>JARFXV010001356.1:0-392265 GCA_031761425.1 Cosmopolites sordidus | reverse complement strand
CTACAGCTCGTGCAGTGACTTGGTTCGCCAATATTTCCGGTGGGTCACAAGCTGGTGGTTTAGAGCTACCTAGTTCTTTCAGGAGGCTCCAGACTTTCCTGTTAGATTTTTTGTAGCACATATTACCTGTCGTTTTTCTCCCATTTTTTGCGGCGTTCTGTATCCAGACGATTTAAAACCTCGTCCGCTATCCCAGAGTCTCCGCCATTTTGGAATTGCTGATAGACCAGTTCCATCTATTTGTTCTATCCTGTGATGTATGTCCTCCAAAAACTACGGGGTACATACTTTTTTGCTGTTGTTATAACGGCTTTACAGATCTGCTATAATTGCTGCTCTAAGGATGGATCCACCTAACGCCCTTGTCTAGCTACACAGCAAATTTATCGCATTGGGCTTTCTCAAAATTGGGTGGAGAGTGTTTGATGTTTTGAAGAATAGCATGACATTACGCAATAAATGTTATTCACAGTAAAAATGTGAATTATCAAAGGTGAACCGAAAACAAAGGACATCTCCAATAGTGCTCATACGGATGCCGAAAAATTGGAAATAATAATTTCAACTTCTTCCTTTGTCGACTTCTGTAGTCGTCGGATTTTCCTGACCCCTCTGTTTAGGAAAAAAAGGCCGAAATATAAAAATAAGCTGCAAAAAAGTGAGCTGATAAAAATGTAGTGAATATGGTAAGACGGGGTCATATGTAAATATGTCATAACATTTACATTCTAACTAGAACATCCAAACAATTAATTATTATTAGAATTTTGACGATACCTAATTGCTTTAAAGTAAATATATTTGCTATTTAACTTCGAAAACTAATAGTGTATAATTAATTATCTAAACATCTCTTAGAAGTAGTTTCCTAAACAAATTAAACTAGATCATTTTGCAGCCACTTAAAATATTTGCCATCATTAATATTGCATAGCGGAAATACCGCAATCGATACAGTGCATCAAAATATAAAGTAAATATTGACAATCGATATGATATAACGTTTCAGAGTTTCAGAATACTTATTAGGGATCTCAAGTTTGCCAGTCTATTTTAACAAGAGCAAAGAAGAGATTAATTAAAGGTCAGACGATAAAGTTTCTTAATTGATAATATTTTCGAATAGCTACAATATTTCAGTTTCAGTATATTTCATTTATCATAATCAGAATTTTTTGCATTCTGAAATTATGCGAGTGTTTATTTGTAAAATACATGCAAAAATAATGTCAATTCTTCTATTGGAACCTTTATTATGAAACACTAAACTCAAATAGATTTATCACTAAACCCAAATAATAACAAGTAGTTATGTTAGCATCATCAGGATATAATTGGGTCTTTAGGATAAATTTCTTTGAGTTCACAAATAATTTATAAAAAAATTTTATGAATCATTTTTATAAAAATAATATAATAAATATTTGTTTCTAAAATCGTGAAAGGATTAATTGTCACTAAGTAATTAGAGTGGCAATAGATATATGAATAGAAACCCCGGACGAGTATATTTACTAATAATAATTATTACAAAATAGAAATGTGATAATATATTTTTAAACGATACTTAATTTGAATTTATTTTCGAATTCCTCAGAAAAGAGATCCTATCTTGCTCAGCTTTGTTACCGAAGACTGATTGATTATATATGTCGCGATATTTATGATCACTTTTACATTGTGAGTTCCTGTGGTTATCTTGCAACAAATTCCAATATTAACATTATTTAAGTCAAACTTATACATCTAGTTGTCAGAGAGAAGTTGAACCGTCACTGGGTTTAAAGAAATATTTGACTTTTTGTTTGACTTCATGCTCTAAAACGTTAAATTCAATGTTTTAGAGCTATATTAGAAAAATATTTGTTACAGAAAAACGATATATATATATACATATATATATATATATATATATATATATATATATATATATATATATATATATATATATATATATATATATATATATATATATATATATGTATATATATATATATATATATATATATATATATATATATATATATATATATATATATATATATATATATATATATATATGTATGTATATATATATATATATATATATATATATATATATATATATATATATATATATATATATATATATATATATATATATATATATATCATATAATAAATGCTGTTTTCGGCTGATTTAATTGTGAACAGTAGTCGGTGTTGATAGTCTGGTAGCGTGAAAAAAGTTCAAAGTGTATGGGTCCCTTCCATTCCCACCAAAAGAAAAGCACATTTTTTTTTCGTCTGAAAGCTCTCTTTGGCCGTACTTAAAACCTTTGACACTGGCAGCCCGATGATTTTTGTTCCGTACATATTTTAGTTTTCATCATTATGGATCTCCATTTTTTTTCAGCAAGAGATGTCATTACGTTCGCGAAGGACTCACATTTAGGATTTACTAATTTTTAGATGATCAAAAATTACCGATTTGCTAATATTTAGCTTTTCTGCTCTCTCACAGGCCATGGTGCGTAGATATTCGACTTTTCTGGCCTATATTTCCATCAGTGCTTGAAGATGAGAGCAATGCCGGCCTTTCAAGTCAAAATCGTTGCCCCAGAACGAACCAAACCACTTTTGCACCTTGGCTTCCCAACAGAACTCAATCGTAAACAGCACAAACCTTTTTTTTGCTTGGAAAACCTTCTTAGCCTTTTTAAAATAAAAAACATAATGTGGGATAAATGCAAGTTATTTACCGGTATTTTCAATTTGAATCAACTTGACTAACTGAAGATGAATTAATCGAATCTGAAAGTGAACATTGTAAATACTACAAGTAAATATTGTAACATAACATTGTAAATACTACAATAGTTAATAATATGTAAATAAACATTACTAATCCAACACATATTTTTGATTACAAGTGTTAATAAAGCAATTAATTTAAAATCCCTACTAATTTAACTTCTTCTTCTTCTACAACAAGCTCCTAGACTAACAACAAGCAGGTAAAAAGCCTCAAACCCTTATTGGTCTTCTTCCAGTAGTATTTTTTCATTAATTTTTGTTGTTATTATCTTAGTTGATAATTTCAATATACAGTTTACCAGATTTATGTCTCTATAGTTATTGGGATCATCCTTTTCTTCTCTCTTGTGCACTACTATTACTATCGCCTTTCTCCATTCGTTCGGCATTTTATTCAATCTTATGATTCTTTGTATGAGTGCTTGAAGCTGCTCAATAAGAGAGTATCGTCCATAATTCAATAACTCATTCGCTATCTCGTCTTGACCGGGCAATTTTCTATTTTTAATTTTTCCCTGAGCTTCTATCAAATTTCCTTCTGTTATAGTTATTTCTTCATTTGTTGCTATATCTGGTACTCGTGACTTTGTGGTCTCCTGTTTTCTTTTATATAATTACGTAAGATAGCCAGGTTTTTTTATTTACATGTGTATACCTTATCAGTTCTTTCATCTCACTACCTTGTTGTCTAATGAACCTTTAGATCTGTTTTTGCTGACCATAGAAGTCTGAATTTAACTTTTTTGTATATCCTAATAATCTGTTTTTGTTTTTGTTTACTAGTTCATGGATTTCTGCTCTAATTCTCTTATATTCTTGATAAGCTTCACCTGTCCTGATTAAGAAGAAGTCCTATATTGAAGATATACAGTTTTTTATGATGGCATTTTTGCTTAATCTCCTTCGTGAACCATGGCATTTTAATTTTCCGTTTTCAATTTTTATCTAGCTTTTCATATATATAGCTTTTTCATATATATTATAGTTTTTCATATATATTTTGTTTTATATTCTCCTAGCTACTGTCTATGGTATCATTGTCGTACTCCTCTTTTGTTACTGTGTTTTAGTTACACGAACGAAGTAGGGCTGTTATAGATGTTTTGAATAAGTTGCATATATCTTTTTACTATAAGAGGGTTGCTATTTATGTATCCGGAATAACAAATAAAAACAAATATTTATTATTCAAAATGGTTTTATTGTTTTTCGAAATATTCTCTGCGATGATCGATATACTTTTGCATACGTTTGAACCAATTTTCATAGCACTTTTTCCATTTCAATTGAGGTATCTCCCAAACATGCATTTTGAACGCATCAACCGGTTTTTCTGGTCTTAAATATCGTTGACCACCTAGTTTATTATTCACAAACAGAAACAAAAAGGAATCATTGGGTGCCAAATCAGGACTGTCCGGTGGATTACCAATCAATTCGATGTTTTGACTTGTCAAATATTCAATTGTTTGGTCCGATGTGAGAGCTTGTGTTGTCATGGTGAAACATGATACTGTGTCGCTGTTTGTTTTTTCTTATTTCTTCAAAGACCTTTTGGCAATCACAAGGTTGTGTACCATTCAACTTGATCGTTCTACATTTCTCTAATGGCACTGTAGCCACATGCCCATTTATGTAAAAAAAAAACACTCGATCATTTGCTTCGAAGTGTTTCTTGCGCGAACAACTTTTGTTGGCTTTGGCTTATTTTGAAAGACCCATACAGTCGACTGCTGTTTACTTTCAGACTCATACGCATAGATTCAAGATTCGTCACCTGTGTAGATGTTATACACGGCTTTTGACGTATCATAATTATATTTTTGAGCATTTCTTTGCACCATTCAACATGAGCCATTTTTTGAGCGATTGCCAAATTATGCGGAATCCAACACTCACAAATCTTTTTCGCGCCTAAATGTTTATGTAAAATCTTGTGCATGCCTGCCATACTAATGCCCAGGAATACCACAATCTCACAGTATCTCACATGACAATCTTGCTTTAACAGTTCCTGCAAAGCATTGATGTTTTCTGACACAACAACCGATTTTGGATAACTTTTTTAAATTCGTCCGTGAGCGAACGACGTCTACTTGATTGAATTCACTAAACCAGTGATATACAGCGGTTTTAGATGGTGCTTCATCGCCAAGAGTCGAAGTGAGTTGATCGATGCACTGTTGTCGTTGTAGTAAATCATTGCATGAACATTTTCACGAGTAAATATAATTTTTTGGGTGAAATGGAACTTTCAAGTCACTAAACAACTCAAATAGCGTCCGTAGAGCAAGACGTTCTGAATACATATACAGTCAACCATGTCAAACTTTACGATGTATATCATATGGCCTCTAGCAACACCATTGTTACCAGTGCCAGATACATAAATAGCAACCCTCGTATTTATATTGGTTAGATTTTTTAACACCCTGTTGTGCTCTATGCGCTTTCTCATAGTCGACAAACATAAAAACGAGTTTCTATTGTACTTGACACATGTTTCTTTGAATATTTTAACAATGCGCAGGAGATTATTTGTTTCGTTTGCGGTTCTGAAGCTAGTCTGTCCTCTTGGCTGATAATAGTTACGTTTTGGAGTTAGTCATTTTGATAGTATCTTCATAAATAGGTTTATAGCTGTATACACGTAGGTCTAATACATCCATAGTCTCCATTTTTCTCCATTTTTATGCATAATCTGCATTTTGTGCAAATATATGTCCCTATTTTATGAAAATATTTATGATTGTCCAATCTGTTTTATATTGGGACCAAAAGCATTAACATTTGTCTCTTTTATGAGCCTGTTTGAAATTTTATCCAATGATTTTATGACCTTGTGTGATCGAAATTACCTTATGTGTCAACTTAGCTTTGAGTTCGAAAAAGAAGTAGTATTACTTTTAAGTACGAGTAGAGTTCAGGAATTAATTTTTCAAAAGTAGAAGAAAATATATCTTGAATATCTTGAAGTATTTTCCGTTACTTCAGGAATGTACTGTATCCTTACTTTTCAAATTACTTGTGTATGTAAGAAGAGTTCGGGGGTTCGAGATAATATCCCTAATATAACATCTGAGACATGTATATAAATTATTTTTTTTAGTATAATCTCCAAAATGGTTCATTGATTTGGAGTATCGATAACGAAGGGTTTTCATATTGATGGAAAATTTTTCTCCTTGTTGTCCTGCCAACCAGACATTCGCAGTAGCGATTACATTTTCTTTTTGAGAAAATTAATTTTCCGTAAGGATTCCTTCAACCTATGCAGTAGAAAATAATCTGTTCAAAAATATCGAAAGCCGCGTTGTGGACGGCTGCAATCGAAATTTTCGTGAATGTACATTTTTGGTTGATTAATCTGATTTATTTAGGTTTCATTCACTATTACGAATATTTTCTTAACATTTTTCAGATCTATGGTAATTGTCGCAAAATTTTTCTCATCAGTAATTTTCGTGATACATTCTTGATTTTTAACTTTTCTTTTTCTTCTTTAACCCAACGAACAGGTAATTATTGATTGATTTGGCCGTTACTTTGAAATAGGTCATTTTTAACCTGAATTAATCAAATATTTTAGTGAGTTATCTATCACTTTTATTTTTTAACTTTGTGTGATTATAGTTTCGTTAAACAATGTTACATTATCAAACACTACTTTAAAAATAAGGTATTACAGCTGTTTATCCTATATACCTAATTTTACACTTTTATTGGGGTTATCTTTTTATAATATTTTAAATAGTGGGGCCAATAAGTCTAAACTATTTATAAATTTCAATCGCTTCCAAAATGTAAATTTTTTTGCTTTTTGGTGCTGTATGTAAAATTTTGAAATTTGTAATCTCGGGAAATATATGTCTGGTATCTATGAAGTGGTTCGCAAAATTAGAATTTTGTTTCTTTAAATCTGGGTCCGTAGCAATAAAATTTCGCACCTGTTTTCTTCGCATTTACTGGAACAATTTGTTTGAATTATCGGGTGGACAACAGATGGTTCGGTTCGTGCTGTGCGGCGACAATATTTGTTTGTCAGAGCGTCTGCATTACCGTGCGAGCACACCACATATAACACCTTCAGCCCGCACAACGCAAGTTTTTATTGATGTGGACCCAGCCTGATAGGTAGACAAATTTGTATTCTTTGAATGTGGTCTCTACTCTACTTTAAAAAAACTACTTAAAACAATTTTAAAATAGTGTTTGAGAATGTAAAATCATTTTACGCAATTATAGTCACACAAATTTTGTTTAAAAATAAAAGTGATAGATAACAAAGAAAAAAATTGTTTTATTCCTTTTTAATAAATGAAAATGTGTTTTCCAGCATGCATCATGACGGTGTCATAGATGAAGAAACTGGAATAAAGAAAAAACCGGAAATAATCAATAATAAAACCAAAGCAGGAGTGGACTTTGTTAAAAAAATGTGTTCTGCTTACAATGTAGATAGAAACACCCGGCGATGATCGATGGTGATTTTTTCAATGTTAAATGTTGCCGGTATAAAAGCCCAGGTAATAAATTTGGGTAATTGAAATGATCCACCACCTCGTAGAATATTTTTGGAAATTCTTGGGAGAGAACTTCTTCAAGAGCATCTTATACGCAGATCAACAAAACCTTCTTTGCCTATGACAATGTATTTACGTCTAAAAGAATTACTCTCAAAAACAAATACGCCAAATAAGGAAAACGATGATAGCGGTGCAGGAAGTAGTCAACAGAACAATTCTCGAAAGCGTTGTAAATCTTGTCAAATAAAAAAAAAACAAAATACAATTGAAAATCATGTGGTTCATGTGGTTCATCTCTGTTTGCAACATTCCGCTTTCGTGTGTCTAGAAGGATGTATGCAAAGACACCCAAATGTTAAAGATCAAACAAATAATGAATAATACATATATCGTACGTACAAAAGTTTTGTTATTTTATTTTTAGAGAATTCTCATGACTCAAATGGCGTGTTTTCTAGAATTGATCATTGTGTATCTGTGGGATACACGGCGACCACCCGTGTTTGAATCTGAGCACTAATAACACAGTTTTATTGTTAGGTAAGATAAAACTTTGAGCAACAATCAGTGATGTGTAAATTACTATTTCAACGAAAATATTACCGGCATTGTCAGTTAGTCGTAAGGTTCTAAAAAATTTGCGACAGCTTTTTTCTTTGGTTTTAAATTTTATTACCTTAATTTTTCTAATATTAGCGGCGTTTAGCTACGGCTCTTGACCTTGTTTTAGGAAAATGTCAACGGAGTCTTTATGGGGTAGGAAGGGATGCGTTGAATGTTAATAGTTGATAATGTGAGCTATAAAAAGAGCTGTAAAATGAAAGATTCAGGAAATAGCGCTAAACGATTGAGAACGACTTTAGAATCACTTATCTGGTCCGCATAAATATAACAGCGGCGTGAAGGTGTTTCAAATTGACTAATTAAGCATAATTATAATTTGTTATATTTATTCATAATAATGTAATATCTAAGTGTACTTAGTTCTGAATCTATTTGAATCAATATTTTAAAATATTTTTGATTCATTTCAGATATTTATTAGTATTTTCATCTACATATTTGTTGGATTTTTGGTTTTTAAATCCTTTAACAAATCTTAAAAAGGTTGTAAAATCCAGTTATAAAAATTGAACCATTTGTTTGTTTGAAGGCGGTTGACAGTGTTTTAGATCAGTTCAGTTTAGTAGGAACTATTCGAGGAAGTAGGAGCTATTCGATGTAATGCAAGTTAAATTAAGACAAAAATAGCAGATTTTTCCATAAAACCATGCTAATATCAGTGAAGGGCCTATTATGATATTGCCGGCACAACTATTATTATTAATTGATCAACTCTAAAGGCAAGTGGACCGCTTACCATTAGAATGGCCTTTCTCTCCAATGAGAGCGAATATCTATATGTACCAATTTAAATCTTGCGCCACTAAAATCACAAAAATTCAAACCCAAATTATACTTTAGATATCCCAATGACACTATAACATAGTCTGGAAATTACTACCAGATACTAGGGCTGAAATTTATATGTCAGGACTGGACAAAGTCTCAATTCGAATAAATTCGACGTCTTGTACACAATTTTCTTTATTACAGTTTTCTTTGTTTTTCTGATTCACTTTCGTTTTACTCTCATTTTCAATACATTTCTTCTTTTTCTATTCGAATACAGTTTCCAATGGTGTGCTTGTTAATATTCCAGAATGCTGTTTGTTTTTTAAGATCTTGTTTTTAGATGTGGGGTTGTGGCATTAGGCTTAGAGTGGTGACAACAGTAAAGTCAGAAAATGTTTGATCGTTATCAATATTGGTTTCACATTGTTGTTATCATATGAAGAGGACGGAGTTGTGGTAAATCTGCCGGTAGCTAGCTGTTGAATGACAGGCTGGCTGATTTAGTATTATATTGGATGGAGACCCAGTCAGGATAGGACTGACAGTGGCTGACTGCTGAATGATTTATTTCTGTGGTATTAAATATGATATGGATGGAATCGTGGCTGAGAGTACAGTAGCTTGCTATTGAATGACTGTTTAATATTATGTACCACTTAAAATGGATGAACTTGTGGCAGGGTTGACATTATCTGGTTGTTCAAGAACTGGCTGCTGTGGTGTATTACTTGATATTGATTGAATCGTAACAAATCGAAACAGAATCAACAGTATCAACTTGATATTGATAGAAGCGTCAGCTAACAGACGTTAGCTGACTTCTCAATGATAGGCTGCTATTATGTACCATGGGATATGGACTTAACAATATCATATCCACATAATCATTCATATCCACATAATCGGTGGATAATATCATTCATACCCACATAATCGGTTTCTTCATCAGTTGCAAAGAAATCATCAACGCTAAAAATTGCATGGTTCTAAGGGAATATTCCCGTTGCTTTAAAGCCTAAAACTTCTTTTTCCAAACACGCTACTTTCATATAGGTTTTATTAAACAGTTCTACAATCTCATATGGTGTAATTTTTGTCAACATTTTTTATTTCATACATACACTCTTTGCTGTGAGCTCTTTAAAGAGGGCAATAAAAAGTAACGTCAAGGGGTTGTAGACGGTGTGATGAATGTGGTGGAATGGTAAGCATTATGACATGGTTTTTTTTGTCAATTTTCAAGTTTCTAGAGTAGAATGACTGTAATGATTATCCAACACTAGCAAAACTGGACTTTCACCGGTAGGTTTGGTTTGTTTTATAAAATGTCGTAGCCATAAAATGAATATATTTTCATTTATCCAACCATTTTGAGAACATATGTAAACAGATTCTGCTGGTCCATCTCTTTCCAGCTGCGGTGAGGAAAAATGGACGTTGTCTAGGAAAAACGAAACAAAGTGGGATGAAAGATCCTGAAGCCCACACAGCACCTCACCGCACTACTGTGACGGTTTTATCTTTTTTCCATTATGTAACTGCTCCAACACGTTTTTGTCGTTTGGGAGCTATAATTTTTTCAGTTTCTTGGACAATCGTCATACCAGTCTAATCTACTGTCACGGGGTAATAGGAGCTATGACGGGTAATGAGAACCATGTAGGCTTCCATTACTCCCAAACCACCATATTGAAAATGAACAAAATAAATATTTCATTAGACTTTCGATCACAATTTAACGAATGCAACATAAAAGAAAACAGATTTGGGTATGTAATTAGCATAAACATAATACAGTAAGCATATATCTTCATGGTTAGCTGGAGGCTGACAATCCGTAATTTTTTATAAGTGTGGAGCGAAAAATCAACAATCGTTCCTTGTGACTCAACGCACTGACGAGTCAGGTTTTAATGTCTGTATGATAACTTTCGTAGTTTTATGTTTTCAGTAGTTTCAGTTCAAAAGTTAATTGTATCATTAAATAAATAATTGTAAATTCTACTTAAGATACGAAATTGTTTATATTTGAGAAAAAATTACGTTTGTAGGTCTTAAAATGTTGGTTATATGGAGTTAATGAATTTATTATCGAAAATATCTCCATAAATATGAATTTTATGAAGAAAATAGAAAGGGCCTTTTTTGTAGAGAATTTAATTTCCTACAAAATTCTATATTTCTTTCTCAAATTCGTATACTTTAAGAGATACGGCCTATTATAATCAAGAGTTTAATAGGTTATGATTGGCTTGTCCTGGTAGAGAATTATACCGGATGATTGAAGTACGGGAGATGGTGACTATTGATAATACACTACCGGTGATTTACCAAATTGCCAATACTTTAATGCAATTTTCTGGTATCTAATCTGTTTTACAATCCGATCTTGAATAGATGTCGGAAAGCCTTCACTTATGGGAAATAGCACTCCATCAATAAGTCACTTCAGACATTGATTCGCTAATGGCGAATTATTTAGGATATTTTCTCTGTAGCGTTTATTGTTTTAAATTACGAGAAATTGTTATTATTACCAATATGACTTTCTTTATTTCGGTCTAGTGGTGTGAAACCTTATTCATATCAACCGTTATTCTTATCAAATCATTTTATTAGCGCACTGTTTGAGCTAATGAAACGCTCTCATCCTATTTGCCTGTTGTTGACAACAACCTGGTTGTTGGGTCGTTGGCACTGCTCATTCATTAATAGCCCTAATGAAATGTTCACTAGCCCTAATGAAATGTTCACTTAGTTTGGTGTTTAAACGCTTTGTAAATCTTATTGCTTATATAGTTGAAAAGTTTCTCTTTAGGAAGCTATGATAAAGGCTTTGCTCTTCGAGCATCCCTAAATATTTATAGAATTCTTCTAGTGCTAGTTGTATGGTGTTGATTGCTGGCTTTGTATTTTTGCCTTTCGTAATCTGATTTGGATTTTTCTTCTAAGTTAAAACAGCTTCATTCTATATACAGTTAATTTATAATGAATTATTATAGCTTTAATATTAAATATGGATAGTACGACTAGACGAACTATCTCTCGTTCGATTACTACTATTTAATAAAACACTTAATTATGATATATTGATAATTAACACCATCAAGTAGACATAATTCTCCTTCTTTTTCATTCAACTTCATTCTATTACTCTAATTATACAACCTAATTTTGTGGTAAAGCATTCGGGCCTCAACTAAGCAGCAGTAAATTGTAGCATTGAATATCTTTTATGTAAAATTCACAGAAATAAACTGTAAGCACTAGTGTATTGTCATCAATATTTTAGCGTGAAAAAAAAAACAAAGCAGTACTTGTTTAATGAAATAGAATACCAACATTTTTGTGCATGATATATTAAGTGAAATAGCATATTTGCCACAATCATATTGAATCAATTCATGTTCGTAACAGACAGAAAAAAAGACATCCTACTAATTGGAAATGTAAGTCGGTTTTAAATAACTAAAAGTAAAAAATTAACTTATTTTAATATTAAAATTAAACTATTATTATAGTACATTTTTGAGCCTAATTTATTCAGAATTGCCTTGATATGATTTATGATTTAGACATTAAGAGTTCCAAATAAAAGTTAGTCATTATATTTGCTTCAATACATTTTTGACATAGAAAGTAAAAGTAAATCGTTTGGTGTTCTTTTAAGATTTTGCGCTTTTAATTAATAAATATCAACATAAAATACTGAAAATGAAAAATATTATCCCTAAAGGGTTTTCCAATAAGTGCGCTGGAACTTTGATATTGTATAGCGGCCATGTTGGTGAAGTTACACATGTTAAGTTTGGAGGTTATAGTAACTAATGTTGGGTAAATCATCGTGGAAACTCACGGTGTTGGGCAACGACTGGAAATCATTAAATTTTACTTCAAAATGAGTACTCAGTTTGAGCTACGTTTCGTACGCTACATGATTTTTATGGTTCACACAATCGTCTTGTTGAGTCGACTATTCGTCGTTCGGTGGACAAATTAGAATCAACTGGTTCAGTAAACAATCAAACAGTAGCCCTACGTTGTCGAAACGCGAGGTATGTTGAAAATTATGCAAGAGTGTACAGGATAACCCGAGGCAGTCAATTCCTCATTGTGTCCAAGAACTTGGCTTTCCACAGTCCTCAATTTGGCGAATTTTGTGTCAGGACTTGAACGCGCACCTATACAAAATTTAATTGACCCAGGAACTGAAGGAAAATGTTCATAGGTAGCATCGAGCATTCGTTGACTGGGTTCTGGAGTAGTTGGAAATGGACCCTGATTTCGGTTGGAAAATTATCTTCAGCGACGTGATCCATTTCTGAATGAATAGCTATGTCAACAAGCAAAATTGTTGCATTTGAGGAGATAACGATCAACATGAGACCCATCAGTTTCAAATGCATCCACAAAAAGTGACTGTTTGGTGTGAATTTTGGTCCGGCGGGATTATTGGCCCGTACTTTCAAAACGAAGCTGCCGCCGCTATAACTGTCACCAACAGGAGATACAGGTCGATGATAACTAATATTTTATGGCCTAAATTGGAAGATATGTATCTCAACGAAATATGGTTCCAACAAGACGGCGCTACGTGCCACACAGCGCATGTAACAATGGATCTTCTACAGGACAAATTCGACGGCAAGGTTATCTCATGTTTCGACGGCGTTAACTGGCTACCGAGATTGTGAAATTTAACGCCATTAGACTTTTTTTGTGGGGGGACTTGAAATCACAGGTCTATGCGAATAAGCCGCAGACCATTCATGCCTTAAGATGGCATCAGTAATATCGAGCTCGATTTATGCGGCCGAGTCATCGAAAATTGAATCTCTCGGATAAGCGCTACTCAGCGAAGCCGCGGTGGACATTGGGCTGATTTCATATTTCATATATAATGTAATCGAATGGTATTTTAAAGAGAAAAAAAATCTTATACACAAGAGTCCAAATCGAGATCTCAGAGACTGCACATCGTTCTTTCTAGCTTCCAAACTAAGTGTGGTAAACGTTTACTAAATGCTTAGTGATAGTACCATGTCTATAGTTGTGAATAGTGATGTTTATGATGGATAAACATGAAAACTATATCGAACAGATAAAGAAGGTTGGGTATTCATACGAAGGCCTAGTACTACGCCGTGCAGAGTGTCTAAAGTGGTATCAAGACGCATCTAACCAAAGCGAGGAATTGGACAAACAACTTGCCTAAAACAAAAAGTTTCTCGCCGAAAACGTAAGTCTGCGAGTAATGACACCAAACCGTCGGATGTCCATTGCTTAATGCTGAATAAGCTATAAGTTTTGTATTTAAGGAAAATCTGTATTGTAGAGGCAATCAATATTGTAGTGTCAAAGCTCGTGCTGTTCACGATATTGATCATTAGTTTAAGTGCCCTTATTATAAAATAAAGTTTTTTAAAAACGACGTTTGTCGGTTTTCGTATTTAACTTGCCGATCAAAATTAGTGAATTGGAAGCACTTCTAAAAACTGGTGGTAACTTCTGAGACGTTGGGGTTTTTGTCACAGCATCAATTGTCGGAAAAGAAAAAGAAAAAGTTCCAAAAATCTCACCAGAAATCATCGAGATTCAGTCCGATCCCAATGAAGGCGGCCAACAAGTCTCCACCGATGGCGGATTCCAGCAGGTTTCCGCCAGATCAAGAAAAAGTAAAGGAAGAAAAGCTGCATGGACTACTAGAAAGCATCGGGCTCCAGAAAGCACCGACTGTTTCTTCCTCCTCCTCAGACCAACAAGCATGGGATATCATCCGAGACAGAAGAAAATTTAAGAAATACGCCACAATCATAACCTAGCGGTGAATCCAAACCAACGCCGTTTATCTTGTGAGATAAAACGGCCTTACAGTAGATAATGAGCCTCCTAAAAAAAAAATTAGCTGTCGGGCCAGCCACGATGAAACCGGATGGGATGCTGATCGCCCCAAAACGGAACAGGATAGAATAGCCGTTAAAAAGATATTTGATAAGAGAGGTTATTCCTACTACCCAGCAACAATCTCAGAAAAAAAATTATTTTGCTTCTTTATAAAAGGCGTGATGAAAAGAATCCCGACTGAAGATGTCAGGACGAAACTTCACCATATAGAGTTCCAACCAATAAGCATCACTAAACTAGTGACTATCAGTCACTCTACCATGTGATGGGATGAAAATACTCAATATCATTGAACTCTACAATCAGTCTAATAGGGTAGAGATTCAGAAGAGAAAATCAGCAGCCAACACCGCAAATAAGATGCAAAATCACAAGCGTCCCAAGAATCAAGTGAAAAATGACATTCGCCACCAATCAATGCCCGATCAGATAAGCAAGGGCGACCAGAAAGAATCTGTTGGCCAGACGGATCAAATTCCAATGCAAGTAACTGGACTTCGTAAAGTAACAAACTTATGGTATTCTAAAGTGTATAATTATTACTGATAGGATATCTTGTTTTATGACCATTTAGAAACAGCTTAACAATTAAGCAATTATCATGCTACAGATAAACAAAACACGTCAAAACCTGTCAAAAATCAAAGTCATACTAACTGTATTCTTTGATTACTGTGGTATTGTCATCAAAGAGTTTCTTCTAACTAGTCAAATAGTTAATAGAGACTATTGTTTAAACCTTATGTATTTACGTGAATCGATTCGTAAAAAATCTAGATTGGTGGCCGAGCAATTAATGGTTTTTGCATCACTAAAATGCGCCATAAAATACCTCAATAATCATTCCTCGCGTATTCGCTAAACAAATTCAATTCCGCACGCAACATATTCACTAAATATTGGACCGCCTGACTTTCTGGTTTTCCCGATTGAAGAAACGACTTCGTGGATGTTTTGAGTCCACAAAAGCCGTTTAAGAGAGTACGCTGACTGCTTTGAAAGAAATACCAGAAGTTAAGCTGAAAACAGCTTCGAAGACTGGGAAAAAAGTATATTACAGGGAGAGGGGATTAATTAGTAAAACATATGTGTTTTATTTAAAAGGTCACCTTACTTTTTGATTATATAATATTTAACTTTACAGGCCTACTGGCCCTTCACTTCGGAATATTTCGCTCTTCTTTTTTTCGGTCCAAAGCCTCAGGCCAAGGCCCAAGGCCTCATTCTTCTAGTCTGACCCCTACTACCCTCAAATCTTTCATCACTTCCACTTATCCAGCCATTTCTTCCTTCGGTCGCCCTCTCCTTCTCTCTGATCATTAATTCCTCCAAAAATCCTTCTTAATAGTTTGCGTGTCCAGACTTCCATTTTATTTTCCTCCTTTTTTGTCACTGTTCACGTCTCGCACGCATAGGTAATCATGGGCCTTAGTATTTTGCTGCTCTTGTTATATTCTTCGCTTTTAAAATTATTGAAAACATCCCTGCGGCTTTGCGTCCTTTCCCTAGTCGTCTCTTCATTTCATTCTCTTCGTCCCATTTGTAACTCAACATTCAATTATCTCTGTCGTATATTTCTTTCTGTATCGTATATATCTATATTTCTATGTATCTTTCATTATCTTATATTTGGTTTTGGTTTCGTTAATTATTAGTCTATATTATCTTGCTTTTCTTTCCAACAACTTAAATATCCTTACTATTTCCTCCTTGGATCTCTCATCGATACAGTGTGGTCGACATAGGCTAGGCATTGGTAGTACCATACATTAACTCCTTGGCACTGATGCCGCTCTTCCTCAGAATCACTTCCTGCACTAGATTAAACAGAACTGCGGGCAGTGGATCGCCTTGTCTCAGTCCCATCTTTACAGTAAACTCATCAGATATTACTCCATCGACTATTACTTAATTTTTTCTTCTTTTGACAGTCATCTCTACCAATAACATCTCTAACTTTTCCGGGACTCCTAACTGCCACATTGCTCGGAGCAGCCCTTTCGTGCTACTGGGGTCATATGCTTGCCGATAATTTATGAAAAGCAAATGTAAGCTTAAATTTTATTCCTAAGTATTCTGTTGGATCTATTCTGTTGGATGTGTCTGTTACACTTCTAAATAACAGTATCGTGAATAATTTGATTTGTTTTTTGTAAACTGAGAATAAACATTATTCAGTAAAATTCACTTTGCGTAATTAGAACATAAGAAAATGCATAATGTACTATTTTTTACTATACTATTCAGGTGTGACAAAAGTATATGCTTTTTGGAGGTACTTAGTTATTTCCTTTTTAAAAAAGTGATATCTGGTAATTATTCCTCGAAATATAGGCCTTTGTTTTCAATAAGCTCAATCTATTTTTGCGTCAGTAGCTCTATTCCTCTTCGCCAGCGCTAGGAGTCTTAGGAGGCGAAAATCTCTGCGCAACTCATCTTCAGTCCTGAATAGTTTTCCTTGTAAAAGGCGAGCCTTGGATCGAAATAAATGGCAATCCGAAGAGAAACGAGATCGGGGCTATTATGGTGGGTGTTCAAAGAAACGTGTTGAGAAGTTCAAAGTCCAATTCGTTAATTTTTGAGGTGGCCAGTTGTGCAGAGTGTAGTCTAGTGTAGTCTTCGGCTAGAACAGCGAATATTTAATCCTTTGGGTGTAAAATCTTCTTAACAGTAGCTGAGTTAAAAGCTTTTATATCCTATTACTCTGCGGGCTTTATTTGCCGCAGGTTACTTATAGTAACACACTTTTATTATTATATTATGCACTTATTTTTACCTATAGTAATACAACTTTTCAGCCCCAAAAATTTCAAAGAACTATCATCCCTTGGTTACTATTCAGTTTTCAGCGCTACAGGTCCTGAAAACCTTTGGCTGTTTGATATCCGTGACCGACGTCGATCAACTTCAGTTAAAAAAGGCTACACTTGCTTGGTAGCCTTTTTTGAAACAATGTCTTAAAATTGCCTTAATTTCGCAACTCATTTCCTTTTCCTTTCTCTTCTCAATTCTCACTCATATCATCGTTTTTGTTAAAATCCGTTAATTGAATATTTCGCAGTGGAATCACTTTAATACTGAAGAAGGAATGTTTATTTGTTGGAGCAAGAACTTGAAATCGGATTAAACCTCTGTGGAATCAAATGTAATGGTATATTTATAAACAAAAGAAAACAGGGCAAATTATATTATTACACCCTGGCAATATATTTATAATTCGATTTATTTTAGTAAAAATATTATGTATAACCATAAGTTCTTAGTTTTGTAAGTATCTATACTTATATTAAAATAAAGTAAGTAAACTATGTTCTTACTTTTGTAAGTAAGCGATATACGTAAACATTTAAATTTATTTGTGTATCCAGAATATATATATATGTTAAAAAGCAAATATATCATGTCCTAAATGTGTCACCAAAAATGTATAGTATTCTTTCATATCCATTGTTTAGATATGTACGTATGGCCAGAAAATGTCGAAATATAGACCCACTATTCTAACAATAATACATATATTTGTTTTGTTTTGTATAATATATATATTTGTCTCTCTGTTTTACCTTCAGACTTGCTTTATCCTTTTTATTCTATCAAAATATATATGGTAGATTTTAGTTTGCCTAAACAAACAATTTTCCATAGTCACCTCAATCTCGTCTCCTAAAGTTCAAGTTCGACTGGTTCTCCAAACAAGTTTTCGGCGATAAATATTTCCAATACTTTGAAATTAGATTTTAGAAATACACCTGATCGCATCTTCACAGCCCGCAAAATTTTAATGTTAAGGTTCAACCAGGCCGTCGCTTTTATTTACATTTTAGAAAATTTATTTTACTGAAAAGCTGTTATCATCAAGAAAGTCGCAAATTAAATAGTATGTTATAATGGATATATATATATATATATATATATATATATATATATATATATATATATATATATATATATATATATATATATGTATATATGTATGTATATATATATATATATATATATATATATATATATATATATATATATATATATATATATATACTAGGTGTGTCGGTAATTTCTTTTCGTTTGTTTCTTTAAAGAAAACACGTTATTTCAAATGAATAGTTAAAATATATTTCTTCAAAGTATTGGCCATTTGATTCTGTACATTTTCCATCTCTCAGGCAATTTATGGATGCCATTCGAAAAGAACAGTTTCTCTTTTAAGCTAAACATCGAGCCATTTTTTAACTTCTTCGAAATCGGCGAAGTGCTGCTCTGCAAGCGCGTGCTCCATCGATGCGAAAAGGTGGCAGTAAGGTGGAGCGAGGTCTGGAGAGTACGGAGGGTACGATAAAACTTCTCATCCAAGTGATTTTAACACTTTTCTGACTGGTTCTACTGTATGAGACGGCGCGTTGTCATGCTGCAACATCACCTTATCATGTCTGTATGTGCGTATTGTGGACGTTTTTCGATCAATGCACAGTTGAAATTGATCATCTGTTGTCGGTAGCGGTCAGAATTAGCAATTTCGATAGGTTTCGACAGTTCATAATATCCATTTTTTATTACCCGTTACTATTCGATGCAGAAATGACTTCCTTTCATACTTTTGAAGCAGCATCATTCAATTCAGGTGGCACCCATTTTTCCATCTTCTGGATCTTTCCCATCGCTTGTAATCGTTCAAAAATCGGTTTACAGTCAACTTTTCAGCCAATTGTTTTTGAGATTGTGTTGGGTCTTCATCCAATAACTCCTGCAATTCCGCATCTTCAAACATTTGCTGCCTACTGTCGAACTGTCGAAACCACCTTTCACATGTTCTTATGTTTGGAGCATGCTCACTGTAAATCTCTACCAGCAAACGATGACTTTCAGCGGCTTTTTTCTTTTGATGAAACAAAAAGAGTAATGCGTGGCGCAAATGCACGATTTCTGGAACAAAACTAGACATTTTCAAAAAATTACAAATCTTTTACGCTGTTATTTTGTCGGAACGTAACTTTAGTTTTGAGGTTAATGTAATGATGAGCATTCTGTTAGTTGCTTGATCGGTATTGAACCCCACCCATCCCTTACTTGGGGGCATGTTTTTCTGTTGCTTGCTTGACCGAGATCGAGCTCCACCTATCCCTTATATTGGAGGGCACATGTTTTGTCTGTTGGTGGTTAGACTCATTAGGGAACCCAGATGTAACTTCCAACTACTGTTATTTCGTTGGACGCGGTCCAAAGAAATTAAAAAACTACATATATAAGCCATCCGACGTGAAGTCGGCGAAAATATCCACAGACGACCTATTCTTGACGACAGAGCATATGTCCATCTACAGTCTAACCGCACCATCAACATACGAAACATGTGCCCTGTAAGGGATGGGTGTAGCTCGATCCTGATCAAAGAACTAAATATATATATATATATATATATATATATATATATATATATATATATATATATATATATATATATATATATATATATATATATATATATATATATATATGATGGAAATTACAGACCAATATGAAGAAATCGCCAACAATATGCTTAAAAGGGCGGCTTCAATAGTACTAGGAGATAAATGTTTCAAAGAGTCAAAAATTTTCTATGAGATCATTAATTTAATAAAAAACGACGGACAATGAAGAATACAGACAGTCCTTTTGGCAGGGTCTAGTACATTGAGCTTTACAAAACCATAAGAAAACGTATTCGAGAGGAAACGCGTCGATTCAACAATCAGCTAGTACAAAAAACTCTGGAAAAAAAAACAGGAGAATTAACAAAGCTAAGCAGAAGCTAAGAAGAAAAGGACACGAATGTTTTTCTTAATGTGTGAGGATGGTACAATATGCAGGGAACGGAAGAAAATGTTAGAGGTTGTCCGAGGATTTTATTCAAAGTTATATGAGGACCAGAAGCAAGTAAGAACAGCAATGCCCACTGAAGAACAAGTGCCGGATATCCTGGTAGAGGAAGTGACAAAGGCTATACACGCGATGAAAAATGGCAAGGCTCCAGGAAAGGATAGTATAACTGTGGAGATGTTAAAAGCTGGTGGTCGGACTTAAAACACTAGCAAAATTATACTCAAAATCTCTCAAACAACAAGAAGTACCCAGCTTATGGAAAAATGCAGAAGTGATTCTTTTACATAAGAAAGGAGCACAGGAAGATTTAAAGAACTACCGTCCAATAAGCCTCCTATCAGTGGTGTACAAAGTTTCCACCAAGATAATATCCAAAAGAATACTAAGAAAACTTAATGACGCACAACCAAGGGAGCAAGCAGGATTCAGAAGTGGATTCAGTACAATGGATCACATCCTTCAGCAGTATGTGGCTTTTATTGATTATAAAAAGGCATTTGATTCAGTCTCAAAGCGGGCTATAATGGATGCATTGCCTAATCAAGGTGTAGAGAAAGCCTATGTAAATCCACTAGGATCGATATATGATGAAGCTACAGCGACAGTCCACCTTGACGATCTTGAGGTTGGAATAAATTTAGAGCGGGGCGTACGACAGGGTTACGCAATATCGCCTCTTCTTTTCTCAACCTGCCTGGAAGAAGTGTCCCGTAATCTGGATTGGGAACAGGATGGAATAAGGATTAATGGTGCATACTTAAATCATCTTAGATTCGCAGATGATATCGTTCTTCTTTCACAAAACCCAGAGGAGCTGCAAAGACACGTACAAAAGCTGCAAAGGGCTGGGGAACCATTTGGCTTAAAAATAAACTAGAAGAAGAGTCAGATCATGTTCAATATATTTGAATTTGAATTTTTAGTTTAGGGCCGCGTCAGCAACTGAGGCCATTTGGCAGTCCATAAAGAGTGTATGCATAATAAAGAGTGTATATATAAGAACTAGTAAAAATTGAATATAGTTAATATTGTATATAAAGTGTATAATGAAAGTAAGTAGTGTGTAAGTGAGTAGGTGAAAATGTTTAGGGGAAGAGGAGTTTAAAGATAACAGAGAAGGATTATATCAAAGGAAAGTAGGAAGAGGATCGGAGGAATTTAAAAAGAGAACTGCAAGACCAGATAGCAAAGTGCACTCTAGTAAGACGTGACGAACAGTAAGAGGAGCACCACATAAGGTATATACTGATGGAGGGTCGCCACTTATTAGATGACAATGTGAGAAACGACAGTGCCCGATTCTAAGCGTATTCCACTTTACAAAAAGTCCACTTTACAAAAAGATGACGGTCGATAACAGTAGGGGGACTACATTCGAAGAATTTAGGTTTCACTGTATAACTTAGAGGTGTAACCCAAAGTATCCCAGTCGAATTGAACAATATCTTGAACAATTAGTGAGATGCAGGAGAAAGCATCCCGGTGATGGAAAAGGGAAAAGATAGGAAGATTTTCTTTTAGAGCCATTTGGCGTAGTAGTCTGCTCGTTCATTACCCAATATGCTTGCGTGGCCAGGGATCTGAAGGAATTTTACTACTGATCCTTTAGATTGGGATTCCTGGATGAGGGAAAGAATGTTAACAACTAGAGGCGAAGGTAGGGGAGAAACAAGAGATTGAAGAGAACTTAAGGAATCAGAGCAGATAAGCGAAATGAAATTTGAACGGTAGAGTATATAAGAAATGGCCTCTCTGATAGCTAAAAGTTCGGCAGAAAGGATACTATTCCAGGTGTGAAGACGAAAAACACAAGTAAAATTATCGTGAACGAAGGCTGAACTCACTCCATTGATTGACTTGGAGCCATTAGTGTAAATGAAGTTATCAGGTTGGAGGTCTTGAATGATTTTAGGGAAAATGGTAGCAGGAGAAGGGAGACCAGAAAAAGGGTTTTTATATGGAAGAAGGCTGAAATTAGGGACACAGCGCTGAAGTAACCATGGCGGCTTGTGTTGAAAAGTTATTGGGTGACAGGGGGGCAAAGAAATACCAGATTCAAGGAGAAAATTGAAAAGAGCCGTGCCCGAACTCTTTAATCGCTGAGAAAAAACTTGGTTGGGGAAATCAAAAGAGAAATCAAAGAAAGATTGATAAGAGGGAATAAAGGGTCTATATCTAAGACTTACTGCATATCTCAAAAGAATTCTTATGTTAAGTGGTGTAATTTCACAAATACAATGAAGATTGGGGATGGGACTGGTTCTGAACGCTCCTAGCGCTAATCTAAGGGCCGAGTTTTCCACCACATCTATCCGACGGAGGTAACTTGCAGGGGCAGACATGTAGGCGATGCAGCCATAGTCAACTTTTGGCCTGATAAGGGATTTGTAAAGGTGGAGAAGGATGAGATGGTCACAGTCCCATTTTTGAT
The DNA here is from genome assembly GCA_031761425.1 of Cosmopolites sordidus. NCBI lineage: Eukaryota > Metazoa > Arthropoda > Insecta > Coleoptera > Curculionidae > Cosmopolites > Cosmopolites sordidus. The sequence goes on along the minus strand of JARFXV010001356.1, from coordinate 369,354 downwards.
GAGAGAGCCATTTTAATATACCAAGGTCTCGAGATGTATAGGATTTAAGAAGCGAAAGATGTTCTTTCCAATTTAGTCTGCTGTTAAAAGTGAGGCCAAGGAATTTTATGAGTTGACAGAAGGAACAGGAGAGTTGCAAAGGGAAAACAAATGGAGACGAGGGTAATTTCGCTTTCGACAGAAGTAGATAGAAGATAATTTATTTGGCGAGAAGGAGAAGCCAAAGTTAGATGACCATTTAGTGTGGGAGTTAAGAGAGCGTTGAAGAACTCTCTCACAGGTTCTGGGGCTAGGAGAAGAGTAATAGAGTAGAATATCATCTGCATAGAGTTTAAAGGAAATAGAGTTAGAGAGGAAGGAGCAGATGCTATTTATAGCAATGTTAAACAGGGAAAGACTAAGCACAGGCCTTTGTGGAAGTCCATTTTCAGGAATGAAGGAATCAGATAAGGTGTCATTGACACGAACTTGAAAGGACCTGAAAGACATGAAGTTGTGAATGTATTTCAGGAAATTACCTCTCACACCCCAAGAATGAAGAGTGGTAGCAATATTATATCGCCAGACTGTCAAAAGCATTGCTAAGATCTAGAGATACTGCTATAAGATGATGTCCCTTAGCGAAGGATAACGAAATATTATTTTCCAAACCCACAAGATGATCAAGGGTAGATCTGTGAGGTTTAAAACCCAGCTGGTTATCATGGATGAGTGAGTGAGATTCAAGAAAACAGGAAAGTCGGAAGTGTACCATCCGCTCCAGCAACTTTCTCAGATGATTAGTAAGAGCGATAGGGCGATAACTTAGAGGAGAGGACCTTGATTTATTGGGTTTGTGGATAGGTATGAGGATAGATTTACGCCGGGAAGAAGGAAATGATCCAGTTGACCATAGATCATTAAAGATTAGGAGAAGAAGAGATAAAGCCCGATCTGGAAGGTTCGAGATCATGGGGATAAGAATGCCATCTGGACCAGGAGAGGAATGTTTGCAACGACGAATGACACGAGACAACTCTGTAAGAGAAAACTGGAAGTTTAGTGGAGAGGCAGAAGGCTCATGAAAATTGAGAACAAATTCTACCTGAGCTTTTCTGAGACGAAAAGAGGGACCGAGGTTGCAATCACTGGAGACAAAAGAGTAATGGGTTGCTAGAGAATTAGCTACAATGGTGCGATCAGTGATCCAATTTCCGTCAACCAGAAGACCATTGATGTGGCCGCAGGAATTAGCACGAAGACGATTGACTCTATTCCAGAAGTCCTGGCTAGAAGAGTATTGATTAAAAGAGTTTACAAAAAGCGACCAGGAATTTCGCTTAGCACGAATAATTGTACGTTTGGTCAGAGCTCGGAGCCTCTTGAAGGCTATAAGGTTCTCCATTGAAGGGTATCGTTTGAACTTATTGAGAGCTGTTTTGCCAGCCTTTAATAACAGAACGGCATTCTGAGTTCAACCAAGGAACAGGAGGGTAGGAAGAATGAAGGTTATCGACAGGGATGGCTAATACCGCCGACTGGTGAATTGCATGAGTGAAGCGTTGAATGTTACCATCACAGTCTCCTTCAACAAATATGGGACATTGAAACGAGGATCGATAGAGCTCCCAGTCTGCATGGGATATTTTAAATATTTTGCGGGGTGGAAGCGGGATATTAGAGTTGCTTTCGGAGCGGATAATGGGGAAGTGGTCACTACCATGAAGGTCCTAAAGAGGGCTCCAGAGCAGCGAAAGAACAAGGGATGGAGAGCAGAGAGACAAGTCAATACAGGAGAATGTCCCATTGGCAGAACTGAAATGAGTGTGGGATAATAAGTTGAGAAGGGATAAATTAAATTGATCTATAACATTCTGTATCATTGTTCCACGGGTGTCAGAATGGGAGGAACCCCACAATGGATTGTGGGCATTAAAGTCTCCACATAGGAGGAAAGGAGGAGGAAGCTGATGGACCAAGTCAATAAGATCTTCAGAGGAGACGGGGTCAGAGAGGGAGAGGTAAAGACAACATATAGTGAGGAGGCGATCAAGACCAATTCTAATTGCCACAGCTTCTAAGGGAGAGGTAAGGGTAACTGAAGTTACTTCCCTACTACCACTCTAGTAGTTACTTAAACTACCCGATCACTTTTTGTTACGTTTGTAGCAAGGATACGATGGAAAACTTTCGAAAACCTATATTTGAATTTGTGCAAAATGCGTATTTAGCTTACTTTAACTTGAAAATCAAAGACGTTGATAAATCATGGATTTCAAATTATGTTTGCAAAATGTTTAGTGAACATTTATGACAACCTTTGGATAAACTTAAGGTTGGCATTTTTGATGGACCGTAAATTAGCGTTTTAATGAAAGTTCACAATTTCGTGCAATTAATGAATGCTATAGAATCATTAGCCTGGCTTTAATTCGTCAATGTTGTAAAAAGTTTCCTAAGTCCGAAAATTATCCCAAATTGGTGCAAAACATGCTTGAACATTTCAGAAAGCTTGGATGTAATGTGAGCATCAAAGTTCACTACCTTCATAATCACTTCGAAACATTTCTACAACCTTGACTTTTACAGTAAGGAACAAGAAGAGCGATTTCATCAGGACCTAAAAAATATGGAAGAAGGATACCAGAGTCGATGGAATGAACACATGATGGTTGATTACTACCACGTTTATCATGCGTGAGTGCCTGAAAGGAACTCATTCGAAGAAATCACGAAAAAGAAGTTTTCTTTGTGTTTAATGATGTAACAAAAGGTAAAACATGTGAAATAATCGTATTTTTTTGTACCGTTAGAAGCAGCATAAAGAGCATATTCAAAAAGAGTTTTAGTCTTTACGGCACCAAATCCAATGCAGACCTGTGTAAATATGGTATAATTATAACAGTAAATATACATTTCAATAAATAATAGTTTGTCGAATAACAATTTGGAACAGGAAAAAAGTTTTTAATTCTTCCATTAGAACGTTCAGTATGAAACATTAAATTGGAAGAGACTTACCACTAAACACCTAATCACTTTTCTTCACCAAGATTTTGAAAAAAGCGGCAACGATTTAATAAATTAAGAGAACTCTTGGGCAATCCTAAGGATAAAGTAGATCAATATGAAAAATAGGGGATTTAGTAAATTAGTTATCAAGATTAATTATCGAATGTATGTTGGGTTAACTAAAAGATCTATATTAACCAGGTATACAAAATACATTGCCCACATTAGATACGGAAGAAACGAAAAATCGTGTGTTGCCTACCATGTACTCGAGCATGACCATAATATATAGTAATTTAAGACTTGATAAAAAATATTTAATAATAATAGGGCTTTGAATGTCAATGTAAGAAAAGATAGATATAGAGAAAATATAGATATAAAGATAGATATAGAGAAAAGAAAAGAAGAAAAAGGGAAAGAAAAGAAAAAATGAAAGAAGAAGGAAAGAAGAAAAGAGAGAAAAGAAGAAAAGACAATTCTAAGAAAGAAAAAAACTAAAACCATGAACCGAGATAAAGGACTTATTTCATTCAGTCAACTATCCAATTATTAATATAACGTTTACTTAACTTCGCTTCATTAGATACTGTTCTCATATAAATTGAACATAATTTAGTTTTAGAATTATATTGTATCATCTTCTGATGACACTAACCTGGTTAGCGAATCGGGCATCGAAAAGTTTAAAAAGTGAATTGGTGTTTACTGATAAATATCTTCGCGTTTAGGAAAACAGTGTTTAAACGCTCCGAAAACTTTCTAAAAATGTCCAAAACAATATATTTTATTTATTTTGTACTATAAATATTATTATCTATGACAGATTGTGAGACGGTTAAATTAGTATTGATTCTACTAAATTTTTGGGTGCATAAGTTAACATACATTTAAATTTAACTGAAGAAGCCGATACTGGATGGAAAACTAATTTAATAACGAAACAAGGAATTTTAGGGCTGCAGCAATTGCTTTCGATCAGAATTATTTTAGATTTGATAATTCATTTTATGTTTCGAATGACGGTTTCATAATGGGGAACCCTTTAAGTTCTTTTAGTACTAATTTTTATGGACAACTTAAAAAATAAGATACTGGTACAGATATGTTGATAACATACTAATTTGTTTAACAGGTTCTGATAGACAGCTTTTAGTTAAAGTTACTGTTTCCGTTTAATCAGTTTTTAAGTTACATACATTCTTTACATAAGGACATTAAATTCACAGTTGAAGAGCAACATAATATCAATTCTTCTGTTGGAACCTTTGGTGTGAAATACTAAACTTGAAGAGATTTACCACTAAACACCAAAATACTTTTTTGAACTGATCGACGCACATATCTTTTTTTTTATTTAATCTGATTAATAGATTAAATCATCTCCTGATGATGCTAAGATGGTTAGCGAAACGTGCGTCGAGCAGTTCAAAAAAGCGTTTTGGTGTTTAGTGGTAAATCTCTTCAAGTTTAGCAACAAAATAGTATAAACTTTTTAGACTTAACAATTACTAGAAAAGACAATAAAGATGATTTTGCAATTTTTCATGACAGATTTAGTTATACACAATAAATTTTGTCTTCCTTATTCACGAAAGATGGCAGCATTTAACTCATTTATATATAAACTAGTAAATATTCCAATGTCAATAAAGAATTATATTAAAGAATTGAATGTCATCAAATAGATCGCAGTGAATAACGGATAGGACTCAAACATAAATAAAATAATTAATAAAAAAAAAGTTATAATAAAACCATTAATTTAATATATCCTATCACTAATTTCAAGAATGCAGTGTACAAAACAATTACATATACAGGAAAAGTTACCAAAGAAGTTTTTAAATATTTATTCAAAACCTACGATATAAATATTGCTTTCAAAACAAACGATAGTATTGGATGCCTCATTAAAAACAATGAAAGTTAAATAAACAAACTCTATAAATCAGGAATTTATTTAATTGAGTTCAGATGATGTCCAAAAGTCCATGTTGGACAAACAAGGTCTTTCTCTACTAGGATCAATGACCATAAAATAATTTATAAAATAGTTTATATTATAAACAACAAAATAAGTCTCATTATAACTATTTAATGTAACACATACATTAAATATAACAATCATACTTTCAAGGATAATTTTAAAGTGCTACATAATCAAAATAAATCTAACAAAGTAAATCTTTTAGAGAGCCTAGAAATTAATAATAGGAGAAATTGGGATATTTTGCTAAATGACCAGCTAGATTTGAAATGGTTCACCATTATTAAACTTTGCTCTCCTAGACGTTGAAAAATGGATTCCCCACTATCAACTTTTATGGTATTATTAGGTCGATGGACACTTTAGATTGTAACTACTTCTCTTACTGTTGGTTTAACATAGTTTGTATTTAAAAAAGATACTGTGTGTATAAACAATTGTTATATATGCAATTTTAAATATATGGAAATTTTTTTAAATATATGGAAATATTTGCTTATATATTATATTTGTTCATTTTCACAGGAATACAGTTTTTAAAGAATTATAATTTTTACTCTTAACTTTTCCCACTTTTTGATCTCTCAATGAAATAAGTTATTAATAGGAATAATATACGGTGATTGAAGATTGCAATCAACCTTTTTCCGATTTTGCAAGAATTTTTTCACCGAATTGTTCCCTCAATAAATGGATTATTACGATGATTGGCTGTATGACATGTGAAGCTGTCCGGTTGGAACCACATCTTCTCCAAATCAATACCATTCAAATTTGAATAAAATAATCATTGATCATCGCACTGTAACAATCCATATTAATGGTAACGTGCTTTCCAGGTTAATTTTTAAAGAAATAATGCACATTGGCGTACAATCCGCATAATAAGATACATTTTTCTGGATACAACAGTAATTTTTGGATCATTTGTGAATTATTTTTTTAATTCGAAGGTACGAAGCAAACGATGATCTTGCGGCTTGAGGACAAGCTGGATCTTGTAAGGCGCCAGACCAAAATCTGTACGCAAAATCCTCCACGTCGTCGAATAACAAAGCCCAACTTCCTGCGAACGACTACGAATTGATGAGTTTGGGTCTTTGTCAACACTGCCAGCTACAGCGGCGATATTTTTTCCAGAACGCACAGTTTTTTTATCTTATTTTTGTTTCTATAATTCGGCGAACATATCGCTCGGTTGAGCGATTATGTGCACAATAGATTTCACCTCAAGTGCTCTATAAGTTTGGTCAACAGAATACTGATTTTGATAATAAATTTCGAAAATGTGCAAGTGTTGCCATGATGTTAAAAGTTCAATGATGATTTGGCAGGCTATACTGAATAATTTTGACACTAGAGGCACACACACTAACAGCTCGTTTTAAATTCGACGCCTGTCGGAAATTCGGATGCACTAAAAAATCATTTGTTACATATATATATATATATATATATATATATATATATATATATATATATATATATATATATATATATATATATATATATATATATATATATATGTATATATATATATATATATATATATATATATATATATATATATATATATATATATATATATATGTATATATATATATATATATATATATATATATATATATATATATATATATATATATATATATATATATATATATATATATAGGGTGTAAGGAAAAGTACATTTATAAATGTAACCAACAATTCATCATAAAATTTCTTCACAAACATTTGTCCAAGTTTCTTAGAAACTTTTGGATACGGGTAGGTTCCAAAATTTGAAGAATGTGGGGGGCAGCGAGAAATTGGTCCTGAAGTCAAAAAATTGCCCATTGTATTGTACATATAATACTAAAAGAGTAATTACTCTACCCTTATACGTTTTTAAAGAGTCCAATCCAAACACTTTTATCCATTGATTTTTCACACAGGTAAAAATATTGTGAATATTTTATTGGCCAAAACCGATGGAATCCAAGTTTTTTTTCAATATTTTATTAACCGCTTCTTAAGCTTACCAAAAAGTTCTTTCACCAGATATAGAATGGTCCACATGAAGAGGAAATGTAATGAAACAATTCATCATATGTTTCTTAATGTAACGTAAACGGCTTGTGTGACTCCCAGTTTTATAGTATGCCAAATTTGTGCTAATAATTTCAACTATGACATTAAACGACAATAATGTGTAAGTTTTCGTTTTTTTTTAAATAAAACAAACCAAATTTTTGTCTTAAGAGGCCAATGCAACAAAAACTGAATTCCGACAGATCCAAATGAACAAGATGATGAGACTGTCTGGTCGAAATAAACATGACGGTGCCATGGTTAAGAAAATTAAAATAAACCTTCTGGCCTGTTTTGCGTGCAAACTGTTGCATTTTGGACACGAGGTATAAGGAAACTTTTCAAATAAATGTAAAGAATCGTTTAAACTTACGACAGTATTTTCCCTTACACCCTTAGGGTACACACACAAAGAATGCAGGTTATCCAGTGCCTAATTTCAGCGCTAAATACCGGTGTCGTTTTTCCCACTGGTACGTACATAAAGAACGCTGGTGACCTGCCAGTAAAAAAGCAGATTTCATGAAGGCACTATGTCCAGTTCATCCCCCGATGAAGAATTTGTGCTACTGGAAAATGTTTTTGTACAAATGCAAATATCAAGGCAAGGAATACATCCACTAAATCAAAAGCGGGTAGGTTATGGAGAATATCATCACCTATTTCCAACTTTGAGAGAACATGAAGAACGGGTTTTTCAGTACATGGGAATTACATTAAATACATTTAATTATATCTTGGGAAAAACTGAATAACCCCTATCAAAAACTCGGTGCAACTGGCACAAACAGTTAATGTTTCCCGAAGAAAAACTTGTGAGTGAAATCTCAATTTTTATCAAAATAACATTTATTAAACAAACGCATGGTTCTAAGAAAAAGAAATAATAATAACGAACGACAAATAACAAATCAAAATAAACTTATTAAGTGACATATTAAGCAAGTCGTTTGATAATTCTTGTTCTACAAATGTATCTTGGGTTGTAGCTGTGTAATTTACATGTGCAAATGGATCCATAACTTGTGCAGTATATGTGGAAGAAGAAGAACGTGAAGTTTCAAGATAGGGAGAAACTTGAGGAGTTGGTACAGAAGTTGAACCATGTCCGTATGCACATTCTTCAACAAGTTATTGCATGCGCCCTCTAAATGACAGTATTTTGTTTACTGGAATTCGATGTGCATAAGGAAGCAGACTTAAAAAAATAGGTGTGATAATCATCCTTCTCCGTCACTTGTGATCGCTTATCCATTCCTTGTAAATATACTATTTTTTTTCTCAATTTTAATTATGTGTTCATTTCAAGTTTCAGTTTTCCGTTTTCTTTTAATTGATTTTGTGTTATTATTTAGTACTTGTTGGCGTCCTATTTTCTTTTCGCCGTTATTTGTTTTGATTTCGTTAGTTTCATTTATTTTTGGTATAGTGTTATCTTAATTTTGCCATGTGTTTATTTCGATTTTTTAATTTTTATATGGAACCTCGTCAATAGTTTAATTTCTCTGACTATTGTCGTTTTCAACTTGTATACTCTCTGCAATCTGTATTACCATTTCCACTAAAAACTGTGGCTTTTACTATGTCTTTAAAAAGATAAGTGATTGAAAATATGGCCATTTTAATGTGTAATTAGAGGGCGCTGAATCAAAACCCATCAACGTTTTGGCATTTTTCCTAACTCCACTGGAAACTAGTCCCGGAAAAACGGTTCTATTTTTTTCGTAACGCATTCTCTGAAAAAAAACTCTGCTTAAAATTTTAGTTAAAGGAGATTAATGTGACATTATTTGTTTCAGGTATTTAGCTAGAGGCTGTTCATTTAAGTCTCTGGGATTTGCTTTTTGAATGGGAGTTTCAACTGTAGGAAATATAGCTGAAACTATAATTGTAATATGGCAAGGGTTACAGTTACATAAAAACATATTTCTCTGATGTACTTCAAGTGGTTGCAGATGTAAATTATAAACTGATTGTTATAGATGTAGATGGTTATGGAAAACAAAGTGACGGCGGAACTTTCCATTTCTCAGATTTTTTATACACTATTAACTACAAAAGAAATCAAAATACTTGAACATTCTAATCTTCCAGGAGCAAATACGAAGGCACCATTTGTTTTATAGGGGACGAAGCCGTCTTCCACTTTTAGAATTTTTACTCAAAACTTTCGGCGGAAAAAACTTAACATCATAAATGCTTTAACAGTAGATTCTCCAGAGCTCGAAAAACAATCGAATGCCCTTTTGGAATACTAACTATAAAATGGCGTATCTTGTTCAAACCTATCAAAATGGGTATACTTGTGAGAACCAATATTATTAAATATATTTGTATTCTGCAGAACACCATTTTTCTTAAAAAAAATCTCAACTGATGCAGAAATTGTGCAAAAGAATCGTGAAAATCAAGCTGCTAGGAGACCGTCAAATATAGCTAAAACTCTTAGATATATATTTATCAACTATTTCTCTAATAATCCATTAAATTATCGCAATTAAACAACTTCCTTATAATCGTAATGCCTTTTTGTCTGTATTAATAATTAATTCTAACGGAGACTTACGCTCTATTTCCATTTCAGCTGCTATCTCATTCTACAAACTGTGTATGTTACATTTCCATTGCTATGAGATTTTAGCCGCTTGTCCCACAGCGCAGGCCTTGTAAAGACAGTAGAGATCAAACTTTCGACATTTATTATAACAAATTATATTAACAATAATTTCTACTGAAAACGCACGTCCGGCTCCGAAAACAAGCGACCAAGAATTAAAAATTCATTACGGTAAAATAGTCGGTGCCGCTTTACGCTTATCACAAGTTCCGACACGCTTTGTCTATGTCCACGATCATTTAAAAGCTAAGTAAATTGTCGGTGTTTATAGGTGTCGCCTGCCAGTAAGCAGGAAACCTGCTTTCTTGCTGTGTGTACCCTTACACCCTTAAATTATAAATAGTAAATAATCAGTTTATATTGAAAATTTAGGCGACCATAAACCACTATACCAGAAATGATGTCAGGCCGATAACATTGTTTAGGAATAGTAAGTGTGAATATCAAAGTTAATTTCAGTTTCAAGTGAGTTAATGTTTTATTGTGTGTAAACGTTTATTTAAAATGCCTTACTGATTTCTTTCAAGATTATGGGTATATATATTTGATTTTTGGGTATTGCAACTGTTGCATATCCACCAGGTAGCGAATACCGGCATCGGTTTTTTAAAACATCGAATACCTTATTACAGAACACACAAAGTGTTTTGAGAATGTGGATACTGTTAATATATTTTCGAGTGACGACTGAAATCACCAAGAGATTTAGATAAAGAAGTGCTAGATACTTTTACTGGTGATGTTACTACACTGGTGATGTTACTACACGTCGAATTAGCAGGTAAATTAAAGTACCACAAACGATTGTTTAGCAAATTTGGAAGCGTATGGGCCTACATTCAAATCATTATCCGAAGGTGTAAGGTTTGCTTCAGACAGACCACCATAATCGTCTAATTTATTTTGTCTGGATCCTACGAACAGTCCTTTGGACATATGAAGCTTCATTTGTAATAAACGGTATTATAGAATTTGAGAAACTTGCAGAGGTGGGAAGTAAAAAACCTGAATGGAATACTTACGTCTAATTTTTATCATAAATTTTTCGTGAATGTTTGGGCTGGCTTAATTGGTTATTTGGTCACTTTTGCCATTGGATTTTCTCATGTTTTTTTTGTTTCGTTTTATTGTGTATATATGACATAGCTCCAAAAAATTAGCAGAACTATCTATGTGGGCGAACTAACCAGATCTAGACGGTGACCGAAGTAGCTTACTTTTAGTTATTGAGAACTGATGTTCAACGTAATGCAGCTAGCCCTTTGGCTTAAATTTTACTTAAACACACATAATTTGTTTTATGTTTACCTTCTGGACTAAGGCATTTTATTTAAACTGATTCTCCTGCCATATATTTCTTTCTTCATCCCTACATATCGTGCGTCATCTATGTAACTACTTTATTTCTCGTCTTTTTGGTTCTTCGTCAATCCTCTTAAACCACTTTCATTAGTCTTGCCATCATGAGCCTGTTATCTGACAATCTGCATGTGCTCGAACCACCTATTTTTTTTTGTTTATTGATTTTACTTGTATATTTTATATGTGTTTCATTTCGTGTTTTGTCTGTTCTTTTTTATTCTCGATGCTCAATAAGAATCGCATAGCTATTTCATTACTTCGTGTATTATGTTTTCCTATTAATGTTCATGTCTAACCACTATATAATTTAGTTGCTATTACTATTTGGTACTACATTTGTTTTTTTATTCTTTAACATTTCTTTATTGTTTACAAATGTATTGTTCCTTATATTCAATGTTTTATTTAACTGCTAATTTTAATTTTAATGTTTAATGTTAATGTTAATGTTAAATTTAATTTATATTCCGCTGTATTTAAAACTTGTATGTATTACAATTATTTTAACACACAGTCCCTTTTTCAGATACGAACTTTATTAAACTGACAGTAAGAAAAGTAGTTACAACCTAAACTGTCTATTGACCTAATAATATCACAAGTGATGATGATAGTTGAGAAATCATTTTTTTCAATGTCTAGAAGCGCAATTCAAATTTAATAAGAGTAATCCGTTCAAATTTACCTGGCCATTTAGCAAAACAGCCAACTTTTTTCTTTTATTAATTTCTAGCGTCTCTAAGAGAATTAGTTTTTAAGATTTATTTTCATTTTGTAACATTTTAAAATTATCATATGTTTTTCTAACATTCAGTGGTTAACATAATGAGAAATATTTTGTGCCTTAGTATAACATTTTGTATGTTAATTGAATCCAGTGGAAAAAGACCTTCTTCTTTGTCTGACATGGACTTTGGACACGAATTGCCCTCAATTAAGTGGTATTATATATACGATACCCAATTTATGGTATTATTAGGTCGATGTACAGTTTACGTTGTAACAACTTTTCTTACTGTTAATTTAATTTAGTTCATTCGAACAAGGCACTGCGTGTCGAAACTATTGTACATACAACTTCTAAATATAGTCGAAATTTGGATATAAATCTTTTGTTTATTCAATTTTTTTCTGGCCATTCCCATTGTATTACCTTATAAAATTATTGATCTATATTTTATCTAAACGTTACATTCAGATGTTATGTATACTAATTATAGGTGTAATTATAAGTAATTTTAATTAACTTAAATTAACTTTAATTAATGAATTAACTTAACTTTAATTACTTTTCAAAATTATTGAAGATTTAAAGAAATTTATTGTTATTTTGATAGAAAATCAAATTTATTAATTGGTAACTATCTCTTTAACAATCAATATCATCTTTGATTTTTTTTGCATATAACATTTTTTTCATTGCATTTAACATGCATAACAGAATAAGTAATTATTAAAATATTTTAACCAGTTTTTAATGGTTGAGTTAGATTTCTACATTCCCAATTCAATTTTATTTATCCAAAGAAAGATGGGGTAATTTCAATATATATGTAAATTTTAGAAGTACCAGCCAGTCTTGGATTATCCTTTATTTTAAAATAAATTTCCAAAATTTTACGATAAGGCTTTCGGTGGAGAACAATATAAAAGTGATCAATACATTTTGGCATATACATATATTTTGAATGGCATTTAGGAAGAAGGAGTTTATTAAAACAATAAATATATGAGTATCATTATTACAATAAATAAATCTATAATTACACTGACTAACAATGTAAATGTTTCGGGCTCAAAAATAGCTGATTCTTATAAGTATCTGCTAAATTTAAAAATCACCATAAAAATGACCTATTGGCTCTTTTATAGTCTACATTTTCAGTTTGGGTGAAATTTTGTTTTCGGGAGTTCTACACCTGGCAACTGACAAAATACAACGTTCTCCAGCTGTTTGTGGGTTATAAACATAATTACTATTGTTGTGACAGTGAGTCTCATATTATTTCTGTTGTAATTAGTGCAAAATTTCTGATTTCGAAGTCCTTTTGAAAATGCCTCGAAAATGTGCAAATTTAGTAAATAATTTTTGTTACATATGTGGTGAAATAACATTTTTGCCACAGAAACGCAATCTGATGCCTATTGTGAAGACTGCCCATCACCATTATTTTGGTATGAAGGTAGGGATAAGTCAAGGGCTTCACGTATTTGTTGCAACTTTTCCGTAATACTACGAGAATGGCTGAAAAATTCAAAAAAAGGCATCTATGGTTTTTGGTGTGCTGATTATTTGGCATAAACCTACATATCTTACAGATGACTGCTATTTCGGCTTGATTCCACATATATAAAGGCAGGATTGTCAGTGGATGAACGCGGAGAAAGATTTCATCAGAATATTTCTGCCTTGCTCAGGATATCAGGGTCATTGGAATGAAGCAGTGCTTGTGGATTATTGCTGATCTGTTTGTAAGGATGCTCCGGAACTCACAAGAGGCAAGCAAAAAAAAACGATCTCATGAAGCCATCACATGATTCTCTTCAGATCCAAAAACCTGTCAGTTATTCTGTCATTAATTTTGAGCTCTTAGAATGTAACTGTCATTAAAAAAAACTAATGGGCTTTCAATGTTGTTGGCATATGTAGTTAAAATGTATTTTTTTCTTTTAATCCCTTAAAATAAAATACTTCCACCTATTGTTTACAACAGAAACTAGAGATAATAAAAATGTTTCTTTATCATAATCATTTGTTTCAATCCAAAGTTAGTAAGATTTGACTCGTGAAGTGAAGGAAAGAATAAAAAAAAAACTTGTAGATCAGTGTTGTTATTTCGTAGTCATCGAATAAATCAATCATATATCTTTCGTATCATATATTATATGTAATTATTTTTTTATTAGAAAAAATATAGAACATTTTTATAAATTAATGCTGTTTCGCTACGATTGTAAATTACATTTGAAATCAATGAAATTGACTAACCAAATTAACAAAGGAGAAGCTAAATACGCTGTTTTAACTTATTCAACTTAAAAGTAGTTAAAATTTTCAATCAAACATGTATTAAAACATGCCGAGAGCTGCTTCAACATTTCCAAGATAACGCTTAGAAAGACTTCCGCGGTCGGTAATATTAGAATTACTAGGTTCTCTGGTAGAACCGTGTTATAGATTTGAAAAATCTCGAAAATCTGCAAAAACGCGATTCTACCCGAGAACCTAGTAATTCTAATATATATGAACATTTTTGTTGGTTGCTTGACCTGGAACGAGCCCCGCCCATCTCTTTAACTGGATGGCATACGTTTCGTCGTTCGATGTTCACACTCTTCAGGGCACCGACATATACCATACCATCAAGAATAGGGAGGCCCTATCCACAGCCAACAACCCACATTTTTGCCGATTTCCCGTCGGATGGCTTATATATGCAACCGGCAAAAATGTTCATTTAGGCGGAGACGCAGGTTATTGTGTGTTCCATATAAGATTGTGGAACCCGAAAGTATGATGACACTCAGCTACTGTTGTCTCATTGGGCACCATCCAAGAAAATCTAACACAAACACACACACACACACACAGACACACACATACACACGCACACACAATAATAACAAAATTAATAACAAAAAAATATCTTTGCGATTGGTTTCAAAAAAAACTTGACAAAACAACATAATACGTTCAAAATTAAGCGATGTTAACAACTAGAACCATTCCACAAATGATCTTCAATAATTATTTATAACTTTCATTTAAAACCAAAATATTGAGTTGATACTCTTCCCCTTTTTGCCGGAAATGGAATTTCATCTTTAGACCGAAATGTTGTCTACTTCACGCATGTAAAGTTTTAATTTGCTTTGATAGAAGGAATATATAGGACTATAGATGAATATAGAGGCGTATTCGCAACTAAGACCATTCATCAGCTACCGATAATCCCGGTCAGCACCTCCTTCGGCTATTAACCCTTGGTTTTTTGCTTAACTACAGTCCATCGGTCTTACTCAGCCTCGAACTGATGTGACTGAGGGGAAATTCGTAGTCGGATTTTGCACTCTTGTCTGTTGAAATGTAGTACGCAAGTCTAGTCTCCTCCTCCTCGTCATATAGTCACCCATCCAAGTACTAATCGCAACAAACGACGCTGCACTTCGACCGCCGAGTCGCCTAATTACATAAGATATGTAAATATAATAAATGGGCGGAACGCTAAGGAGCATTTTTAACAAATTATGCGTTTATATTTCCGAAAAGGCAGGAATACATCGCAGAAGTAAAATAAAATATGTGATGTGTTCAGCGAACGTCTCGTTGACGGTTCCACATGCCGTAAAAGGTTCAAAAGTTTTATAGAAACAATGATAATCTGAATGACCAGAGCTGAGGCTGTTGGCAAGGCAATATTTCCTCTAATTGAAAGTGCTCTGCATAGAACAATTTAAGATTTCGGAGAAATTTTTAGAGTCAACCAGTTATCATTGTCAAGGGGGTTACTTCAACTTGGTTAGCAAGACGGACATATGGGTGCCTCAGGTACATAGATGGTTACAGTTGATGCAAAATGGATTGCGTGTAATAATGTTAAGCATAGGAGATCATGATGTAAACGTGGGTATGCCCCTTCAACTGGCGTAAAAGCCAGTCTACATCCGAAGATGGTGATGGTACATACGTTACAGGTTATAAAAAGCATATTGTGTATAATTCCGTTAAGCATAAGAGGCTACATCTGAAGAAGTTTATGCTGTGCTTTTGATGTAATTGGAAAGGAATCGTTTATTATGAGCCGTTACCTGAACGGGAAACTATTAATTGGGGAAAATACTAGTCACAATTAATTGAGTTAAAGCGAGCCAGCACTTGACTAGAAGCAGCCAGAATTAGACAACAGAAAGGGCATTGAGTTCCATAGAGACAATGCTTGGCTATAGGTGTATTTGACCACTCCACACAAGCTGTTTCAGCTCGACTGAAATGTTTTTGTTCATCGACCGTCCGAAACATCTTGTATGGTAAAAACTTTATATCCTTGAAATATTTGAAAAATCAACTGGATCAGTTCATTAGCTAGAAACCTTGGAATTTCTTTAAGCACAGGATTATGTAGCTACCGGCAATTGAAGAATACCAATAATTTAAACTAAACTGAACTGAATTTTTGATCTGAACTTTTGCATTAATAGTACACCATATGGTTGAACTCCTAATCTAGTGAATTGTTAAATTATAGTTATCAATTAGAAAATTATTATACAAATATCTCATTGCATTGCAACTAAATATATTAGGTTATTAGTCCATCTCCTAAAAGCATTTTTTCTGTTGCACTTTTAATGGTTAATGTTTTTATTCAGGCAATCATGATATCGAACAATTTACGTGATAAACGACAGAAAATCGGGCTTGACATATTGGAAAAACGAGTGATACAAAAATCCTTTTAGTTTCCGAATATCAGTGAATTTTCTGAAAATCAATGGCTTTCAATAACGTTGCACACATTGCATTTTTTGAAATCCTTAATTGGGCAATAAAATCATATTGGATTAAGCAATTTAAATATGTTCTGGGTATATATGGTAAACAATCTCTTAAATGGTAATTTCACAATGATTTTAGATTCATTTATATTTGGGTTCGATTATTTATACTGTGAGATAAAAAGTAATTAACTTTTTTATTTGTTTTCGTGTCTCTCATATTTCCATTATTAAAGATAATCCAATAAAGTTCCAATAAAGAGTGTCAGAACTTTACTATAAGGCACAACAATAACTACAACTAATAAACCAATAATTCAATAATTTTATTGAAGTGAAAACTCCTTTAGCAGGCGTTGAGCGATTTTTGTTAGGAGTAAAACTTATGGGTTCGCGTCACCGACATGCTATTGACCTGTTGCACCAGACTGGCGAGGCGCAGCGGCCTATGTACATGTATACGCATATATACACTAATGCATTATATATACTCGACTGTATCATGTGCGTGTCGGATTCTGTTTGAATGGGTAAAATCTTGTGAGTTTGCGTCACTGATATGCTGTAGTAGCAGTAAGTAAAGTTAAATTGACAAGTTTAATTTGTGTATACTGTGCATTTTTTTAATTGTGTTTTTAATAATCATTATTTTAATTGTTGAATTGTAGAATTACTGTACAGTACAAGAGTGAGTACTTAGTATGCTAATATTTTTATGTAGAAAAATTAATAACAAAAACAAAGCATTTTTTTCGAATATTTCCAATATTGGTATTGGAATTTAATTATATAATGAAATTTGTATTATTCATACCATAAAATTCAAAAAAAAACAGTTATTTCAAAGTTTCAAGTTTTCACTTCTGTCGGCAGTTCCCATAACCCTTTTTAATATCGAAGAACAAATGATGGTATTCTGTTTTGAAAATAATGTCGCTTAAATGTCTCCCTCGGCTCCGTCTGATGGAGTGCATTCTGGAGCTCTAATTATGGATTATTTTTTCACATTATATCATGTGGAAGATTTTGAATGGTGGTCTGAACGTTTCGTTTAAGGTTAATCATTTTTCAGGGTTTATTTCTGTAAACCAAAGATTTAACATTACTGCACAAACATTAATCCAATTGCGTGAGATCACATGATCTTGGTAGCCAGTTGACATTACCATTCCTAGAAATAAAGGATCCAGCAAAGTTGTCTTGCGATACATTGATAGTCTTGTTGATAGAAAACATTGTTTATATCCACATTTATCAGTTCAGGCCAAAGATATGCCTGTTATCATTTTTATATAGCGTTTAGCATTAAGAGTAACGCGTTACACACGATTTCCATCATTGACTTGAAAAAAAAAAAGATTCTACCGACCCCATTTTTGCACCCAAGTGGGGGTCACCTTCTAACATTCAATTTCTGCGCTCTGTGAAATCGTGCATCTTTTCCTGGTGAACTAATACAATGTACTGAATACAGCTGTCTGTTAATAACATTTACTTTTTCAAAAGTATACCGTTATCACATTTCAATTGGAAAAATTCATATTGAAAAGCCCTTTATAACATGTTTATATCTACCGAAAATTTATAATCAATGGTAATATTAAAGAACCCAATGAGATGTAAACTAGTGGTGAATGAAGAGATAATCCACCAAGTTATGAATTATGATTCGACCCTTAAGTGTAGAAACATCAAACATCAAGCAATAGATCTATCTAACGAAGTTCACAGGCTAGCAAAGCGGTTAGACTACGTAGCCTACCTAAGTACCAAGAGAAAACATGCGTTACATCAGCACTGACATATGCAGAAGAAACAGCAGATGATACCTCAATAGTGAAGTCAATATTACAAAAACAGCTACTAAAATGAAAAACATTGAGAAATAACAAAGGAGTAACATTAAGAAATATTATAATCGCCGCGCAAAATATACGCCATCCGATGGGAAATCGGTAGAAACATGGGTTGTTGGTTGTGGATAGGGTCTCCCTATTCTGGATGGTATGGTATATGTCGTCGCCTTGAAGAGTCTGAACATCGAAAGACGAAACATATGTCATCCAGTTGAAGGGATGGGTGGGGCTCGTTCCCAGTCAAGCAACCAACAAAAATGTTCATTTAGGCTGAGACGCAGACTGTTGTGTATTCCACATGAGATTGTGACACCCAACGGTTGGGTGTGTGATGACACCCAGCTACTGTTGTCTCGTTGGACACAGTCCAAGAAAATCTAACACTACATATACATATATATGAACATTTTGTTGACTACTTGACCGGGAACAGGCCCCACCCATCCCCTCCATTGGAGGGCACATGTTTTGTCTCTTGAGGTTTAGACTCCTCAGGGCACCGACATGTGCTCTCTCGTCAATAACAGGAAGACCTCATCCACAGTCAACAACCCATTTCTCATTCATTCACAACCACTTTTCGCCGACTTCCCGTCGGACGGCGCATATATGCAGTGTTAGATTCTTTGGACTGCGTTCAATGAGACAACAATGCTGAGTGTCAACAGACACCCAACTGCTGGGTTCCACAATCTCATGTGGAACACACAACAACTGTTCATTTGTTTATTTAAGCGGAGACGCAGGTTGTTGTGTGTTCCACATGAGATTGTGGAACCCAGCAGTTGGGTGTACTGTCTCGGTAATTTTCGTTAAGGGCGTGAATTTGGAATGTATTTTTTTCGATGCAGTCGCTTCAATATGCGTTGGATGCTAGATTTTGGATTTCCTTCCTCACGAGCAGCTGGCCGAACACATTTTCTAGAAAGCTCCGCATAACTTTCCATCGCTATTTCTTCTCTTGCGGAATCAGTTGGTGTCAGTGGTCTTCCAGTACGTTGCTTGTAGACATCCTGAACCATTCTGTCCACTTCAAGCTTATCTCTAATGCAAGTTATTGTGAATCTAGTTCTTGGATCTGTCTGAAATTCCCGCCTGAACTGTTTTTGGATTTCTACCGCATTTTCGTATTTTCAGTAGCACTGCAGGATAAATTTCCGTTGCTCAAAGGTAAGTCTGGTAGCAGCCATTTTTTTAAATTACATCAATCTGAAAAATAATGCAGTATGTGTAAGTTATCAGAAAATAAATTATCTAAACATATTTTTGGGACACCCTATATATATATATATATATATATATATATATATATATATATATATATATATATATATATATATATATATATATATATATATATATATAATAGAGCTTAAAGAAGTTGCGGCTGTCACCATTGACTCATTCATCATCAATTTTAATATTAGAAGAACTATCATTGTGGTCTAATTTCAACAAAATGAAACTCCTTTTGAAATTGGATGGATCAACTTGGAGCAGTTGTTTATTACAAGTTACCAGAATTTAACGAACGGACAAACTATAAACCACCAGATATAGGGGATAAGAATATCTATTAAAATTGCATATACATATTTCAAAGGCAAATATGTTTTTAATTTGTAGATAAATTATTTAAAAACTCTCAAAATAGGATGAACATTTATGTAAGAATGAAATAACATTTCATGTCCAAATAAAAACGTTGAATTTTATGTTTTATGTTAATGAATTCAGATGAACAATATGAGAATTCTTAAAACAATTGTGTTTTTGCCAGTGAATATTCTTCGATTCGATTGGAATCGAAACATTTTCTAAGTTAATAAAATTAAAGCGATATTCCCCCTTAAAAAACTAAAAATCACCCTGTATTTAGCAATCTTAACACCAAATTATGTAGGTTAGAATATGCAATTTAGGGTGTAAATTGACTCCGATGCCGAAATGGCTCTATCTTCGTTGACTTTAATTAGCTGTAGACTAATAACTTTTCCTGTCAAATAAAAAAAACCACTTTGAAGAGCTCGTCCTAATTGAATTCCTGACACTTTGTCAAAATTTATTAAAAAACACTAACGAAAATTAAATTATGTAGAAAACGATTAGATTTAAATTTTCATTCATTTATTCATGCAATTGTTAAACTCTTCACCATGTCATATTTTTAATATGGTTATAAAGGGCCAGTTTGATTTTAAATCGTGTTATCAATTAATGTTTCTTAGTTGAAATAATGAATACATTTGCTCAAAGGTAATTACTTTTTCTTTAATAATGCATTCTATACCATACATAATGTAAATATTTGGAAGTAGAGACATAAAGAAAACTAAAACAATGTTGTCAAATATTTTATATTTCAACCATCAAGAAAAAAAAATCTAATTAAGTTTGCTACCGAAAGGTATTTTGACTTACAGAAACTATTTTTATTTATACGAGGGTTGTTATTTATGTATCCGGAATAATAAATTAAAAAATATATTTATCATTGAAAATGGTATATTGTTTTTCCAAATATCCTCTGCAATGATTGATACACTTTTACATATCTTAGTATCAATTTTCATAACACTTTTTCCATTTAGATTGAGGTATCTCTAAAACATGGATTTTGAATGCATCACCCGGGTCTTCTGGTGCCGAAAATACCACCATGTCGTTTATTTTTCGTGAACTGGAACAAAAAAGAAATCATTGAGGCCAAATCAGGACTGTACGACGGATGACCCATCAATTCGATGTTTTGACCGGTCAAATATTGAGTTATTTGGTCCGATGTATGAAAGTTCGCATTGTCATGGTGAAGAATGATCCTGCGTCGCTGGTTGTTTTTTCTTATTTCTTCAAATACTTCTGGAAAACAAATGATTGTGTAGCATTCAGAATTGACTGTTCTACGATGCTCTAGTGGCACTGTACCCACATGCCGATTTATCCCGAAAAAACAGGCGACCAAGTGCTTCTTGCGCGAACAACTTTTGTTGGGTTTGGCTCATTTTGAAAGATCCATACAGTCGACTGCTGTTTACTTTCGGGCTCATACGCATAGATCCAAGATTCGTCACCTGTATAGATATTATACATGGCTTTTGACGGACCATGGTTGTATTTTTAGAGCATGTATTTAAATCGATCGACAGGAGCTTTTTGGGCGATTCTCAAATTATGCGGAATCGAACAAGCACAAATCTTTTTAACGGCCACATGTTTATGTAAAATCTTGTTTATGCTTGTCATTGTAATTATTAATCTCATGAAGATCTTGCTTTATCAGTTAGTGCACAGTATCGATGGTTTTTGGCACAACAACCGATTTTAGACGACTTTCTTTAAATTTGTCCGTGAGCGAATGACAGCCACGATTAAATTCATTAAACCAGTGATGTACAGTAGCTTTAGGTGGTGTTTCATCGCCAAAAGTTGAAGTGAGTTGATCGATGCACTGTTGTTCAGATAATCCACGTCGAAAGTCATAGTAAATAATCTCACGAGTTAATTCCATTTTTTCACTGAGATGAAATTTTCAAGTCACTAAACAACACAAATAACGCCCTAGTGACAAAACGTTCTCAGTACATATACAGTCAACAATGTCAAACTTTACGATGTATATATCAGATGGCGCCTAGAAACACCATTGTTGCCAATTTTGGCATATGGATACATAAATAGCAACCCTCGTATATGTCTTTAAAGATAGTATTATTAGTGGATTCAAAAGGTTTGCGTTTTTTAATTTAAGCAATTTGGGAAAATATTAATTGACAAAACTTATTTCTCTAAGAAGCCTACTTTTTGTTTGTTTTCCTTTTAAATCTAAGAATTTCTTACAATCTATCTTAAAGGATATTTAGTAGAGTTGGTATAACGATATATACTATTGATGTGTAAGAGATTACAAAACTTTATCTCTTTATTAAGTTAATTATATGAATAACGGCTGATTACTGTTCCTTTTATAAGCTTTTTTTAACTATATTTCTTATTTAATAATTTTAAACATAGTTTGAATAAGACTAATTTTAAAATCTAATAGATAGGCCTTGAGGTTCACATAGCTTAAATCTATGGCTACTAGTGTTTCTGGAAAATGGAGTCACCAAACAATTGTAGATTGACTTCGTTTGGAATGAGCCCTGTGGCATCTGGAAGTAATCGTAAATTTTTTGACTGAAAACATTTCAGTATATCTATATTGGAATTGAAGGCTGTGTACCCAAAGCTGAATTACATATATCCACATTTGCGCATAGCTTTGTAGATTAACAGTTAACAGCCTTTGGACAGTTGTTTTCGCTTCGTAAACATTCTTCCACGTGAATGAATTGCTGGTTGGAGTCCCCTCCTAAAAATAGTATTTTCCTCTACCTACCAAACAATTTATGTTAATATTATTGACAAATTATATTGACAAATTATATTGATATAAGATTTATTTGCTAAATATATGGTCTTCAATATTTGGATACGTTAAGAACAGTAGTTCACGCGAAAAAAAATTTAAAAAGTTATTAAATCACTAATCGAAAAGCTATAAGAATTAATATTTTAAATAAATATGTGTAAAAGCGTGTTGGGCAAATACCTAATAAAAATAACTAATGAATATTGCTTAAAAATGTTTTTTTTTCCAAAATCGATGTGGCAACATCACTTCAATTTGATATCAATCACGGAGAATTGTATTTCAAAATGACCCCAAAAATTATTTCAATGCATGTCAGTTCGTGAACTGAAGTTCATATAAAACCAAAAATGGAGTTAGTTTCTGTTCCGTGATTAATCCCATATATCTGAGAGATTACGAGTAAAGAAATTAACACGAACAGTGTGTAAATGTCATTAAAGTGTGTGATCACCATTAAGGTGATTTAATGTGAAGATGCGTATAAAACAAGTACGATAAGTTAAGATTTATGAACTTCTATTAGTAAACATATATACAAAAATAGAAAAACTGATAAGAGTCGGGGTCTGATCCGTTGACCGATGACTTTTGACGCGTTTTGTTTTCGGATAGGGACAGTAAAACAAGGTTGAGTTGGGTTTGAGATTGAATATGAATTTTCTAATATTGTTAATTAAATTAAAAAATTAATGTAAATTGAAAATTCGT
The DNA here is from genome assembly GCA_031761425.1 of Cosmopolites sordidus. Lineage (NCBI taxonomy): Eukaryota > Metazoa > Arthropoda > Insecta > Coleoptera > Curculionidae > Cosmopolites > Cosmopolites sordidus. The sequence continues at coordinate 345,847 of JARFXV010001356.1, read as the reverse complement.
TAATAGAAACAGATGTCAGATAGCGGAGACTTGAGTAACGATAAAGATAAGCGGAAAATACATAAGTGGAAAGGCATATTTGGGAAGAGCAAAAAAATATATAGAACACGAGAAAGAAAATTCAAAACAAAGGGAAAATTCTTCCACGGAGAGTGTGATTTAGAATTTTTATAATAATTTCTCCATCTGAGCTTATACTACTGAAATATACTTACTGAAAAAAAATACCATCGTCATTTTTCGATTAGTCTATTGGCTGGATATCAGCTTAGAGCAATTTGTTTTACCCCAAATTTAATGGTCAGGAAAATTTATTTTGTTAAGAAAAGAGTTATCATTTTTTTTGTTTAATGTACCCCTTCAATTGCGTTTGGATATTTATCATTTGCATGATGATACCCCAGCACACATAAGCCGTTCGGTTATCGAATGAAAAATACGTTCTCAATTGTTAAGAAAATTTCTTAAACAAGTTCTGACCTGCTTTCCCTAGAAATGAGGAAAAAGAAATGATAAAAGGATAAAACTTTTTGTTCAAAATGACAAAATGAAAGTAAAGTATCGTTGGGTGAATTTACGAATGTTGTTTTCCTGACATTTATTTATCAAAAATGTAGTACAAACTAAATCTTCGAAGTAATCTCCCTCACATGTCCATACTTTGTCCACCTTTCAGGTAACTGTCGAATCCCGCATCGGAAAATACTTGGTAATTTTGATAATGTAATTGAGGCATTTTTTCGACTTCCTTAGGAAATGTGAAGCGCTTATCAATGAGATGATATTATAGGAATCGGAAGATCTGAAAATGCGAAGGGTCCAAGTCTGGAAAATGCACCGGGGGTGATAGATTTCCAGCTCAACTTGGTGATCATTTCAAAAGCAATTTTTGTTTGTGACCTTGCCTTGTCTTGAAGCAAAATGATTTCCCTTCTTTCCTTGTTACTAAATTGCCTTCTTTATCCCAGAGTGTCACTAACATGAATTAGTTACTCCTGATAACGATCAGCAGTGACAGTTTGTTCAGATTGGAGCAACTTAAAACGCACTACGCCAAAATTATCTTCGCATAGATATTTGGTTTTGTAGTTTTGATTGATGCCTTAGAAGGTTTAAACCAAAATGTCTGCCTCTTTGTATTATCGTAGAGGATCCACTTCTAGTCACTGATCACAATATTATACATTAAGTTCTTTTTCTTGAACTTGGAGAGCAGTTACATAACATCAAAGCGTCTACTATTATTCTTAGCTGTGTGTTCATAACGGACCCAACAACTTTCCTTTTGAATGTCTCTAATTTGTGTATACGTTTAGAAATGGTTTACGGTGTTACTCTGAATTTCTATCCGAAACTCTAACAGTGTACGATACGATTTTCTTCCAGCAGTGCTTCCAATTCTTTACCGACCACATTTTTTTTCACTGCCTCGGATGTTTTGCATCATAAAATTTAAAATGTTCAGTTCGGAATTACTGCAACTACTTCTTACAAATACTAGGCGAAACAGAATTATCGTTCAAAGCAGCAAAAACCATATGCTGAGACTCTGCAACATTTAAACAACATTGCATCTACAATTAATTTTTCAGATATTCACAGTAGGCGCATATATTATACCTCGTTTTGAAGCTTTGAGACAGTGCTTTAAAGTAATTATACGACGGGAAAAAATCTGATTCGAATAGGTTCTGCAGTCAAAGAAAGGTAGAGGCAGAAAATAAGTTCAGGATCTAATATTTAACTAACAATTACAATAATTCAAAAACTAATATTCACATAAAATTACGTGTAAAAGTTCACTTAAATACGCTACAAAAACAAATCAGGAAGCAATATACCTATCATGTAAATAAGTAAGTTTTCTGAAAACACAAGACAAGCATACAGAAAATGATTTAACATTTGTTGATATATCAATGCAATATATTATTCTTTAAGGATTCCTTGAAATTAAAAACAAATCAACTATATTTAATTATTAATCAACTTATTTATCAACAATAACTAATTATTATTAGTAATTCATGATTATTAATTAGCAATTATCCTTGGTTAAATTGTTACATAATAACATTTTATAGCTATATATCATGCAAATCAGTTTTTTTTATTAGTAACAATGATAGTGATTAAAACACTTGGTATTTGTTTCACAATGTATTTAAGATATTCTCTGATATCTTTCGACCTCGCGACCATTTTCAAATAGAGTTATGTATAAACTAAAGTTTCAAAGTTCTATCTAAAGGAGAACTTCAGAAATACCCCAATTATTGAAAGTGTCATACATTTAAGGAGACAGTCTAAGAAACAAACCGACCTCCATTAGACAGAACTTTGAAACTTTAGTGTAGTACATAACACTCTTTGAGAATGGTCGCGAGGTCGAAACATGTCAGAGAATATCTTGAATATACATATATATATATATATATATATATATATATATATATATATATATATATATATATATATATATATATACAAATACCAAGTGTGTTAATCATTATCAAATTCGTTCTTGGATAAACCAACATTATTACACCAGTTCGGAATATTCACAAATAATAAAATTGTTTTGGAACAATATAATAATAATGACGTAAATTAAATGGGTCTTTAAAATTGATGAACCTTTTGTAGTAAAATACTTAAAGAATAAGTAATGTACTTTAGAATATCCCTTTTTGTTCTAGGAAACGGATTTGTCTTTCTACTAAAGTCAATCCGTTTAGTCCGAGAAAAACGCTTATAAATGTCTCGTTTCATTCTCGTTAATTTAAAATTCAGATTCAGCCATAAATTAGAAGCAGTCGATTTCGAGCAGTTTTAATGTGACTGAAAAAAAATAAGAATCTTGAATATAAATGAAGTTCATTCCGCTGATTGTTATACAAAATAAAATGTAAAGAAGAATATCGAGATAATGTAATATGATCCAATAAGACCTGTTTTAAATTTGCTTAGTTATATTTTACGATCATTTAAATTTAGTATTTTGAAGATACGAGGGGAGTTCAAGAATACCTATTCCTAAGATTGATGGGTCGAGTAGTAGAAAAAGAGATAGAAGCAGTAGTTTGCTGTCTCTTTTACATCGTGACCCTTCCACTTACAGGCAATATAGTATTTTAGTATTAGATATAGCTCATTTAAGGAAATTGTTGTACGTCATCAAAATCTATGACGTACTCACGTTACAATGTTGCCATATCAACACCAAAATGCCCAGACTTTTTGACTTTTTCGATCGATAAAACTGTAAATGAAAAAGTAACACGAAAAGTTTTTTTTTTGCTTTAAAAGTTTTAATCAAAAATCTGTTTCGAAACTTCTACTTGTGAACATAGCTGCTTTTCATTTAGTTTACAAACACAAAGTTTAATTATTCACTATCACTAAAACAACTTTCAGCAACTGAATCCCTGTTCAAGTTAATTATCAGGTATTAACTTCTAGTCTATTAAATACTCTTTCGCGATTCGACCATCTTTCAATCCCTTCTTCTGTATGTCGGATGCTGTTTATCCAAATTGGTGGTGTAACTCTTGATAAAGCTTCTTTCCGCTTATTCAAATAGTTATGAATCATTCTTCCATCTCGATCTATATAACGATTATAATAATTTTTGGCCACCCCCTATATTAATTCTGAAGGATTGAATATGCAATGATAAGGGGGAAGATGTAATATTTTGTGGCCATTCTCTTCAGCCATATGATGTGACAAGTTGTAGCCTATTATTTTCTCTTTTGAAACAAAATAAAAAATATATAGATCACAGCGACGGCAGCTGTTCGCCAGGAGCACCGGGAAGAAGGTCCAGGACAGAATGAAGCCACGACAAAAGTTGAGCGCCACCCGGTTACTTCATATATCGGAAAAGACCCTGAAACCGGGAAGGGGTCTATCTTAAATAAAACAGTTTACTAGAATTTTATACATATATATTATAAAAGCACACTCAAAAAACGACACAAAGCACACAAAAAAAGGAACAACTAAAACTATCAAACAAAAGACACGGGAAGGTTTAGGGAAGGTGGTTCTCCAAACCTTACCGTGAAAGAAATCAAAAAATCAAATACACAGCTCTGAATTACACCAGCTGGTCTCTATGTCCCTATACTTACAAATTAGAGGTTAGTTCCTCTATTCTAACAATAGTAAAAAGATAGATATATAACGCTAGGGTAACCAAGAATGGTCAGACGGCAAATAGATACAAAATATAAGGTGATAACGTGACCATTATCAGTATAAGAAATTATGGTAATAATGTATTTGTGAAAAATAACTGGTAATTGCAACCCTTAACGGTACATGAAAATATAATAAAAAAAGTGTTTATCTGGCCTTATTTCCTGATGTTGTCTATCCTTGCCTGTCAAGGTACTGGGTGTCTAAAAACACTGAGTACGACTGCGGGCAGTCCGGTATCCCTATGCGGGGGTCCCGAAATAATCTCGATCTCACCAACCGGTTACTCTGCCATATGGCCCCAAAAAGGTGTAAGGTTTCCACGATGGTCGGGCTCTGTAATAGGTGGTAGTTCAATGGCCTGATGTCTGTTGATCGGATTCTCTGCTGCCGGGTCGTAAAACCCTCTATAAGAATATCAGAAAAATCAACCCAAGTGTTACTTGGCCAGCAAACCTACGTACCTCGGTCGGAAGGGTAAGGCGCGAAAACGTCCGCTCACCTGGAGATTTGGAGTTAGACTGTCTTGCCTTGTCCCAACGATACCCAAGCTCTTTCAGTTAAAAATTTGTCCGAAATAAACCTACCAGTGGTGATCAACAATTTACGAATGCTACCTGTAGCGATCAAGAATTTGTGAACGCTACAAAGTATTCTTTTTTAGGCTTGTTTCTAAAAACAACATTATGAAACAAAACCTGTCCCTTTAATTACTGCTTAAGGAATAACGATTTGCAGCAGTTCACTTTTCAACATAGTATTTTCAAAAGGAAGATTATGCTTTGTCAGCCATTCTGCAACTTTTGGTTTTGTCCATGCACTATTTGGAGGTTTATTTATCAGTGTACTGTGATATGGTGCATTATCCATGATAATAACTGATGGCTCCTCCAAGATTTTCAACAGCTGGTTTTCAAGCCAAAACAGAAGGTTGTATTGATTCAGTTCTCCATGATAATTGCCTTTTGTTTTTAGAAGAGAATACTAATTCAGTCTGGAATAAACTCATTTTTGTTCTCAACATGAAAAACAATAGATATATTGTTCTTCAGATAGCAAAAACAGGTTATTAGTGATACGTTTTTTTAGTGTGAGTTTTTAGTGTTTTTTAGTGTTTGAGGCCTAGTTTACATCCATCAAAGAGGTGCATGTTCTTTAGTTTTTTATGAATACTTTCCAAATTAACCGTTTGTTCTGAAATAGTTCAATAAAATATCATAAAAATACAATATTACCATAAGTTAATAAATCTACTCATTGTTTCATTCATTTCATAGATTTGAGTGCGAATTGAGCCCACATTGGATGTAGACCCTTTGTTTTCGATGATTTTAAGATTACGTTATTCTTCAACTTTTTGAAATTGTACTAACTGTACCAATACACTCGCGTTTAATGGTAAAAGAGGAGCCTCATTATCTCGTTCCTGTTCAAAATAACTGATAAGTGGCGAGCCAAATTTCTTACACTGACTGCTTATCGATTTTGGCATTTTTTTACAATTATAATCGCATTTTCTTTACTACAGAACTCACAAAAACAGAAACTAAGCCTGAAAATAGCTAAAACAGCAAAGAATGCAGTAAAAATAATTCAAACCGTTTAAAGGCACAACACAAAAACGATCTGAACATGAAAATGACAGATTCGACGAAGAAAGTTGTGTTCAGTCGGCAACTCCATCCATAACCACAAACCTAAATGTGATCTTGACAGCGAATTCACAAAATGTGATCCACTGGCTCACCGTATTTTTATTCCATTCTGATAGGATTATAAGAAGAAGGAAAGAGAGTGCTTTGAACTTGAAATGATTTTTTCTTTCTTACGGATTTAAATTGGCAATATATTTCTCTAGATTGATTACGTGCAACCATTATTTCCCTGAATGAGCTATATATGAGTCTATCGATGACGATGAGCTTCGATAACCTTGAAATTTAGAAAATTTCGTTTCATGTCCTATCATCGCACCGAAATGTATCTAAGAAATATATAACTTTTCACTCTATCCTCGTATACCCAGAATGAGTAGCTTACTCATTTTGGGTATACGATGGATATTTTTTAGATACATTTCGGTGCGATCGCATAGACAGTTACATTTCTGAAAACTAGTTTCCTTTCTAGTAAAGCTCGATGAATTTAAAGCCGATTGTATTTAGTTTTGTTTTGATAATATTTAATTTTGTTTTGACAGTTTCCAAAAGCACATTAGTTCGATATCTGTGCTATCATGGAAAAAGGCGAATTTCGTATGTTGATTAAATAAGTACTTTTTCCATTGATAAACACGGAACAGCACGCTTCGTGTTCAGAATGTCTCATTAAGGTCATTATTGAAGAAATTATTAAGAAAATCGATTATATTTTATGGGCCGATCGAAGAGTAAAGGTTAGAGAATTTGTTGAGATGGCAAATAGCTCGGATGTTCACGTACGAAACATTCTACAAACACAACATTTCACAAACAGAACATTTTGGCATGACGTTGCAACCAGCGCAAGGGTTGCCGCATTGCTCACTGTTTACCAAAAATCGAAAATTGAATCTAATGACCACTTTACAGCAGTATTTAGACATGTACAAACTTAATTCTAAATAATTTTGTTGATTGATTCATTACAAATTTATCATCTCATCTCAAAAACGAAGGAAGAGTAAAAAAAAGTCAGCTTTAGTTTTAGTCTAAATTTTGACGGGAAAGTTTATATTCATCATGTAAATTATTTATATATTTATATATTTATTATAAGTTATTGCGATTACAATTATGAAGAGGAAGTATTTGCGACAGCTTTTAAAGTAACATGTTGGAATTTTCTCAGCAGGTTTTTATACTTTTCAAACATATGATAGTCATGCTTTTGCTCATACTATTTTTATTCACATCGATCCATTGATAACAGAATAAATTACCAGTGCTGAATTAGAACTGAATTAGAAGTTAATGAAAATTTTTAAAATATGTCCCACGTGGAGAATAGGCTGGTACATTACACTAAATGAATATGTAAATAGATTAAAATGGTAACATTGCCATAGCCATACACATATTTGTAATTTAAAAATAATTATCACCAAAATAAAAGAATCCAGGGGTTTCTCATGGTTAAGAGCCAGATTAAAGATGTCCTGCCTAATGTGTTTGTTAATTTGAAGCAAGGACCATAACTAAATCGACCGCCGTAATCAGTTCTAGAACTATTCGAAGTCATTCAAACATATTGGATTCCGTTGTGTTTACCTTAAAAGTTTTAATTTTTCTCCATGCAATTATCAACTGAAAATGATTAAACACGAATATTTTTAGCAGTAAACACTTAATAACTTTATTTAACTTCTCGACGCGCATTTTGTAAACATGTTAGCATCATTAGGAGATGATTCAATTCTAATTACAACTCAAATTCTAAATGTCATCTATGTTTTATTTATATGACAACCGTACCTTATGAAATATTTAAAAATCATGAACCGTGAAGTTAACCAAGCGTTACATTAATAATTCAAAAAAGTTGGTTAAGTGGAATAGGTCCTACATCCCAGTTTATGTTTCTTTTTTACATTTTGTTATTTAAATATTTTCAAATGCGTCCGAAGCCCTATTATTATTTATCCTTTTATCAAAACTTTTAATTCAAATTATTAATAGTTATATTATGGTCATGCTGGAGTGCATGTTGGCAACACACGATTTCTCATTTTTATCATATCTAATGTGGGCAATATGTTCTGATTGATATGAATCTTTTTGTTAGCTCAATAAACCTTCGACTACTATTTCGATAACCAATTGTGTAAACCAATGATTTTTAATCATGTTAGCCAGCCTACTTTATCCTTTGTATCCTTATATCCTTATATCCTTGTTATCCTTATATTACCTTGGATTTTTGTTAAGATATAATATGGTTCGTAGACTATTTTAATGTCCTTTTTTCAAAATCTTATTTAACCCTCTTGCTAATTGGGCATGAGACAGTGTTGCAATAAAACTGTTCTGGTTCTTTTAAAAAGCCAAAAATTATTAATAATCAAATCAGCTTTTCTTAATTCTTTTTCAAATGCTTCGAGAAGTTGATCAAGAAGAAGTTTTTTTTCCACGAAATTTGTTATTAATATATTATGTTCAATATTGCGATTTGTTTTTATAATTATTAATTATAATTTATTCTAGATATACGTTTTGTTTTTTGATATGCTAACGTCAAATTAATCCTTTTTAAATCAATTTTCCTGTCCGAACCTTCTGAAGAAAACAATACCCAAGAAGAGATTTAAGCGACACATCATTTAACTTCTAAGCCCACGTTTCGCTAACCATGTTAGCATCACCAGGAAATGATGCAATATAATTCTAGAACTTAACTGAATCTATTTATGTTAGTCATAGTTATAGTCAAATACTATATTTTTTCACCTTTATTTGGGTTTTTCGCCACTGTCTAAAACTCAAAAAATATCAAAAATACCTGTTCTTATTTAAAGAAAGAATCACTGGGTAAAAACAAAAAACTAAACGGAGACAAATTTCTCAGTGATTCTTTTTTGTAATAAATTTGCCTAACTCTTTTCAAATCACTGAAAATCGGTCAAAATAGGAGTAATTAAAAGTATATATGACAGAGCAAAACTTGTTTGTACCGACAGTGATACACTACAAAAAGAAACAAATCACATAAAAGACATTTTAATAAAAAACAATTACCCAAAAAATTTTATAGATAAATCGCTTAATAATTTTGATACTAGACAAAACAGACAAGTTATTAATAACAATAATAATAACTGCCAAACAATCAACCTCACAATCCCTTATATCCGCGGTATTTCTGACACAATTAAAAAATTAGGAAATAAATACAACATAAGAACGACATTTAAAACAAAAAATACTCTTAGATCTCTATTAACAAAGACTAAACCAAACAATATACAACAAAATACCAAAAATGTATTTTATAATATTCCCTGCGAATGTGGCAAATTCTATATAGGTGAGACATCTAGACCGTTAGATTTTAGAGTAAAAGAGAAAGAAACCTTCTTAGAAAGGGCGATTTTAATAAACCTAGAATTTGTCAACACGCATGGGAATCGGGTCATAAAATCAATTGGAATAATTCCAAAACGGTATTAAACGAATCGGTAACAAAATACAGAATATTAAAAGAAACCGCTATAATTAATTTAAATAAAAATAACTGTATTGCTATGCCTTCGGTAGATTTAAATTCAATATGGTTCCCGATTCTAAAGAATACAATTAAAACATTTAAATATTTGAATACACAATCAGTACAATAAACAATCACACAGTAAACATTACCTATATATATATATATATATATATATATATATATATTTTGGTAGTATGTCACTGTCATGAAAATCCATTGTTGTCAATGTAAGTATCGTTGACATAAAAAAAAAAAAAATATATATATATATATATATATATATATATATATATATATATATATATATATATATATATTTACTTTTACTCGTTAGTTTATATATTACAAATTAATATAATTTATTTTTTAGTTCAGTTCTGAAAACGGGGGTAGATTACCCTCCGAAACGTTAACGTTAAAAGTTTGTACATTTTTTTATAACATTTTTATATCTTTAAAATTTTGTTCGTTAGGCAAATTTATTACAAAAAAGAATCACTGAGAAATTTGTCTCAGTTTGGTTTTTTGTTTTTACCCAGTGATTCTTTTTTTAAATAAGAACAGGTATTTTTGATATTTTTTGAGTTTTAGACAGTGGCGAAAAACCCAAATAAAGGAAAAAAAATATATGAACACGCCACAATCATTCAGACATTACTTAGTCAAATACTATATTCTATTTAAATGACAACCATACCTACTAAAAATTGTTTAAAAGTTTAAAACTCATGGACTGTTAAGTTAACCAAACGTGATATTAATAATTCAACAATTTGGATGAATAGTTTAGATCCTTTATCTTGGTTCATGGTTTTCCTACAATTTGCTGTTTGAATGCTTTTAAGTGCACCCAAAGCCCTATTATTATCTTCATCTCATTTTCTTATAACGCTTTCAACAAGTCTTAAGTTCGTAATATTTATATATGTAAGGATAATTTTATTGTAAATAATAAAACAGTAAAATGCGCGTATTGCGGGAAACGATTTCACAATGTGTGTATTAAGATAAAAGATTCTATTTTAAAGGCTGTTGTTGACTGTAAGAATGTTCTTTGGTTCTATGATGGTTGTATGGGGATTGTGAATAATAACTTAAAGATGGCCAAAAAAATAAAGTAGATCGAATTCAAAATGAATGCAGTTATGACAAGATTAATGGATTTAAACATAGAAAAAAGTTCTCATAATGATATAGAGGAGACATGGACTCCAACTACTAGTTATCCCGGGGCATTACAGAGTGGAGTAGTGATGGAGAAGCCGACGACAGCGTGTGACAGTCAGGAGACAAAGAGAGTTGTGAGATAGCAAGTTGATCCGGCCGGGTTGGTGTTAGAATCCGTGGAATTGCAGGAATAATGGAATAATGGAATTGCAGGAATAATCCGTGCAAGAATAATTCAGTGTAGAAGTGAGCTTGAAGCCAAGAAAATAAAATCTGACCTTGAACCGAAGATAGCAAATCATTACTTGACAGCAATATAGTGAAAATGAACTTATTCAGAAGTTAAAAATGTAAAATAGTGATAATATAACAGCAAAAAGTCGAATATAAATTATTGTTTTAAAGAAAATAGTCAAGTCTTATTTTGCTATTTTAGAGTGTTAAACTTGAAGAGATTTACAACTAAACACCAAAACGTTTTTTGAACTGCTCGACGCTCGTTTCGCTAACCATGTTAGCATCATCAGGAGATGATTTAATCTAATTCTAAAAGTAAGCTATGTTCTATTTATATAAAAACCATACCTAACGAAGCGTTTAAAAATCATGAACCGTGAAGTGTACTAAGCCTTACATTAATAATTGAAAAAGTTGACTGAAAGGAATCGGTCCTTTATCTCGGTTCATGATTTTCTTACATTTTTCTATTTGAATGCTTTCATATGCATCCAAAGCTCTATTATTATTAACACTTTTAATTAGTCTTAAATTACTAATATCTATACTGTGGTCATGTTCGATTGCATGTAGGACAACACAAGATTTTTCATTTCTCCCATATCTAATGTGGGCAATATGTTCTTTATATCTTGTCAATATGGATCTTTTTGTTTGTCCAATATACCTTCGATCACAGTCTTAACAGCTAATTTCGTAAATCCCCGACTTTTCATGTTGCTCTACTTTATCCTTTGGATTACCCAGAACTTCTCTTAATTTATTATATGGTTTGTACATAATCTTAATGTCCACTTTTTTCAAAATTTTGTCTAGTCCTCTTGTTAATTGGGCATCAAATGGTATTATCATGAATTTCTTTGTGTTCTGATCCTTTTGAAAAGTCGAAGATTTTTTCAATAATTTTCTGAACTTGCGTTTTCTAATTAGTTTGTCTACAATGTTCTTATTATAACAATTCACTTCAGATACCTCCCTAATTAATTTTAATTCTTTGTTATAATTATCTTTATTTAAAGGAAAATTAATTAATCTATTTACCATAAAATTAGCCATCTTATTTTGGAAGCTATGATTTGAATCATTAGGAATGAATGTCGAAGTGGTGCTGGTTTTTCTGAAAATATCAAAATCTAACCTATTTTTATTATTTTTACTGACTAATACTATTTATGTTCTTAATAAAATCATCTAAATTTTCATTTTTCGAATCAAAAATGGCAAAAATGTCATCCACATATCTTAAAAGCATTTTGGTGTTTAGTGGTAAATCTCTTCAAGTTTAGTATTTCACACCAAAGGTTCCAACAGAAGAATTGATCTACGATGGCTACACGGTCAGCGGTACTAAATCTTTATCGTAAGTACACTACTAAAATTGGGCTTATTGGAGCAGATATTTGGTTTCTTAAGTAATGCCAGACTAATAAAATATTTCCCAAATTTATTAAAGTTAATATTCCAAAATCTTCCAAAATATGTGACAAAATAACTAATTTTGCAAAACAGAAGTGGCTTGACTTAGAAATCAAACATTTATACAGTAAAACGAGTATGCTTGAAATTCAGGCGTACAATCTTTACAAGAAATTAACATTTAAATTAAGTAATATAGAACATGAATGTTGGTGCAATTTTCAAAGGAATATTTTCACAGCAGTAAATAGTAAATATATTAAAAAAATGTCATCTTTAAATAAAAAAATTAAAAAACTCAAAATTGAGCGGTCGAAAGAACATATTCCAGAAAAGGGCATCAACATAGTAGAAAATCTCTCAACTCAGACGTTCGACAATCCCGAACTAGAAGACTTAAATAAAGGCCTCAATTTTGTTTTGCCGGCATCCCGCAGTCCTTTGGAGGATATGGTAGCCTGTATTGAAACTGGTATTAAACACTTACCGGAGTCTTCCAAGGCTTTCGTCAGAGAGTCATGTAAAAGCAAAATTGCAAAAAATATTTCAAATAAAAATCAAAAAATGCCAAATATTTCTAAGATTGTCAAGCGTCTGCAAGAGGAGGATTGTTTTTATTTAAAAGCTGATAAGGGAAATAAGGTTGTAGTAATGGACAAACCTGATTACTTTGAACGCGTTGAATAATTAAGACGGTCCTTATACACGATTACCTAGGAATCCATTGTCAAAAATGATTAACGAAGTTAGAGATACATTGAAATCTTGTAACAGCCTTTTTTTCTCCTTCTCTAAAAAGCAAATTACATGTTTCTAATCCAAAAGTGCCGAGATTGTATGCTCTACCCAAACTTCATAAACCAGGAAAATCAATGAGACCAATTGTATCAGCCATTGATTGTCCAACATACAACTTGGCAAAGTGGTTAACAAAGGAATTTGAAAATCTACCAAACCAACTACCTTCCTGTTCTCTGATAAATTCAACCTAATTCATAGAAAAAGTCAAAAATACACATCAACAGGAAGGTGAGGTTTTGGTTTCCTTTGACGTTTCATCGTTGTTTTTTTGTGTCTCGACTCCAGATACCTTGAAATACCTGAGGGAGTTACAGGAGTTAAACGGTTTTAATAACAAGAGTGTTTCTGAGCACATCTCCTTAATAAGATTATGTATGAAGCAAAATTGTTTTCAGCTTAATAACAGGTTTTATGAACAACAAGAAGGCACGGCAATGGGCAATCCTCTGTCACCGTTCTTAGCCAACTTATTTATGAGTAAATTTGACACCGAGGCAAAAGATGAATTCAGTTACTTTCCGAAGGTATGGTTAAGATATGTGGTTGACATTTTTGCCATTTTCGATTCGACCATTCGTCGAACTGGAAATTTAGATGATTTTATTAAGAACCTAAATAGTAAATCCCAAAATATAATATTCACGCATGAACTCGAAAACAACGATAGTTTACCATTTCTGGATGTGTTAGTCAGTAGAAATAATAAAAATAGGTTAGATATTGATATTTTCAGAAAAATCACCACCATTTCGACATTCATTCCTAATGATTCAAATCATAGCTTCCAAAATATGATGGCTAGTTTAAATTTTATGGTAAATAGATTACTTAATTTTCCTTTATATAAAGATAATTATAACAAAGAATTAAAATTAATTAGGGAGGTATCTGAAGTGAATGGTTATAATAAGAACATTGTAGACAAACTCATTAGAAAACATAAGTTCAGAAAATTATTGAAAGAATCTTCGACTTTTCAAAAGGATCAGAACACAAAGAAATTTATGGTAATACCATTTGATGCCCAATTAACAAGAGGACTAGACAAAATTTTGAAAAAAGTGGACATTAAGGTTGTGTACAAACCATATAGTAAATTAAAAGAAGTTCTGGGTAATCCAAAGGATAAAGTAGAGCAACATGAAAAGTCGGGATATACGAAATTAGCTGTCAAGACTGTGATCGAAGGTATATTGGGCAAACAAAAAGATCCATATTGACAAGATATAAAGAACATATTGCCCACATTAGATATGGGAGAAATGAAAAATCTTGTGTTGCCCAACATGCAATCGAACATGACCACAGTATAGATATTAGTAATTTAAGACTAATTTAAAGTGTTAATAATAATAGGGCTTTGGATGCATATGAAAGCATTCAAATAGAAAAATGTAAGAAAATCATGAACCGAGATAAAGGACCGATTCCTTTCAGTCAACTTTTTCAATTATTAATGTAAGGCTTAGTACACTTCACGGTTCATGATTTTTACACGCTTCATTAGGTATGGTTTTCATATAAATAGAACATAACTTAGTTTTAGAATTAGATTAAATCATCTCCTGATTTTCAAAAAAGCGTTTTAATGTTAGTGGTAAATCTCTTCTAGTTTAGTATTTCACACCAAAGGTTCTAACAGAAGAATTAATTTTAGAGTGTGATAGTTGTAGATTTAAACGAATAATGAAGGAAAGTGAGAATAGATTATTTCTTGGGTGCAGATCGTGCAGATGCTTCGAACACATAAGCCTTGTCCGATGTTTCAATTGTAAACGATATCATCACACTGCTAAAGAGTGTATAAATTTAAAGTGCTTTGGGAGATGTGGATGTAATAACCATGATACTAAAAATTGCAAAACGGACAGGTTGGAGTGTATAAATTGTAGGCTGTGCAACGACAAATTTCAATTGCATCTTGATACAAGTCATGGATCATATCATATTAAGTGCCCAACTAATCTGAAGTATTTAGAGAAAGAGAAACAAAAAATTAGATATACTGATATTTCTGGGTAGCAACCACAGAGTGAAGAGTTGATTTCTGGAACCTCGGACATGTAGGACTAGTGATCATGCATCAAAACGTACAATCACTGAAAAATGAGAAGTTGGAAATAGAATGCCAATTGAAGAGGATGGAATGTAGACCACAGGAACTCCTTTTTACAGAGCATTGGCTGGAAAAGAACGAGGCTCTATATGTAACTATTGAGGGATACAGGCTCATTTATTCAGAGAAGAAATGAAACATGGAGGTGTGTGTATATTCTACTATGAAGATGGAACTTTAAAAAATGAAATGGTTGTTTGTGGTTTCAGTGTGGAGGGTGTTGTGGAGTTAGCAGCTGCTTTGGATGATGCTTACAAAGTGGTGATTGTATGCGTGTATCATCGGGGAGATGGTTCTTATGATGTTTTTTTGGATGTCATTGAATTGCCGGGTGCTGGATATACATTACATTAAATATGGTATCATTGTTGCGAGGGATTTTAATTTTTTTTTTTTTTGATAAGCATAACTGTCGTGTAAAGAAACTCTTAGATATATTTTATATATAACTATAATTTGTGTTAATTTAAAATTAATTTGTTTTATTTTTGAAGCAACTCGTGAAACCAGTGTATCTGCTAGTTTGATAGATAATATCATTTGTAAAACATGTTTGACGATATCTGGTTATGTTTGGAACCTGGCACTCTCTGACCATTATGCGCAGATAGTTATTTTTTAGAAATTATGCACTAATAAGCAGCAACTAAATCATGTATGTAAACAAATTTATCCATAGAGTAAGGTTTTGTCCTATAAAAAACAAACTGCAAATGTGGATTGGTCTAGTGTATATGATTATAGAACAAGTAATGAAGCATATACTACATTTATTACACCAGTTTTAAATTTGTTTAATGCTATTTTTGTTTTAAAGAAGTGCCCACGTACTAAAACCGCTAATTGTTGTATCATGAGCGGTATACGAGTATCTTGCGATCAAAACAACATTCTAAACAATATTGTAATACATACTGTAACAAACTGAAACATGTAATTGGGAAAGCCAAAAAAATTTCGAATAAGAAATCTTTATCTAGGTCTGAATTAAAAGTAGCTGCTACTTGGAAATTGCTAAAAAATTAATAGATGAGAGTAAGCAAAATAAGAGTGTATTGGAATGTTTTGCTTCGTAATACAGTGATCCTACTGAGACCGTAAATAGTCTAAATAATTATTTTGTGGCTTCATGTTTGGATATGAGTCTGACTACAGCCTGTAATGCTTCAGTTTCATGACGTTCCGAAAATAATAAAGGAATTAAATAATAAAAAATCAGTCGGCGATGACAATCTACCAACACAAATAATTAAAGGGATTGCAAACTATATATCTAGGCCGTTATCTTTTATTGTGAACCTCTGTTTTTCCAGTGGTGCATATCCTGATTTATTAAAAAATGCGCTTAAAAACCAATATACAAAAAGGGTAAATCAGATGAAAAAAAAACTACAGACCTATAGCGTTATTAAACAACATGTATAAAATATTAGAGAAGGCATTTTATAAAGGATTGATAGGATTTTTAGAAAAGTACTATATTATTAGTGATAACCAAAAGGGCTTCAGAAAAGACAAATCAACAAAGAGGGCAATCACGTTTATATGATACTGTTAACCATAAAGTACTGTATACCAAATTGAGTAACTATGGCATAAGAGGCAATGCTTTAAAACTGATTAAATCGTTGATTGATTTGTCCGTTACTTTGTGATAGTTCATTTTTTAAAAATGAATAAAACAATTTTTTACTTTGTTATCTAACACTTTCATTTTTAAACAAAATTTGTGTGACTAGTTTCGTAAAACGACTTTACATTCTCAAATACAACTTTAAAACTTTGTTTATTAAATCGTATTCGAAAAATCGTACGTAAAAGATGATCTCAACCTATCAAAAACACAGTGCATTTTTTTTTTGAAAATCGCAAAAGTAATGACCTAATTTTGTTTACAATAACAGTGTATTTAAAATGACAGAATGTGCCTCGGTACTTAGATTAGTGATCGATCGGAGATTGAATTGAAGGGCCCATATTGAAAAACTTGCGTTTGGTATAGCAAGATATTCGTATGCATTGATAGTTATTTCCAAAAATGTAGGGATAGATGCAGCAATTTCGGCGTATCACGCATTCGTTCAGTCTAGGATAGGATACGGATTGATTTTTTAAGGAAACTCACCTGATATATATAGAATATTTCAGCTTCAAAATGAATTCGAGCAATTTTCAAATTAAGTTATAATGATAGTTGTAGGCATATCTTTGTTAAAAAAGGATTTTCACTTGGGTAAGCATATATATTCATGATTCTTTTATGTTTGTATATATCAACAAATAACTTTCTGAGTCATGCCAAAATGAACATGAGTGTGCGACAAGATATAAGTCCGATCTTTTACCATCAAGATATAATTTTAGTTCTATTCAAAAGAATGTTAACTTTATGATTATAAAAATATACAAGTTTTCCTCTGAATTTCCAATTAAAGTCCAAAATTGCAGCAAATAAAAGCACAAAGGAATACTTGCTTAAAAAGGGTATTACTCATTAATTTTGAAATATTAAAAATAAAGATTTTTTAGTGATATGGATAGATTTAATATAGCTAAATAAAATATTTGTATATTTTATATTAGAATAATATTCATTATTAGTGGTACAATGTTATTGATTAATTGATTGAATTTATTTATTTTTTATAAGAATTATTTATTATGTTTATTATATTTATTATTTTATGTTCACAATGTTCCGTGGCATGTTGGCAATTAAATGTATATTCAGTTACAAATGTACATTTAATTGGGACAAATAAATCTTTCTATCATGGTAATTATTGACTGCATATGGGCAAATAATTTCTGATTTTTACGATGTCTAATGTGGGCAATATGTTCTTAACATCCGGTTAATATGGATCTTTTGTTTGCCCAATATAGCTTCGTACGCAATCTTGAAATCTAATTTTTTGTGTTGGTCAACTTTCTCCTTTGGATTAGCCAGAAGTTTTCTTAATTTATTATATGGCTTGTAGGCTACTTTAATATCCACTTTATTTAAATCTTAAGTGTTGAAATAAAAAACAATGTTCTATTGTTATTTTTGGACGTATTCATGTAGTGAGTAAAAATATTAAACATGGTTAGATTAAAATATCTTTAAGAAAAATTCCACTACTTTAAGGTAGGTATTCCTTTCATAACTATTCAAAAGATAGTTTCGATAACAAAATGACCGGTTTAAAGTTTATGGTAGATACATTAATTAAATTTCCCTCAAACTAAGATAGTAATAATTATGAGTTGGAAAACTGCAATCAGAATTAAGCATAATAATAATTTTTATCGATTTGAAATATCTACACGCAGCGCTATATTAATAGGATGCGAGATAAATCATTCTAAAGCTGTTCCCGACTATTTAGCGGTGATCCCTGAAACTTTCATTTTACAGCTCTTTTTATCGCTCGCATTATCAGCTATTAACATTCAACGCATCCCTTCTCACCCTATAAAAATTCTTTTGACATTCTCTTGATACAAGGTCAAGAAACAGAGCTAAACGTCGCTAAAGCTATGAAAAATACAGTCATTGGATTTCAGACCGAAACAGTTTTATCACCACCTTTATGGCACAACCTTTAGAACCGACAAACTAAATTGGAAAAGGAAGTCATATTTTCGGTGAAATTACTATTTTCTACTACTTACAGATAATATCTATAATATATATCGTACTACTTAAGGTAAAATTCGTATCTTTTCGACATCATATACAAGGTATGCCAAAAGAAAGTTTCTTTTTGATGTAGCGATCGAAATAAAAGAGAGAGGTCCTTAAGCCTTCATGAATCATTGAAATACACATTTTAGGAAATTAATTTTTAAAAATATTTTCATCCAAATAAAAACCTGCACGCTCACAGCACTCATCAAATTGCACAACAAAATTCCTTACGACGGTTCGGCACATAATCTTATTTCGAAACGGATATTTTCTTTTAACTACGCCAAAGAACCCTGTTTATTGACATAAACTTTCAAGTCGTTTGTCTTGGAGATCAATTTGTTTGGGAAAATTTCACAAACTTATGGCAGAGGCGTGTTGGAAGTGTGTGACGTTGCTCGGTTCTGTTGAAACCATGTTCTTTGATTATAACCAGTAATGTTTTGCAGTTCAGGTACCAAAAAATTGTCCAACATTTTCACATAATACTCTGAACTGAAAGTAACTGCCGCTGCCGTCTTCAAATAAGTTCGGCCCTATTATTACTCACGCTGACCAGACACCCCATACAGTGGCTTTAGGGGAATGAAGGGGTTTTTCATACTTGTGTTTCGGATTCGGGACACTCCTGTAATGACAGTTCTGCTTATTTGTATGACCGTTGTGATAAAAATAAACCTTATCCGAAAATAATATGTTGTTGAAAGTTGCAAAACGCTCAGTTACCTGATTAACGAATTGAAGCCTCTGATCGGCATCTTGGGGCTTTAACTCTTGCACCACTTGAATTTTGTATGTGTGTAGTTTTAAGTTCCTGCGCATAATGCGGCGCAATGTGGATCGAGCCACATTTAAAGCATGTACTCGCTTACGAACGGAAATGTCCGGATTGTCACGAATGGACTGATTTACTATTTCCACATTATCGTCACTTTGTGATGAACAGTTTTTTCAAACTTCTGAACACATTTGCTGATGAGGGCAACCCTCTGGCGTATCTATAATATTACACAAACAACGATGACTGCAGAACGTTCTCTGCGCTACAGTCGCCGAATCATTGTTGTTATCTCGCAAAATTCTCGTACACACCACGCACACCTTATATATATATATATATATATATATATATATATATATATATATATATATATATATATATATATATATATATATAAGTTATATTCTCGTCCGACAAGAATACACAAAAAAAAACTTTATTAATTTAAAGTAACAAATAAACTATATTTTATAATATTCGATTAACAATACACTATCAGCTTAGCGTCTAAAAATACAACGTAAAATACGTGCAAAATACAAGTAAATAATGCGTCGCAGGGCGATAGTATCAATGTTATTTATACAGAAATTTATAAAAAGAAATATCAAATAAAAGGGGAATTCGTCACATTCCTGAGGTTTTCTTCATGTTTGTTTGGATATAATTCCTCCCTCCTTAAGTTTTTCATCGTCCTCGATGATTTGTTTCAGGGTTGAAGGGCCGGACAAGGGGTGTCTTCTTTTTACATATGATCCCCAAGGAAGGGCTAAAACATAATATTATTAAAGTTTGTGATATCGGTATTGCAATATCATTGTCTTCTTGAATGAATTTTCTTGATGGGTTCAAATGGGGAAAGCTGGTCTTCATCCTTTGACGTAGTTGGGGATGTTTGGTCCTTTTACCCAGGCAATGATGCAAGAAGTAACCAAGGGTGGTTGGTACTAGTGTTGTCGGGGTTTGGAACAAACGTGTTTATTTTTTCGTTTCTTTTGTTCATTGGAACTGCTTGTTATTTTCTTAAAGTTTCTTGTGGGACAATATAACGATTCTACTATGATTTTTAGAATAGGGTGAAAAAGTAGGAAAGATGAGGAAATAGGATTAATATTTTTATAATGATAAGCAATTTTCTTATTAATCACATATGTCACTGATTTTTGAATTGTTCAAATACTGGTTGACGGTCCCGGTGTATTTTCAGGAGAGTCGTCCTGGGACGGGGAAGAGTTTATTTCCTTTCTGACTCTCTTTATTTGTCCTGGCATTATGTCAGTTACGTTTTTTGTCCTTGGGTTCTGAACTTGTAATTTATCAGAGTCCTGCTGTAATACCAAAGCTGAAGCATAGGGTGGTTTATCCTTAGCTTGTTTTTGTGAAGAGCGAACAAATATTGTTTTATTCTTCAGTGCACTTGGGGCTTCATCTTGTCGTTGAAGGTTTATTCTTGAAAGGTGTTCCTGGCGTTGTTTTAACTGTTTCTGATAAACATCGTGCAGGAACGGTTGAAGTTCGTTTTTATGTTGTTGCACATAATTCTGATAAAGTGTAAGATCTTCATCATATAGTATTTCTTCTTCATAAGGTCCATAGAGTAATGAAAATGGAGAGTGTTGAGTGGCAGAATGTATAGACTGGTTATATATTAAAACAGCATGTATAACTAAATTTTCAATTGTTTCGCTGGTATCTTGTTCACTTAGTGTTCTAATCTTTTCTATTAGTGTCGAATGGAATCGTTCCACTAAAGAGTTGGATGTATGGTTGCCCGTGGTTGTGAAATGCAATTCAATTTTGTGGAGTTGCATAAATTCTTTAAATGTGGCATTATTAAATTCTGTGCCTTTATCACATACGATTTTCGTAGGATAGTTGTGGTGAGCAAAGTAGTGTCTAATTTTTGACATAATACTTGGTATAGTCCGGTCATTTAAGGCATAGACTTGAGCATATCGGGAAAATGAGTCTATTACTGTTAAAAACAGCGTTTTTCTAATTGTGAACACATCAATATGAACAATGTTGAAAGGTTTTGTCCCTAACAATGGTCCTTTAAAAGGTAGAACGTAAGGATGCCGCTCATACTTGTTTTTTAAACAAATTTCACATTTATTGATTATGTCGGTTATGGTGGCTTTCATCTTAGGCCAGTAGTATTTTCGTTTTAATGTACAATGAGTCTCGTTAATCCCATTGTGAGTTTCTTTGTGATAGTCGTATACAATTTGTTTCTGTTCTGTTTCTTTTTCTACATCTTTAATTGGAGAGTCCGCGATTACCATTTTTACTGTGTTGTCTAGTAATAAGGGTAATTCCTTTTGAAAAAATGAAATCAGTTCTAAATCGTCGGTGTATATGCCGTATGTGATGTGGGGTTTTACAATTTCTTTAACTGTTTTGAATAGTTCTTTCTTCCAATCAATGGAGAGTTTTATATTATGAATGAATCTTGTTCCTTTGAATTTTTGTACAAATTCTGTTTGTTTCTCGGGTTGATTAATTTTTATATGGAGTTGATGGTGATAATAATTGATTGGGTCTTCTGAATATGTGACACCAAATACAGGATCCTCGTGTGATGAGTGAACTGTGGCATTAGGGTCTGGTGGAAGCATATTTAAAATTTCATCGTAATCTTCCTGTGTCATCTGGTTATCGGCTTCGCCTTGAAGGGAGCTTGTCTCCATCATATTGACATCAAGCCTCGATAAAGCGTCAGCGACTTGGTTTTTCTTTCCTTTTCGGTAACGAACATCGAAGTTATATTCCTCGAGCTTAATCCTCCATCTAGCAAGTCTAGAAGTTGGGTCTTTTAATTTAAACAACCAAACTAATGGATTATGATCGGTTTCTACGGTGAAATGACGTCCGTATACGTAAGGTCGAAAATGTTTGCATGCTTCTATTATAGATAACATTTCTTTCTCAATTGTCGAGTAGTTTCGTTCGGCAGAATTTAACGTTCTTGAATAATAAGCGATTGGTTGATTGTCCTGAGAAATTACTGAACCTATAGCAGTGTTAGATGCATCTGTAGTTACAGTAAAGTTCTTTGAAAAGTCCGGATATTGTAGAATTGGTGCGTTGGTAATAAGTTCTTTACATTGTTTGAAACATTCTACGTATTCCTTGTTTTCTGGGTCAATAACTGTTCCTTTTCGTGTGCAGCGAGTGAAGGGTGTTGTTACTTTCGCGAAGTTCGGTATGAAGCGTCTGTAAAATCCTATCAATCCGAGGAAACTTTTTATTTCCTTTATTGTTTTCGGAATTTTTAATCTTTTAATTGCTTCTATTTTCGTAGGGTTTGGCTGAATTCCATTCGGTGTGACTATATGTCCAAGGAAAGCTACTTCCTTTGTCAGGAACTCACTCTTGTCTAGCTGAATTTTGAGATTAGTGTCTCTGAATTTTTGGAAAATTTTTTTGATATGGACTAAGTGATCTTGAAGTGATCGGGAAAAGATTATAACATCATCCATATAGACAAAACAAAACTTGTAGAGGTAATCTCGGAGAACGGTGTCCATCATGCGTTGGAACGTAGCTGGAGCGTTCTTGAGTCCGAAGGGCATCCGGGTATACTCATAATGTCCATGAGGTACGGTAAAGGCTGTTTTTGAGATAGACGTATCGTCTATTTCAATTTGATGGAAGCCTTGAGCAAGATCCAACGTAGTAAAATAAACTGATCTGCCCAGATTATCTAATATCTCGTCGATTCGGGGTAAAGGGTATTTATCCTCTATCGTTTTTTCGTTAAGTTTGCGGTAATCAATGACCATTCGATACTTTCGCTTTCCCGAAGCATCGAGTTTCTTGGGCACTATCCACACTGGAGCAGAGTAAGGAGATTCTGACGGCCGGATTATTTTTTTCTCTAGTAGTTTATTGATTTGTGCGGCAATTTCTGACTGCATAGACTGTGGGTGTCTATAAGATGAAGTAAAAGTTAAATCACTCGTATCTGAGAAAAAGACGTCTTGAAATTGTTGGCATAATCTTAAGATATGATTTTCTTCCTCTTTGTTTAAATGATCTGTTCGAATTAGAGTTTTTACATTGAGATTTTCCTGTAACTTGTACGGAATTTTACTGTTAACTTCAAAATTTTATTTATTGATTGAACTCGTATTGGTATGTCGTCAAATAGTTGACCGGGTGTTATATCGTTTGTTTCGATGTATCCGTTGGTAACCTTATAAATTCCTGCGGGTACAATTTCGTTGTCAATTTGAATTTCTGGGACGAGTACGTCTCCATTTTGTGCGTTGACCTTTATTTGGGAAGGCCGATATTGCGTTTTGAATGGAACATTAATTTTATAACGATCTATTCGTAGCCGATTCTTATTGAAGTCAATTACGGCTCCTAATTTTGACAAATCAATGGCACCAAATAGAATATCGAAATCTTCATGCCAATCTGCTATTCGGGCATTAATTCTTTCTGGTATTCCTATTTCTTGAAATATTGGGTGGAATGTGTTTCTATAGAAAACACTTGATTTCTTCATTGAGGTTAGTATAAATTTTTCCGCATATTCGTCATTTGAATTGAAATATTCGGCGGCTTTTGGAGTTAGGACTGTATTAGATCCTCCACTATCAATCAAAATTTTTAAACGGGTTTTCGGTAGATAAAAATAGGGAAGTCGGAGAAGATTGTGTGTATTTAATTCCAATCGGGGGGTGGTTCTTCTTCTGAGGCGTATTCTGGAAAATCCTCATCTTCTTCGTAGGTAGTATCTTCAGCATAGTTATCTGTAGATTCTAAATTATGGTTCTGCATATGTGGTACCTTATGGTATGTAGACATGGACATCGGCCAATTTTTATTGCTTTTTGGTTGGATTGTCGAAACGCCAGACATGGGTGTCGGTTGATTAGCATTATTTACAGGTGGTTTGTTTTGAGTTTTTGCTTGATTTCGCCATGTATTATCATTGTTTGATTCAGGAAATCGAAGTGGTCGTTGTCTTTGCTGAAGGGGTCTATTTATATCTCCTTGAAAAGGTTTTGGTTTCTCTGTTTGTTGAGAAGCAACAGGTTTCTTTAGATAACGCATGTAGTTGACTTGCTGTCGGTAATTATCGTACTCTATGCACTTCTGATATGCTTCATCAAGCGAGGTACATTTAAAATGGGATAAATGCTCACAATAAGGGTTGTTGATACCTGTGCAAAACGTTTGCAATGCTAAATTACGGAAATACGAAATCTTGAAGGTTTGCATTTCTGTACTAGAATGCAAGGTTACGTTTTGTAGTAGATCATTCAGCGATGTATTTACTCGTTGAAAATACTCTTGATACGTTTCATTTGTCTTCTGAACAGTACTCGTTAACTGTGTAACCAGGATCGATTCCGAGCGAGTGTCGCCATATTTCTTTAAAAGGCAAGGCTTTACATTGGTCCATAGAAACTTATTTTCGTAGGTTAGATGATCGCGTGGTTCGCCTTCGATTTTTGAGAGAATATTTGCGGACAAAAGGAACGCCTGTGTTTCAGTTAGGGTCTTTCCCGTTAGAAATCCAAATAGAGTTTCTACACTGGTGATAAAGGTCGATAAATTTTTTCCGTTAGAAAACTTAGGTAATGTTCCGCAAAGATTAATAAGATCTGTATCTGAGATGGTGTTCATGTTTTGAACTGATACGTCTCCTTCTTCGGAAAAAATTTCTTCTATAGGTGTTGTCGCGTAAGGTGTTTGTCGGGTAACGTTTGATCGTTTCTTAATCTTTGTTACTCGATTGGACTTAATTACAGATTGTATATTTTTGAACTCAATTACAGATTGTATAGCACTAGCTGGTATATTATTGTGATTGCTCATCAAAATAAAAATAAAATGATAGTAAAAGAGGACTTACAAGGTGAAGAGGATCTGCTTCTGGATTTCTTCTACACTTAGTTGTCTTCTCTGGTGGTAGGGTGGATCGTTGCAACTAAATTACTGAACTAAACCGTTAGATTCGCGATGAATTAACGTGTTGCGTATCCTGTTCGCAGCGCCAGTTATATTCTCGTCCGACAAGAATACACAAAAAAAAACTTTATTAATTTAAAGTAACAAATAAACTATATTTTATAATATTCGATTAACAATACACTATCAGCTTAGCGTCTAAAAATACAACGTAAAATACGTGCAAAATACAAGTAAATAATGCGTCGCAGGGCGATAGTATCAATGTTATTTATACAGAAATTTATAAAAAGAAATATCAAATAAAAGGGGAATTCGTCACATTCCTGAGGTTTTCTTCATGTTTGTTTGGATATAATTTATATATATATATATTATATATAATATATATATATATATATATATATATATATATATATATATATATATATATATATATATATATATATATATATATATATATAAATATATATATATATATATATATATAATATATATATATATATATATATATATATATATATATATATATATATATATATATATATATATATATATATATATATATATGTATATATATATATATATATATATATATATATATATATATATATATATATACATATATATATATTAGGGTAGTCGTAAAAAATTAAACATTTTCCGACAACCTAAACAAATTTTTTTTTGATTAAAAAATACGGGGGATTTTTTTTAACAAAAATAACACGTGCCTCAAGACGATCTAAGTTCATTTTTTGATAAAATCATAGTTTTTTTAAAGTATCTCTTAAAGTATACGGATTTGAGTAAAAGATATATATAATTCTGATTTATTAATTCTTCCATTGGAAACTTCGGTTTGAGACAGTAACCTCGAAGATATTTACTAATAAACACTAAACCACTTTATTTAATTTTCTGTCGCGCGTTTCGCTAACACTGTTAACATCATCAGGAGATGAATCAATATTGAGATTTAATCATCTTCTGATGATGCTAACATGGTTAGCGAAACGCTCATCGAGAAGTTAAATAACGTGGTTTGGTGTTTAATAGTAAATAACTTCGAGTTTAGTATCTAGGATTTGTCTAGGATATCTAAATAGCCACTATATTTAATAAAATAAAATGAAAAATTGAACATAAAATTCCCTACCATTATCATTCATCTTGTGGATAGGTTATATACGGAAGACACTGTGTGTCGAGACTATTGTCATATAATTCTATATAGAGGAAATTTAAACGTAAATATTAATTTATTTATTTAAAATTTATGTTAATCAAGTATCGGCTACGTCAGCGAAATAAATTCCGAATTCCGTATAAAAGTATTCACCAAACTAATTGTTGCACTTAATGGATTTTATATTTGTTAAATAAGAAAAACATTTTCCAATAGCAAACTATTTGATTGATCGGAAAATACAAGAGAATAAGCACAAATTGTGTAAATGAGGTGGATTTTTCATTTTACTTTGAGGATGATTAATTTCACTTCAAAAGCAGGGAAGTTTACTTCTCCGGAACTAAAGATTCATAGAGAGAGGATGTCATCCCTTAAGTCGATATACATTTTGCATTCTATATTAAACTTATATTTCCCAGGAGTTAAATTAATTGGGAGTTTTGGGGAAGCCGACGTAGCATTATTCAATTTATTCAACTACACTTTAACAGCATCACGCAATTTAGTTTATTAACATTATTATTTGACATTCATCATTGAACTTATAAAATTCTGAAGGTTATATTTACTTGAATTTAATATTTTAATTGTTTTGTGAATCATGAAAAAAAGTCAAAATGCATAAGTGTAAACATGTATATATCACTATATTATGGGTCATTCGAAATAAGAAACGAGACCATGAGAAAACATCCATATATGGTATTATAGCTTGATTTTTATATATCAGTTGGCTTGGCGTTAAGGCCTGTGACTAACTAAATGGACAAATATGGCGTAAAATCTATTATGTTCGACCTATGAAGGGAAAACAGGACGGTCGCATTACCTAACGCCATCTACCGACAAAAGTTAGGTATGATTTGGTCCCCGATGAGAGACAAACATTCAGAATATTTCACATACACATATACTCCACATGGTAATCTACCACTCAATAGAAACAAATATACACATATACTCCACATGGTAATCTACCACTCAATAGAAACAAATATGAACGATCTTATTTTCATGTGTTAGTTCCTTCAGTTTCCCTCGGATGTCAATACGAAACCAACTCATGAAGGCTATAAGATGAGAAATCAGTCTTGAGAGATATTGTTGGCATAACAGCAACGTGGAGTATGGTTAAAGATTTCTATATTGCCAAAGCTCGCGTCACCATTCAGACTTTATCTGATATAGTATTGGAACAGTTGATTGGTTGGTAACTTTAAAACTTTTTGAATTAAACGTCACTTTGGTGTACGTTTGTGGTTACATTTTTTTCCCTCCAGAATCAACTAATGCAGTGAGATTCTGGTTTGCTAAACCCACCACCCAAATCAGAGCATATATATATATATATATATATATATATATATATATATATATATATATATATATATATATATATATATATATATAGGGTAGTCGTGGGGGGATTTTTTTAAACAAAAATCGTCGTTTTTTGTAAGTATATCTTAAAGTATACGGATTTGAGAAAAATATAAAAACAATTTTGTAGAAAATTCCCTACAAAAAAGGTCCTTTACATTTTCTTGATAAAATTCATATTTATGGAGATATTCTCGATAATAAATTCATTAACTCCATATAGCTAACCTTTTAAGATCTACAAACGTCCTTTTTTCTGAAATATAAAAAAATTGTAACTTAAGTAGAATTTACAATTATTTATTTCATGATATCTTGTTAATAACGACTAAGACATAATTAATGTCATTAATTTTATATCAAAATAAAATAATACAAATTTATTTGTTATATATAGATTTATCAATTCCAAACTTCCATTAAACCCTCTTTTTTATATTTTTTATTTTATTTTTTATTTTTATATCTAGTCATCTAAGATTTGAATAAAGAATTGCTTCTGATTTTCATATTTCGTAAACAAATTATTATACTTTTGCATTAATTTTACACCTCGTTCTTCAACATCGTTTACAACCGACAAGTTATTTACAATATTCAAACTTATTTGATAATTTATATTTCCTAATCAGTCTTCACAGTCATCTTTTAACCAACTTGTATCTAAACCAAATTTACGAAAAAATTAATGGAAGGACATCTGAAGGAACTAACACATGAAAATAAGATCGTTCATATTTGTTTCTATTGAGTGGTAGATTACCATGTGGAGTATATGTGAATGTGAAATATTCTGAATGTTTGTCTCTCATCGGGGACCAAATCATACCTAACTTTTGTCGGTAGATGGCGTTAGGTAATGCGACCGTCCTGTTTTCCCTTCATAGGTCGAACATAATAGATTTTACGCCATATTTGTCCATTTAGTTAGTCACAGGCTTTAACGTCAAGCGAACTGATATATAAAAATCACGCTATAATACCATATATGGATGTTTTCTCATGGTCTCGTTTCTTATTTCGAATGACCCATAATATAGTGATATATACATGTTTACACTTATGCATTTTGACTTTTTTTCATGATTCACAAAACAATTAAAAAATTAAATTCAAGTAAATATAACCTTCAGATTTTTATAAGTTCAATGATGAATGTCAAATAATAATGTTAATAAACTAAATTGCGTGATGCTGTTAAAGTGTAGTTGAATAAATTGAATAATGCTACGTCGGCTTCCCCAAAACTCCCAATTAATTTAACTCCTGGGAAATATAAGTTTAATATACAATGCAAAATGCATATCGACTTAAGGGATGACATCCTCTCTCTATGAATCTTTAGTTCCGGAGAAGTAAACTTCCCTGCTTTTGAAGTGAAATTAATCATCCTCAAAGTAAAATGAAAAATCCACCTCATTTACACAATTTGTGCTTATTCTCTTGTATTCCCCGATCAATCAAATAGTTTGCTATTGGAAAATGTTTTTCTTATTTAACAAATATAAAATCCATTAAGTCCAACAATTAGTTTGGTGAATACTTTTATACGGAATTCGGAATTTATTTCGCTGACGTAGCCGATACTTGATTAACATAAATTTTAAATAAATAAATTAATATTTACGTTTAAATTTCCTCTATATTGAATTATATGACAATAGTCTCGACACACAGTGTCTTCCGCATATAACCTATCCACAAGATGAATGATAATGGTAGGGAATTTTATGTTCAATTTTTCATTTTATTTTATTAAATATAGTGGCTATTTAGATATCCTAGACAAATCCTAGATACTAAACTCGAAGTTATTCACTACTAAACACCAAACCACGTTATTTAACTTCTCGATGAGCGTTTCGCTAACCATGTTAGCATCATCAGAAGATGATTAAATCTCAATATTGATTCATCTCCTGATGATGTTAACAGTGTTAGCGAAACGCGCATCGAAAACTTAAATAAAGTGGTTTAGTGTTCATTAGTAAATATCTTCGAGGTTACTGTCTCACACCGAAGTTTCCAATGGAAGAATCAATAAATCTGAATTAACTTATATACAGATTTATCAATTAAAGCAATCAGTAATATTTTCCTAAATGCAATTTTTGCGACCAAATTTCTCATGAAAGGAACTTCGCCATTGTAACTGAATAAATTCAGTTATGACAATTTGGACCTAGTTTGCTGTTTTAAAGTGTCATCGGACCAGGCAAAATCTACTGAATAAACCAGAGGAAGGACAATTTTCCAATCCAATCGCCACATGCTTTGATGACAAGTGATTGAGTACTACTATGGTGCAATATTACTTGCTTGTTTCCTTTTCCAAATTTCCCTTTAGAATTCGCTACTATTTTTTTTTTATTTCAAGGGAGATTTTCCGTCTGGTGCCTAATTTTGCCAGCATTAGTAAACAAACCATTTATAGTTTTATTTTATATTATGTATTTAAGTTAGCCAAGTTGATTAAAAAATCTTATAGCCGTATTACTCAATGGTTAAAATTCAGAAAATAGAATAAAAAATATTAAAATTAGGTTATTTGTTTACTTTCATAAATTTTTTTCTGTTTCAGTAGATTAAGTTTATTGTTTTTAAAACGTTTGCCTTCTTCTCTCTCCTTCTTTAGGCACAGCCTGTTTGACTTCGACATCTATATCGAGCTTTCTGTTGATGAGAACTATCAACTTTATGTCCACATTTTCTGGATTTTCCTACTAACTATTCGTCCTTTTGGTGTTTCCTTTCTTGCTGCTGATGGCAGTATGTTCTCTTTCGTCCTTTCAACATCTTAACTCAAGTGTTTTTTTTGCTGTTATTCATGAATTTAGTAATGTTTTGCAATTTGCATTGTTTTCTAATTCCTTCGTTAAGCACTCACTATCCGTTACAACGTGTTAAAATTGTTCAATTATTTGATGAAAATTGGCATTAAGTGAAAAATGGTTTACGGTTTGCACTATCTTCCAGTTGAAAGCACTATTAATCGAATTGTTCAAAAATTTCAAGAAATTAGATCGGTGGAAGATAAAAGAAGAGCAATATAGAGTCGTATTTGTTCTTCACAAGAGCATATTGATTAGGTATGTGGAAGTATTGCTTGAAACACAAAATTTTCCATTAGTCGACGTCCACAATAATTTGGGCTCAGTGAATCCACAATTTGGCGTATCTTACGAAAGGATTTAGTTCTAAAGGCATATATGGTTCAAATAACATAGGAACTAAAGCCACTGGATACATCGTGCATTTGTCAATTGGATCAAAGAACAGATGATTTTTGAAAAAAAATCATCTTTTCAGATGAAGCACATTTTGAAATTAGTCGCTATGTTAATAAACAAAATTGCCACATTTGGGGTGAGGAAACTCCACAATTAACATATGAGAAACCTTTACATTTTAAACAAATCAGTGTTTGCTGCGCGTTATGGTCAGGAGGTGTAACGCAAATTCTGTGTTTTATTCAAGAATTAAAAAAACCACTCAATTTGAAAGTCCCTTTCGATATCTCTTTGGCTCTCGCTAGCTATTTTGTTGTTGCAGATCTGGTTTCGCATGCATATATTATCGGTAATCGGACTACACTTTTATACACCTTTACTTTGTTTTCACTTTCTTCTTACTGTTTATTTAAATTATAACTCTCAAGCATCTTTATTTTGTTTCCCCTTTAAATGTTTGTCGTTCACGAGTATAGCAGCTCCTTGATACACAAATGGCATTACTTCTACTATATTGCTATTTATTTCTAATTTTAACCTCACTGGGTCTTAATCGTCATAAATTTTGTTTTAATTTTTAATACCTTAATCGGGGCACATAAGGTAAATGTGCCTACCGGCGAAGAGTATCACTAAAACTGAAATATTACCTGAGACAATCGAGAATAGAACATTTCACATATGAGGAAAAATACACCAAATTCGATCAAACTAATGGCAAAAGGTATTTATCCCATGTACAGAAAAGATGATTAGTGATTACCTAACAAGCAGTCAGAGAGTCACCAAAAGACGCCTCCCCATCTTCATATTAATTTTTCGCAAAAAAGAGGACATCAAGACAGTATATGAAATTTAAAACCATTTTGGGAATAGAAGTAAAGATCAGAACCTCTACGAAACGAATCTGCTTTGATTCCACAATGTGAAAGATGCCAAGGTAATGGACACACCCAAAATAACTGCTTCAAAACAAAATGATGTGTTAGATGTGCTGGAAAGCATAAAACTACCTAATGCAGTCATCCAAAGAACCGAACGCCTAAATGTGCCAATTGCAATGACTACGCCAACTATCGAAGATGCATAGTTGCCGAGGAACTTCAAAAGATTAGGAATAACGCAGTTCTCAAACAAAAGCTAAACATGAGAAGTCCCAATGTGCCAGAACCCACAACCCAGACGATCAAATCGAAACCAGCAACAAAGCATATAGATATTCGCCCAAACTACGAGGGGCAGTAAAACCAAACCAAAGAAAAACGATGAAGAGGAGCCTGATGCAACCAGTCAAATGTTGCAAAAAATCATGGTGAAACTTGACCAACAAGAAAGGACAATAAAATGATCCTAGACAGACTAGACAAACTAGAAAACGGTAATAGGGGAGGTGTTGCTAATAGGAAGAAGTAATAGACAATACAATCAGAATAGTAGCCTCGAATACCAATGGGTTAATACAAAGATCCCATGAGCTCAAAACATTCCTATGGAATGATAAAATTGATGTAGCTCTAATCTCGGAGACACACACGACCCAAACAAATTATTATAATATAAAAGGATATTATAATAATTATTATAAATAAAAGTATATCACACTGACTGCTCGGACCTATCAGGAAAAGGCGAATCAGCATTGATAATAAAACAAAACATGAAGCACTACGTAAATGCTGAATATGATACCACTGAGATACAAACGTCAGCTGTGACAGTCCAGAGGAAATCTAAAAACATCACACTTGCTGCAATATATTGCCCAGCAGGAAAGTCACTAAAGGAGGAACAGTTTACTTGCTTCTTCAGGTCATTAGAAAATCGCTTCATTACCTTCACTTCTATACCAAGCACATCTACTGTGGTTATGCTAACATCACGCTGAATGGAAGACAACTGTACGCAGCTGCAAAGATAGTGGCCTGCCACTTCCAATCAATAGGTATATCAACGTACTGGCCTGGGAATGGAAATAAAGTGACAAGTTTAGTCGACTTCTTCGCGCTGCGCAACATTGTATCCTCATATGTCAACATTGAAGAAAGCTTTGACTTGGCATTTGGCCACCCAGCAATTGTGCTCTCACTAAGTGAGTACGTATTCACAAAGCAACAGTCCCCGTATTTTGCTAACATGAAAACTTATCGGGGCGGATTTCGAACAGAGCTTGAAGAGATAATTTAGTTAAATTTAATCCTGAAGACGAAAGAGCAGCTAAACTATAAAGTTGAAAAACTAGTGATTAACCTGCAGTAGGTTGCGTGCAATAGTACACCCACACTGAAGCCAAAAATACCAGGATTGAACTACATCAAGGAAATTCGAGATCTGATATACGAAAAAAGAAAAGCTCGGAAAACATGGCCACAAACTCGATCCCCGGATGACAAAAGACTGCTAAATAAACTATGTAAATGGCCCAACGATGAAATCACAACCACCAAGAACGAAAACATTGAGAACTACCTAAGTAAGTTAACAGATCACGAAAGCTCTGATTACTCGCTATGGAAAGCGACCAAATCTTTGAACAGGCTAAAGAACCATGATCCACGCGGCGAGATGAAGAAAAAGCCTAAATATTCATTGAATATCTACAAAATACTTTCCAGCCTCATCCACCGACTGACTTGGGAGAAATCCCGCATATTAACAATAGAGATGGCATGACAATTAAACCAACCACCACAGCAGGAATTATCATAACCATTGGCAAATATCTCAATCCAAATAAAACTCCAGGTTATGACCTAATATCAGTGTAAATGCTCAAGGAGTTACTACGTAAAGCTATTATAAAACAGATTCATTTGTTCAATCCTGTATTAGGGATCAGGTACGTGCCAATGCAATGGAAGATTGCTGAAGTTATAATGATCCTGAAACCTGAAACCAACTGAAGACAAAACATCATATCGCCCAATATCCTTGTTGCCGATTATATCCAAGTTGTTTGAAAAGCTGCTCCTACAGCGCTCCAAACCCATTATAGAAAAGAAGCATCTTATTCCACTGCATTAATTTAGATTTTGCAAAAAGTACTCGACAGTAGATCAAGTACATCGAATCACTGATGTAATCGAGAGAGCACTAGAATGTGGTACCAGGTATCACTGACCGTCACTTTAGAGTCAAGCATGGTGAAGAATATTCAGATTTTAAAAAGATATGCGCTGGAGTGCCACAAGGCAGCATTGTCGGACCTCTCCTTTATTTGCTGCACACCAGCGATATCCCGCAGAGCAGTGGAGTAGTGATAGCAACACTTGCCGATGATACTGCTTTGCTCGCTACTGGAAATTAAATTCATTCAGCTACAAACTTCAACAAAAAAAACTTCAAACAGCTGTCAACAATGTCACCAATTGGACAAATAAATGGCGCATTGAATTAAATGAGGTGAAGTCGACCCATGTCAATTTCACTAACAGAAAATATAACTACATACAGAAAATATAAATAGTGACAGTCAACCAGAAAAGAATCCCTCCCATATACCAACGAAGAAAAGTATCTGGGCATGATTCTGGATGCCAAGCTAAGATGGAAAATGCACGTGAATAAGAAACGTGAGCAACTGGGTCTCAAATTTAAAAAAAATGTATTAACTGCTAGGGTGCCACTCTGTGCTGTCAATACATAATAAACTGCTTTTTTATGAATAAATCCTGAAGCCTATATGGACTTATGGCATCCAACTTTGGGGACGCACCAAGGAATCTAATATAAAAATCATTCTGACGTTCCAATATAAAGTACTAAGCAGAAACGTCAATGCCCCGTGGTACATCTGAAATGAAGACATCCATCAAGATCTGAAAGTGCCTATGGTCGACTATGAGATCAAGAGGTTTGCAAGTAAATACCAGAAGAGGCTAAAAAGCCATTAAAATGTCGAAGTGATCTCGTTCGAAACTGTTCGAATTAGTGTAGTGACAATGAAAGATGTCCGAAATTTATTACGTGCGTGTGTTAATCACATGAAAAGAGTGATTAGTATATTGTGGAGCATCTCGCTGGACATATATCTACCAGACTAAGATAAAGATAGGTTTTTAGCTTAGATAATAGTAAAATGTAGTTAGATATATTTTATTTAGTCACAATGTGTAAAGTCAACACCACAGAATCAAAGATTAAAAAAATACCTTAATATAATGTACCTCTTGTAGCTAAAGCTATTTGATACAGTATCTTACGAAGGTTATCTTCGGTATCTACTATTAAAGCCACGTCGACGCCCTAACAAATTTTATTCGTCATTGTTATGTTCATTTCTTGATTTTATTCATATTTTATTTTTATCAATTACTAAGCTGGAAAACTTTGGACTGAGAGACTCTTGTTGTCTTCTCCCCCTTGTGACTTGAATTAGATCTGTTAAATGACTTCTCACTTTCATCGCTGTTAACACTTCATGTGTTTTTCCGTTAATTTTAAACATTGAAAATTTAATATTTCAATTAAAATATTTTAAATAAAAGTTCTTCATTTCATTGGATTATAAAAAAAGTAAACAAAGCTAAAAAATATTTTTTCTTGTTAAAAATGATTTATTTTTTTAAATCAAACCATTAACATATTTTTTCGATGTTGCGGATAATTAATAATAAATAATTCACCATGAACGATTAAATTTGTATTATTTTATGGTGATTCTTACCAAAAACGAGTGTTGTTTGTTTTCTTTATGTTTAATTAGATTAGTTTGATTATTCTATAGCAACAGTCTAAAGAGCTGAAAACGTCTTTAAAGGCATCTAATTAACAACAAAGTATGACTAACTCGAATATTTTAATAGGCGACGTATGTTTGGATTCATTCGTGACAGGATTTGCATTTCGCAAAATGAATAAGCCAGTACAAATGTATATATTATATTGACATAGTTATTCGTTAAGCGAGAAACAAAAAGAACTGTAAACTAGTAAGATAAGAGATGATATGTTGTTCGTTAGGATCGACATAGTACCTAAAAGTTTGTGAGATTTTTTTTTGTCAGAACATAATAATACATTTCATACATCGCTGTATTCATTTTTTCGGGTTGAGTTCGTAGAGTCCTATAACTGCATTTTATCAATTGTTATACTTCTCTTGGATTGTGATGGGGATTTTTTTTTGAGTACATTGGGATAAAGAATGGAAAAGTTGTTTTCTCAGGCAAAATTCGTTTTTGGAGGACATGCCTTGGAAGGGAATTAGTATAAGAAATTGAATTCCTCTAGTACATCTTCAGTCATTTTAATATCATATGCACCGTGAAGTTATATGAATTTCTGACACCAGTTCATGCTCTAAAACAATATGATCATACAAGGTATTTATTGTCCATCCCTATATTGAAAAGGTTTTTTGCTATTAATGAAAGGTATCAGAGACTTCTTTCAGTAATTGCAATTTCCTTAATTATTCATTTATAGTAAGCACCTAATATAAGCGGAACTTCTGAATGAGGAAACCAAGTGAAAAAGACACGTCTCTAAAAGGCATTCTTTTCCTCTTTTGGAATTATTTTAGATGGTGGTTGAACCCAATCTGTTTTCATATGACACACGTCAGGAATTTTGGAATGAATAGAATGACAGATTGCCCAATATTGAGTTTGTTCTACGTCTTATCAATGTTAAAATTTTCATTCTCTCTTTTTCTTACTTTCATTGATTCAAGTACTTCGAAATAGACTACATAAACACAATTTGTCAAAGTTGCTGCACAAAGATGCAGAAACTATTGATTTTATCGAATAAAGAAAAATTGATTGGAGAAATGCAAATGACCTAGACGTATTAACACGTTCGAAAAAATTATTAAGAGTAACATATCATGAAATAAAGGTGAAAATCAAAAGAGCCGGGCTAGAAATAAATACAGAAGAAACAAAGGTGATAAAAAAAAACTTTCGAAGAAGGGAACAGAACTGGACTATAAGTTGACAATATTGAAATTGTGAAGGAATTTACGTACATATGAAGCAAACTTGATAAAAACAATATCACAAGTGATCAGAAATTGTATTATGAAAAGTAAAAATGTTTCTCATTTTCTATATTCTGTTCTAAGATCTAAACTTTTTTAAAGGAACACGAAAGTTAGGACCAATAAACCACTCATTCAACCACTCAACCACTTATGGTTGCGAGACGTGGACCCTCACAAAGAAAACAGAAGAGATGCTTGCAGTATTTGAAAGAAGAGTACTCAGAAAAATTTTTCGTATTGCGAGTGACAATGGAATTTGGAGTATCAGGTATAACTTCGAACTCAAACAATTGAACAAAGATCTGGATATTATAGAATATGTGAGGGCTTCAGCGACTCAGATGGCTGGAAGACGTGGCTAGAATGCCAGAAAACCGAATACCATGGAAAATCATAGAGTGGCAAATATAGGGTAGCAGAAAAAGTGGTAGCCCAAAGGCACGATGGCAGTATAATGTAAGTAAAGATGCAGAAGAACTACTGCATACCAAAAATTGACAAGGAGCTGCTGGAAATCGATCTGGTGGAAGGCGAAGATTGAAAAGGAGGTCAAGCTGCACTGACGGGGTGTAACACCACCGTAAGAAGAAGAAAAAGGTTGATTTTATCGCATACTGATTTCATTGTCAGCCCTGAAACCTAGTAGGTGAAGTATTGGCATATTAGTTACTTCTGTAGATAGTTTTTGTGTTGCGTTCCAGTTGTTTAATATTTCAGTTATGTTATAATAGGTGTTTCGGTTAATAATATCGATTTTGCTAAGAGATGGCGTTACTAATACCTTTGTTGGTATGGAATAATAACATCTATGGCGTTTTTGAGGGTAAATATATGCCGTCAAAAGGGGAAGTTTAGTAACCTTCTTTAATTTGAAGGAAACGGCTGCTGAAAGTTATCGATTGTTGGTTGAAGCTTATAGTGAACATGCTCTAACCCAAAAAAATTGTGAAGTATGGTTTAAATGCTTTAAAGTGATTATTTTAATATGAAAGACAAGGAGGGTCCAGGAGAGCCGAAAACGTTTGAGAATGCAGATTTGCAACCACTATTGGGTGAAGACTCAATTCATACATTAAAATAATTGGCAGAAGCATATAATGCTGGTCAATCCACCATTTCCGTCTACAGGCGTTGGGAAAGATCCAGAAGGAAGGACAATGGGTTCCATATGAATTGAAGGAAACAGACCTTGAAAGGCGAAAAACCACTTGTGAAATTTCTGACAGGTTATGAAAAGTGGATCTAATTTGACAATATAAAGCGCAAGAGATCATCCTTTAACATCTCAACCAGTGCATGGAAAGAAGGCTTTGCTATATAATTGATGGGATAGTAGGGGAGCTGTGTATTACAAACTGCTGAAACCTAGTGAAACGATTACTGGCGATCGATACTGACAATAATTGGTAAAATTGAACTGAGCATTGTAGGAAAAATGACCAGGATACGTCCAAAGACACGATAAAGTAATTCTTCAACATGACAATGCTCGGCCTCATGTTGCAAAATGTGTAAAAAACTATTTGGAAAACGTTAAATGGTACGTCCTACCCCATCCGCCGTATTCACCGGACTTAGTCCCTTTGGACGAACACTTACTTCGATCGATGCATTACGGACTTTCAGAACAATACTTATATTCTTACGAAGAAGTGAAAATTTGGTTTGATGAATGACTGTTCTCAAAAAATCGAAAGTTCTTCTGGCGCGGAATCAATTCCTTGACAGACCATGACAGATGGGAAAAAGTAATAGTAAACGATAGCCAGTACTTTGATTATGGAAATAAACGCTCAAATTTTGCGAAAAAATCGACATTATTTACCGAAACACCTATTACAATTACTAACAAAATAGAAGATATTTTTCTAATGTGTAATAATTAATGTAAAATCATTTTTAAGTGCTAATATGTTGTTCTCTCTTATTCGAGGTTCTCTTGAATTTTCTTCAAGTGGAAACAATTTTCAGGATCGTATATTTATAACTGAAACCGCGTGATAAATTTTCCCATTTTTTTTTCTCATTTACCTCACTTTCAAGAAACGAGTCAAATTCTTCTTTGCTGCCAAGAAACAACGCAAATATTTATGTACCTTCTTTACGAGATGGAAATGTGCAAACGGTTAGTTTGTTTGATATTCGATATCCTGCGGCAAAGTTTTCGAGCCGCCTGAAAAGTATTCAATCATTTTTTTACTCTGTGAAATGGTAATATAGCATTAAAAAGAAAAGAAAAGGAAAAGAAAATGTGTAAAGCTCATTGAATTGATTTTTTTTATTGCTGGAGAAATTTTACACGTTGTAGGTATTTTATAATATTATGCTTTAATGTTACTGAAAAACTCAGTGTATCAAATTTAGTAGTCAATGTATCTACTTTAGTTAGAAGTTAATATTAATAAAATCAATTTTATTCTACTAATGTAGAATAAAAAACTTCATGTTAGTATATAATATATATATAAAGTATATATATAAAAGGGTTTTCCAATTAGAGTGTTACAACATTAAAATAAGGCAGAATGATAAATCAGGTAATTTTTATTTTATCTTAAAGCACAATTATTTGCATTATATTTCGAAAATCATATCGTTCAA
The DNA here is from genome assembly GCA_031761425.1 of Cosmopolites sordidus. NCBI lineage: Eukaryota > Metazoa > Arthropoda > Insecta > Coleoptera > Curculionidae > Cosmopolites > Cosmopolites sordidus. The sequence continues at coordinate 305,955 of JARFXV010001356.1, read as the reverse complement.
ATGTCTCGCCTTCGTCTGGTGGAATGCACTCTGGAGACTCAATTTTCCATTATTCTTTCACCCATATTATGTGATATATTTTCAATGGTTAGTTAAATTGAATTTAAATTATCATTATGATTAATCAATTATCTACTACATCTTATAATGCATATAACTTTAAATACATATGTACTTCGTTACTATATAAAAGTTTCTATAAACATGGGTCCTATTCTCAACTGTTACAGAGATACAGGGGTAAAAATATTTATGGATGACAAATGCAATAAACAGCGAGAAAATTTACCTCCTTACTTTTTTTACTGCTGAGCTACCATTGTTTATACCAGTTAATTATTAGTTAGACGGTAGCAAATTGTTTTAAAGTTATTCAATTGATTTTATTATACCTTCGTTATTCTCTCATCGTGAATATGCTGAAATATTCGTAATGGAAGCTCAAATCGGGTAGTCTCTGAATAACAGTGTTGTTTCCCGAATCGGAGACTGCCGGATTGAAGGGTTTTTGAACAAGTTTTTATCACCGCTGGAGAATCTGGTATGTTCCCAAGTGTGAGAATTGTATCTGAACGGCAATTGAAACTTGATCCTGAACAAGAAGAGGTAATTCCTGACATCGTTAAAAATGCTCCAAGCGTAAGTACAAGGCGAATTGCAGATATTTGCCAAATGACACAATCGTCTGCTTGGAGGACTCTTCATATGAATTGTTTATATCCATTTCATTTACAACCGAGGTACCGGTTGCCGTGTTTGCAGGATGGTGATTTTGCGTGTAGCATGTAGTTTTTTAACTGCATAAATTCGGATATTATACAAGTATGTTCTGTTCACCGATGAAGCGCAGTTCACTCGTGATGGCATAAATAATCTTCATAATGAACATCGATAGTCTAATGAAAACCTTCACGCTGCGGCTGAACATAATTTTTAACATCATAATGTGGGGTATGATATACTAAAAAATTAATTAACCGGTCCATTAATATTTGACGATCATCTCACAGGAGAAGTTTACAAAATTTTTTTGTAGAATCATTTGCAAAACCTGTTAGAATATGTTCCACATAATATACGACAAAACATGTACTTACAACATGATGGACCCCTACACACTACAGATTACAAGTGAGAAATGTTTTCAATAACTTCTCCAACCGGTGAATTGGTCGAGGTGTTCAGCACAATTGGCCAGCTAGATCACCACACCTTAATCTTCTGGATTATTGTCTTTGAGGGTTAAATATTTAGGGTAGGTATAGAGGGTATTTTTGAAAACTACAAAACGTGTAACTATAAAACATTTTCTGGTATTTGATGTTTTCCTTAAAGTTACATATATCTTTAAAAGGATTCATGTCCGGTGACTTAGATGACCAAGGTAAACGAACAGTATTATGAGTATCCAATCTAGTTTTCACACTTATGGTGGTGTGTTTGGATCATTGTCGTGCTGAAAGTTTCACCATAATGGCATATGTTTTTCGGCATAAGGCAACATAAAATTCTGTAACAAAATGACAAGGATCCCATCGCCAATCCGCCAAAAGTATGAAAACTTGTTTGGATACCCACAATATTATTTCTTTACCTTGGCCATCTCAGTCACCGGACACGACTCCTGTCGAATTTTTTTGGAAAATTTTGAACGCGCGTGTAACTTTAAAAGGAAACATTAAATACCAAAAAATTATCAGAGACTGATCAAGAAATCTGGTACTCCATTCCGGTTAAAGTTTGCTGCAATCTTATAGGCTTTATGTATAGACGATGCTGCAGTTTTGGAAAATAAAGTCTATCTAACAAAATACTAACCAATAAGTTGATTTTGACTAGTTTGTCCTTGTTATACTACTTTTTCTTTTTTGTGCGTGCTATTTCTGAACACCCTAAACATTGGTGACCAAGCTCTTATTTGTTGAAAGTAATGCATTTTTTTTTAAATTTAGTTTATATTTATTTGATGTCAGTCGATTACTTCATTTGGTGTATATAAAAGTAAAGTTTTGGGGTTAGAGGCGCATCAGCAACTGAGAAAGCTATTTAGCTATTGGACCTACAGCTGAACGTGGGTTCCGAACTAAGGTTATCAGCTACCGAAAACTCCGGTCAGCATCCCCCTCGGGCTATCAACCCTTGGTTTTATGCATAAACGAAAATATCTTGAGAAGCCTACCGACTGGCGAATGACCAACGTAGAAAACCTTTCAGAAGGCATCCGGCCTTACCCAGCCTTGAATTGACGTGACTGAGGGGTGATTTCCTGTCAGATTTTACACCCTTACCTAGAAAAATTCACAAGAATTTTAGAAAAAGTTTTTTGCCTAGTACGGTATTCGAAGCCGCTCCACATTAACTGCCGTACGGTAAGGCTGACGCCTTAGACACCACAGTTAATGTGGCTTGGGTGTATATATATATATATATATATATATATATATATATATATATATATATATATATATATATATATATATATATATATATATATATATATATATATATATATCGGGCACCACCCTTCCCTCCCATTGGAGGGCACATGTTTCGTCTCTTGATGTTTAGAATCTTCGGGGCACCGGCATGTGCTCTTTCGTCAAGAATAGGAAGATCCCAGTCACAGTCAGCAACCCATACTTCGGCGAAAAGTTTTTGAAAATTGTTCGGACTATTGTCCAAACGTCGTACAGTGCGCCACAACAAAACTGGGTTACTACCAAATATGGTGGAAAACTGAAAATACCTACTAATATTTCGAGAATTTATTGTTCAAGTCAAGTGAATTGGTATTATTTCATAAGCGAATAGTCGAATAAGCCCTCTATCCCTTAGTATTGAGTGATAACCTGCTGTATATGGCCACAGCAGTCCAATGAATATACACTGAACATATAGGCGACACCCGCAACTTCTCAAGTAAGTAAGTGCATCGCGTATACGTGGCATCCACAGTGAAAGGGTAAATTATAAGTCCTTTTTTCCAATCATCGAGAATGCGTTGACTTCCACATTTAGTTTATTAAGGGTTGTAGTAATTCGGAGTAAGACTGAGGGTCTGACTTGAATAATTCTCCTTGTATATTATCCAGTCCTGATGCTATGTTGATTTTAAATGAGTCTTGGTTATCGAAGATGCATCACAGTTAATGTTTAATATTTGAAATATACAAGGCAAATATCATCAGGTTATATTCAACAATGACAAAAACCAACGTAAAAATCGTAAAAATATATATTGAAGATAAAAACATATAAATTACAATTAAAAAATTACAAGAAATAAACTTTAATTAGAAATCCGGGGTTTTTTTTTTTGAAAATCCGATAATAACGTGTGCTTTCTACGACAAATTGATGTATATACGTATTTAATCTTCAAATAAAGGAATAAATATACTCATCACTTTTCAAGTAAATATAATCAACAAAGGTGGGGTTCTAATAATAAACTTTCACCAAGAAACCGTCAACAACCGTTCAACTGTTTCGGAAGTTTACGGCTACAAACCTAACGTTTTGAAAATGAAAAGGGTCGAGCCCATGCTACCGACATCAATCAGATGTTATTATTTCTTATAAACCAAAATCATCATTGAATTTTGATAAGATGTATATATACAAGGTGTAAGAAAAATAACTTTTAAAAATTTAACCAATGATTCTCCATTTGAAAGAAAAATGTCCCTTATAACAAGAGGTAAAAACCTAAAGATTTCCATGAAAAAAAATTGCAAAGTTATTAAATCGCTAATCAGAAAGGTAAAATAATTATTGTTTTAAGTAAATATGTATAATAGCCTATTTGGCAAATAATAATTGGTTATTATTTAAAGAATAAACTGCAAATAAACTAACGAACATCTTTAAAACATTTTTTTTTAAATCAGCCGTACATCAGTCAATAATGCAGAGGGCTACGCCACTTTGACTAATTGAGATCATCCCCACGACAAAGGGTGTTGGTGACAAAACATATTTCAGAGTATGTATTATAGTTACATTTATAACAAAAATTGTATTATGTAAGTGAATACTAAACTTGAAGAGATTTTCCACTAAACACTCATCACTTTTTTGAACTTCTCGACTCACATTTCGCTAACCATGTTAGCAACATCAGGAGATGATTTAATCTAATCTGTTTAATATAAGTGAATATCACAATAGGTTTCTTCTATACTGCTGCTATCAACCAGAATAAAAATATATCAAGACTTTTTTAACGTAATCACGGAAACAAGTTAGAATGGTGTCAGGCTTGCATAGACTCAAATGGTGAACATTTTGAACAAGACGTTGCTAATTGTTAGGAAACTAAAATAATGTTTTCCCTGGAAATGATTGCATTTTAAATATTTGCATTTTAGATATTTATGTGGAAATTATGACTTTTCTCTATTTTGAAGTCAAAATATTCCCAGCTTTATAGGATAAAAAATATGAGCGAGCTAATTCCTCACAAAGTAGATGGCAAGCGCCCTCTAGAAATTAGGCTCAAGCTAATATCAAAACCTAACAACCCCCTTTTTGAACCTGATATCTTACACCCGTTTTTAATAAATTTTTTATTAAATTAGTTTTTATTAAATTATCTTAATTTTTCCAAAATTTAGTGTCACTTTCAACATCCTGTATCTTTTTAATGACTAACATTTGCCAACACATTTATTGACTAAATCCTAAATCAACCAGTTACTCTATGGCGGATAAGTTATAGGACACCCTGTATATACTATTAGAATTACTAGGTCTTCGGGTAGAATCGCGTTTTAGATTTGTAAAATTTCGACGTTTCGGCTTCCACTTTGAAGCCATGATCAAGAGAATCTAGTTGATTTACTCCGAGGCCTCAATCTGTCTACTCCCCAGAGTTCACCACTAGAAAAGAACGTGATCGGGGCAACTTCTGAACCATTAATAGCTAAGGTTGTGGGTGGAGCGCTGGGTTGAGGGGTGGGGGTTAGAGAAATACATGGAAACAGCTTATTTCCAAATTGGCCATCCGAAATCCTTCCAGTCAAACCTCCACCTCCCTTTTCACCCCCACCCCTTAGAGTATTAAAGTAAAGTATTTAAAGTTTTAAAGAATTTTGTGTTAATATATGAACATAGTAAATTGAAATACTTCTATATTTCCGGAAATAAAACATTTCAAGACATAATTAACTTTAATAATTACGTATCAAAAGACTTTGCAGAATATGATTGCCAATGGGAGCACATTTCTTTCGAAAACATGTGAACTTAATATACTGTAATTTTTATTGTGATTATAACCAAGTTAATGAACTGGTTTACAATTACTTACATTATATTTTTTGATGGTTGTAGCGTTCACAAATTCTTGATCGCTACTGGTAGCATTCGTAAATTGTTGATCACCACTGGTAGGTTTATTTCGGACAAATTCTTAACTGAAAGAGCTCCGGTATCGTTTGGACAAGGCAAGACAGTTTAACTCCAAATCTCCAGGTGAGGGAACGTTTTCGCGCCTTACCCTTCCGACCGAGGTACGTAGGTTTGCTGGCCAAGTCACGCTTGGGTTGATTTTTCTGATATTCTTATAGAGGGTTTTACGACCCGGCGGCAGAGAATCCGATCAACAGACATCAGGCCATTGAACGACCACCTATTACAGAGCCCGACCATCGTGGAAATCTTACACCTTTTTAGGGCCACATGGCACAGTAACCGGTTGGTCAGATCGAGATTATTTCGGGACCCCCGCATAGGGATACCGGACTGCCCGCAGTCGTACTCAGTGTTTTTGGACACCCAGTACCGGATAGGCATGGATAGACAACATCAGGAAATAAGGCCAGTTAAACACTTTTTTTATTATATTTTCATATACCGTTAAGGATTGCAGTTACCATTTATTTTTCACAAATACATTTTTACCATAATTTCTTATACTGATAATGGTCACGTTGTCACCTTATATTTTGTATCTATTTGCCTTCTGACCATTCTTGGTTACCCTAGCGTTATATATTTATCTTTTTACTATTGTCAGAATAGAGAAAATATCCTCTAATTTGTAAGTATAGGGACATAGAGACTAGCTGGTGTAATTCAGAGCTGTTTATTTGATTTTTGCAAGAAACCAGATTGACAGATGATAACACCTTGGAATTCGGCAAATACAGACTTTTTAAAAGTAAAACTGACAAAAGAATACTCAAAAATACACCACATCTCGGTGTTGCTTTCGCTTTCTCAAGAAACATTCTCGGTTCTATAACTAATGTCCGGCCAGTAAATAATCGACTTATGACACTATCCCTCAAGTGTGCTAACAAAAACTATACATTAATCAATGCACACCTCCCAGTTAACGAAGAAAATAAATCTAATCCTGAAAAAGTAAATAAGTCCTGGGAAATTCTGGAAAAGACTATCTATAAAATTCCCTCTAACCCTGTAAAAATACTATTGGGTGATTTCAACGCCCAACTAGGGAAAGAAAAAAAGTACAGGAAAACAGTCGGCAGTTTTGCCGCTCATAAATGGACTAACCATAATGGTAGAAGATTGGTTGAACTATGTTCGCAGTTTAATCTAAAAATAATATCAACACATTTTAAGAAGAAAATAACAAAACAAAAGACCTGGAGGTGCCCAAACACGTACATAGGTGAATTTCAAATTGACCATGTTGCCATTTCGTACCCCAATTATAAAGAGATTTTGAATGTTCAAGTCAGGAAAGGAGCTAACATAGACACGGATCTCTACTTGACTAGAATCAAACTTAGCTTAAAACCTCGAAAACTTATTTAAAAGAGACTGCTAATACCAAAGTTCGACCCAACGAAAATAAAACCAGCCCTAACAGAAGAGCTTGATAAACAACCAGCACAGAACTGGCAAGAATTGAAACAAAAAATTATTAAAACAGCCTTAAAGTTGGTCCCTTTACAAAAACGTAGAAAACATCCATGGTGGGATGAAGTTTGCGAGCAAGCAGTATTAAGCCGAAGTAAAGCATTCAAAGATTGGAATAGTCAAAAAACAACAATAAACTGTAACATCTTTTTGGAAGTAAGAAAAGAAACATCGAAGCTAATTAGACAAACTAAAAGAAAATATGAAAACAATCAACTTAATGAAATAGAAAAATATTTCCAAAAAAATAACACCCGAAACTTTTACAAAACATTTAAAACTAAATTAACAGGCTATTAACCCCAAAGTCTTTGCTTCCAAGAGGAAAACGGACAATTAGCTCTAAGTAACCAAGAGAATTGCAAAGAACTTTTTTTTGAACTTTTGAACAAATACTAAACTGTCCTGAGCCTTTAAACAAATTACCAACACTAAACCCTAAACAAACAAACCCAGATTCATTACCACCGAATGAAGATGAAATAATTAGGCAAATCAAGGGGCTTAAAAATAACAAAGCTTCTGGTTAAGATGGAATCACTGCTGAACTTTTGAAATCCGCTGGTCGAGGTACAATCAACGAAATAACCAAAATTCTACAAGAAGTTTGGCGAACCGAACGGATTCCGGAAGATTGGAAAGATGCTTTAATCCATCCACTACACAAGAAAGGAGATAGAATGGATGTAAACAACTATAGAGGGATATCTCTTCTCCCAGTTTGTTACAAGATTATATCTCAATGTCTACTAGACAGAGCACAAGGACAGTTGGAACCTAAAATTGGTGAATATCAAGCAGGTTTTCGACCGGGAAGATCCTGCCCTGAACAGATCCTGAATCTAAAGTTGATCCTAAGACATCAAAAACTGTACAATAAAAATCTCGTCTGTACATTTGTGTATTTCAAAAAAGCATATGATTCTATAGACCGCGAATCTTTATTCCGAATCTTGAAAGAACAAGGACTAGATCTGAAAACGCTGGCAATTATTAAAGCAACATTAACTAACACAAGGTCAAAAGTTAAATTCATGGGTGGCATCTCAGAGCCCTTCGAAATTAAAACTGGAGTGAGACAAGGGGATGGACTCTCGCCACTCTTATTTAACTGTGTTCTAGAAAAAGTAATACAGGAGTGGCGTGAACCAACATCAAAATTGATTGTCTGGCGTTTGCTGATGATCTAGCAATTTTGGCTCAAGATGTATTAACGGCACAGAAACAGATTGAAATCCTAAAAGAAATAGCAGAAAAGGTAGGACTCCAAATTTCCTTTGAAAAGACACAATACATGACCTGCAACAGATTAAGAACACCATTTCTAAAAACAAAATATGGTAACATCAGACGAGTCTCTCAATTCAAATATTTGGGTGAAATAATCATGGGAAATGGGTTGGAAAAAGCGGCCAAAAAGGACTTACACAAAATATTTATAACAAAAAATGCCTATCTAAAAACACAAAACTGAGACATTACAACATAGTTATTAAGCCAGAATGTCTATATGGGGCAGAAACGCTAATTTTGAATAGAAAGAGAGACATCGAGGGCATTGAAAAGAAGGAAAGAAAAATCATAAGAAAAATCCTAGGCCCCAAACAAATAAATACAACTACATACCGACTTCGAGAAAACCAAGAAATCAAACAATACACAGATATACATAGCGATATCAGAAAACGAAGACTTAAGTTTTACGGACACATAAAACGGATGAATCCAAATAGGCTAACTAGACAAACAGTCGAATTTTATAAAAATAGGAGTAGAGCTAAAGTAGAAATACTTAAATGGATTGCTGCAATTAAAGAGGACCTAAGATCAGCAAATATTACACAAAGTGAAATTCAGGATAGAGGCTGTTTCAGACACAAGGTTGACGTTTGGAAGGCTGGCCAGAGAGGAAAATGTATGAAGACTGGAACAACTTGGTCTGACGAAGAAAAAAAGCATGTATAAAATTCTAGTAAACCGTTTTATTTAAGATAGACCCCTTCCCGGTTCCAGGGTCTTTTCCGATATATGAAGTAACCGGGTGGCGCTCAACTTTTGTCGTGGCTTCATTCTGTCCTGGACCTTGTTCCCGGTGCTCCCGGCGAACAGCTGCTGTCGCTGTGATCTATATATTTTTATTTTGTTTCAAAAAAGAAAATAATAGGTCACATAAATTTGACGCCCAACAACGTGGGGCTTGATTTCAAGGACAATTTGATGCTAGAGTTTTAAGCACAATCTCAGAAAGGAAAGCACAAGTACGGAAGAATTGTAAATTTGTTAATGAATAGAAACATTAGAAGTCAATAAAATTGCTAGTTAAGACGGAAACGCATTTCCAAATCTTTTTTTCAAAAAAAAAACCATCGAGATAGCGAAGGACATTCCTTAGGTGTACCGGAGAATGATACAGTAGTTTGGAAATTTTAAATGTCAAGGTCAAATTAAAATAACTAAATATCCGAAATAAATATATTTGCGAGAAGGAAGGAATTTTCTTATCTTACATGTTGTTTTTTGATCTGGTTTCTTAAATTTTATTGAATCATAATGGCTACGAAAGATTCCAAGTTAATCAATTATTAGACTATGAACTGGATTACGAGTTGAGAATTCGCTCGGTTCTTACAGATAGAAATGTTAGTAAAAAACGAAAAATATTAACAAAACTCTTAAAGACAGAATCCCCAAATCCAGGTTGTTTGATTAGGTTAGAAACCTATAATGTTGATTTTTCAATCGAACAGTCGGAAATCCTGAAAAGTACCGCCTCAATAGTAAATTTAATAGCAGATTTTGAAGGAACCGTCACTCACTAGACTATGAACTGGATTACGAGTTGAGAATTCGCTCGGTTCTTACAGATAGAAATGTTAGTGAAAAACGAAAAATATTAACAAAACTCTTAAAGACAAAATCCCCAAATCCAGGTTGTTTGATTAGGTTAGAAACCTATAATGTTGATTTTTCAATCGAACAGTCGGAAATCCTGAAAAGTACCGCCTCAATAGTAAATTTAATAGCAGATTTTGAAGGAACCGTCACATGTTTGCGTGCGAGGTCTAGGCTTGCCCATCTGTCTGCTAGGATTCAGAGAATTATGGTACCGGAGGATGACAAGGAAAACGTAGCCATGTTTAAGAACGAATCTTACGCGGGTTGTATTAAGTTAGAGTCAGATCTAGATGACAAGTTGCTAGAGGATCCTGACGCTACAAGTACCGTAGGCAACGTAAACCAGATCCTGCCTCCTATAATTTATGTCAGTCCAGTCGTTAACTGTTCTGCTGGCAAACCGTCGGTCGCGACTTGGGTCGGTGTTGACTTCGTCGGTCGTAACACGTTTAATGGAGATTTGAAAAATGTTTTTAGTTTCTTGGAGCGAGTTTCCGACTTATCCCAGTCTCGTAATTTTTCAGAGATAGAACTTTTTAATTCAGCTGTCGAATTTTTCGTTGGCGACGCCTTTGTGTCCGAAGTGTTAGGGGTGTTGTGTCAGATTGGTCAGGTCTTGTTTCAAGGTTGAGGAGAGATTTTTGTCTCATAAAATTTGTCTCCTTCTAAAGAAAAAACCGCTTTTTCGTTTATCGGTCGTGGACAATTTCAGGTTTACAGTCGTTCCCTTTGGCTTGTGCAATGCGGCACAAACACAACAGAGGTTGGTTGATTCGATATTTGGACCTAAATGCGAACCACATATTTTCTCGTATCTCGATGACATATTGCTATGCTCTCCTATCTGGGAACGCCATGTGGAACTTTTAAAGACCGCTAAGAACTTACTTAAGGAAGCTGTTCTTACTGTTCATTTAGAAAAATGCCAATTTTTTAGGACATCTTTAAAGTATTTAGGGTATATAGTCGGTAACAATTCTCTAGCTACTGATCCGTCAAAGGTTGAGTCTATGTCGAAGTATCCGCGTCCGCGCACTTCAACCGAGGTGAAACGTTTCATTGGTATGTGTTCATGATACCGTAGGTTCATTAAGGACTTTTGTTCTCTTGTTAGTCCCTTGAACGACCTTCTTAAAGGCAAGAGGAAAAAACAAGCCATAGAGTGGAATGAGAGAGCGGAGTCTGTATTTTTAGCCATCAAACAGAAACTTATAAGTGCACCAATCTTATCTCAGCCTGATTTTAGTAGTAGTAGAAATTTTTCGTTCAGTCCGATGCGTCTGATGTTGGCATTGGAGGTATGTTGACCCAGTTTATAGACGGAGAGGAACGAGTAGTCGCTTACGCGAGTCGCTCCTTATCTAGAGCGGAGAAGAATTATTCAGTGACGGAGCGTGAATGCCAAGCCGTTATATTCTGTATTGAAAAGTTTAGGCCTTGGATAGAAGGTTCTCGTTTTACGGTCATCACTGATCATTTTAGTCACCTGTGGCTTTTTAATTTAAACACTCCGTCAGATAAACTTAGTCGTTGGTTACTGAGGTTAAGACAGCATACTTTTGACCTACAGCATAGAAAAGGTTCGATGCACTTGGTTCCTGATGCTTTGAGTAGAATACCGCATCCTGGGGCGGAGAGTAGCCTTTCAGCAGATTCCGAAAATACGTGTTGGCAAGTTTCATCCATCTCGATCGAAGTAAATTCTCTTGCCCCTGGTATATTGCGCTCCGTGAAAAGATAGTAAACAACCCGGACAAATTTCCTCAATGGCGAGTTGAGAACCACTGCATTCAGAAATTCATTCCTGGTAAGCAGAATCATACTTTTAATATTCGAGAGTGGAAAAGCTTGGTTCCTAAACCTCAGAGAGCGAAAATTATCGAGTCGTGTCATATTCTTCCCACTAGTGGCCATTTTGGTTTTCGGAAAACCTTGTTCCGAGTACAGGAGATGTATTATTGGCCTAAGATGAGGTCAGATATTTTGTGATTGGTAAGAAGGTGTTTGGTGTGTGGCGCTCAGAAACACTCAAACTTAAGTAAGATTGGTATTATGGGTAAGGAGAAGGTAGTTAACCGACCTAGTCAAATCATTTCGTTAGATTTTATAGGTCCTTTTAATCGTTCCAGAAAGGGTAACAAATGGTTATTGGTAGCCGCGGATTGGTTTTCTAAGTACACATTCATTTTTCCGTTGAGAAATGCCAAATGCCCGGCGGTCCTGAACCATATAGAGAATCACATATTCCTTTCGGTTGGAGTTCCCCAAATCCTGATTTGTGATAACGCTCCGCATTTCAAGAGCAAGGGTATGAAGGAATTATGTGACAGGTATAAAGTTAAGCAATGGTTCACCCCGTTTTATTCTCCTTAGTGTAACTTCGTGGAACGTAATAATAAAACCATTACGACAGCTATCAGGTGTTACATAGATAGACACGAGGACTGGGATTTGCATATTCCGGAATCAGGCCATCAATACCGCGATCCATGAAGTAACCGGTTTCCCCCCGTCATACCTGATGTTCGGAAGGCATGTTCCCTTATCTGGAGAATATTATAACTCTCCTTTCCTGGACCAATCTATTGAAGTCGTACAGGTGACACGGGCACTTATGCCGAGAACTTGAAAGAGTTTCGTGATTTGTTTGTTGAGGTGCATCGGAAACTTCACTCCGCATATGAGAGGAATTCAAAATCCTATAACCTCCGGAAACGGGATGTAAGTTTCAAAGTGGGTGCTAGAGTGTGGCGTCCTAACAAGAAGTTGTAGAGTGCTCCCGATATGTTCGCATACAAAACTTAGCCCCAAACACATTATTTCCTTTGTTTTTCAGAAGTTGTTTCCTTTAGTTTACGAACTAAAAAATATAGATGGGTCACGTGCAGGGAAATGGCACGTTAGATTTATTACCCGGTGTAGAGTCTTCCGATGTTCCCGGAGTTGACCATAGTTAGACCCAGTGACGTTTTTGATTTATTTTTTGTTCTGAGCTGGCAGTTTTTAGGTACAGCCTCGCTCAGCCTTTTTAGTTCTTTTTTGGAAACGTCACTTTTCACTTTTCTTTTTCTTTTCCTTTTTGCACTTTTTCAGACCTGTTTAGTAAGAACAAGCCTATGTTACGTTATCGAGTTTGAGCTAGACGCATCTTATTTGAGAGGAGAAATCTTTGTTCCTCCGTTTTGAGTTTGTCTAGAATTACTTGGAGAGTAAATCTAGGTTTTGTTTAAATGAAGGGTCTTACTTCATTTTGTCGACATATGGCAGTGTTGCCCACCTTTGGTTCCACCGTGCCCGTGCGGCGATTTACCTCGTAACCTTAGGATCAGATGGCATTTCCATTGCATGTCGCTGGCTTTAGCCAAGTTACGTTCGGTAAAAGTTTCGCGTTGGCATAAATTGCCACGGAAAAGTTTTTGTTTTGTCGACACTGGACGTTGATGTCTGCCTTTGGTTCCGTTGTGCCAGAGTGGCGATTGAGCTCGTAACCTTAGGAACAGCTAGCGTTTCAGTTCGGTGTCGCAAGTTTTACTTAGCCAGGTTGGATTTACTTGTGAAATAAGTCATGAATTGGCTGTGCGAATTTTTCGCTGTCGTTCTGCATTCAGTTTCGCGTTGGCGTGAATTGCCACGGAGACGTTTTCTTTGGTTGACACATGGCCGTGCTGTCTCTCTTTGGTTCCGTTGTGCCCGAATGGCGATTGAACTCGTAACCTTAGGACCTGATAGCATTTCCAGACCGTGTCGCTGGCCGTAGCCAGAGTGTGTAGATTTACTTGAGAAGTAAATCGTGAGACTATATCTGCGATTTTTCGCGGTGAATTGCGTTACGTTCCGTGTTGGTGTGATTCGCCACGGTATCGTTTTCTTAGGTTGACGCTTGACAAAGCTGTCCGCCTTTGGTTCTGCCGAGCTCAAGTAGCATTTGAGACTCGTAACCTTAGGATTAGATAATGTTTCCGTTTGGTGTCGCAGACTTTAGTTAACTCAGCAAAGTTTTTTCGACCTTTGGTAGTGCTTTCCGCCTTTGGTTCCGCTAAGCCCGAGTGGTAATTGGACTCGTAACCTTAGGATTAATAGTGCTTCCATTCAGTGTCGTTGGCCTTTGGCCCGGGTTTGATGGTGAATACGTTGGTACTACCTTTCGTTAGCTAGTTTGGCGCAAGCCGTGGAAAGGATTTAGGCAAATATAAATATATTTATGCTTGGATTTTAGGCCTTTCTCATAACCAACAACTGTAGCCTTCAGCCAATAGATTTCCTTGTCTAGATTTTTAAATTGGTACGATTGAATGTTACGAGGGAATTGTGTTATTTTGTCTCATTGACAAGCTTGTTTGGTTTACTGGTTTAGAAGTCCGCACCAATTATGACCTACCGAATTTAACCTACTTATTGTGACTCCCATAGGGACGTGTGATACGCGAAAGTTATCAAGACTAAACCTAGTGACAACCACGCTTCTGTGTTTCGCAAGCGCTCGTTATTGCTTATTCCGCTACTCGATTTTCTCAGTCCTATTTCTAGACTCGACTATGTTCGGTTTTCTTTATTTTACCTCGCATCTTAGTTCACTATCATGCAGGATTTAGAGTTTTTTTTTCAGTGTAGATCACTGAGTATTTTTCTATTTTTAAGGGCCGTTTTAGGACGGGTGCCCTAGGATTTCGGGATACAGTCCTTGGACAATTCTCAGGGAAGGACACACTACGGGGGGTGATCATCTGGTTGCGACTTCGCCTCGTAATTGGGTGTCACTACTGGGTGGCGTCTCAGCTCCCTCAGAGTGCGTTCCGGAAGGCCTATGGCAGTGTCTGTTTTACGGTTCACCTTGTAGATTATCATTTAATTTCGTTTGAGTTTTTTTGTCAATTTTAGTTTGGTGAAAACTATATTTCACTTCCTTATTGTGGTGGATATAGGGGTTATTATTACGTGTTTTCCACCTTTTGGAAGTTCACTTGCTCTCAGTTCGTTTTAAGGAGGTCTGGAGACATGGCTGCGAGTGTTGTGTTGTTCAGCTGAGGTTGGTAAACGAGGTGTGTTTCCTTTCAGTTTTCGGTAAGGGTACGCAATGCCAACTGAGTTACCGTCGCACCCGCCTAGCCGTTATGATCTAACCAACTTGATCAGCATGACGTCTGTTAAGTCATAGCCTTGGGCTCCTGGACGACTTTCTGGGTAGATGAGTTATCTTCCGAAATTTATTTGGTGTTGTGTTTTGAATATCGTTTGGTATGTACTTTAGAGTGCGCACGTTGTATCTATATTCTCTTTTCGTATTTGGTATACAAGAGGATATTTCCTTTTTTTTGTATTTTCTTTTGGGGTAGATTGGGTATTTCCTTACCACTGTTCCAGTGTTCCAGTGTCCCTTTCCATAGGGATACGCTTCAAGGTAATCTCCGATATGGACCGATCAAAATTAAAGCCTCCTCTCGCAGTCTTTAATTTTCTTTTTGGAGGGAGGTAATCTCCTCTCAAATATTCTCTTTTTTTTTTAAAAAAAGATTTGGAAATGCGTTTCCGTCTTAACTAGCAATTTTAATGACTTCTAATGTTTCTATTCATTAACAAATTTACAATTCTTCCGTACTTGTGTTGTCCTTTCTGAGATTGTGCTTAAAACTCTAGCATCAAACTGTCCTTGAAATCAAGCCCCACGTTGTTGGGCATCAAATTTATGTGACCTATTATTTTCTCTTTTGAAACAAAATAAAAAATATATAGATCACAGCGACGGCAGCTGTTCGCCGGGAGCACCGGGAAGAAGGTCCAGGACAGAATGAAGCCACGACAAAAGTTGAGCGCCACCCGGTTACTTCATATATCGGAAAAGACCCTGGAACCGGGAAGGGATCTATCTTAAATAAAACAGTTTGCTAGAATTTTATACATATATATTATAAAAGCACACTCAAAAAAGAACGACACAAAGCACACAAAAAAGGAATAACTAAAACTATCAAACAAAAGACACGGGAAGGTTTAGGGAAGGTGGGTCTCCGAACCTTACCGTGAAAGAAATCAAAAATCAAATAAACAGCTCTGAATTACACCAGCTGGTCTCTATGTCTCCATACTTACAAATTAGAGGTTATTTCCTCTATTCTGACAATAGTAAAAAGATAGATATATAACGCTAGGGTAACCAAGAATGGTCAGACGGCAAATAGATACAAAATATAAGGTGATAACGTGACCATTATCAGTATAAGAAATTATGGTAAAAATGTATTTGTGAAAAATAAATGGTAACTGCAATCCTTAACGGTATATGAAAATATAATAAAAAAAGTGTTTAACTGGCCTTATTTCCTGATGTTGTCTATCCGTGCCTATCCGGTACTGGGTGTCCAAAAACACTGAGTACGACTGCGGGCAGTCCGGTATCCCTATGCGGGGGTGCCGAAATAATCTCGATCGATGACCAACCGGTTACTGTGCCATGTGGCCCCAAAAAGGTGTAAGGTTTCCACGATGGTCGGGCTCTGTAATAGGTGGTCGTTCAATGGCCTGATGTCTGTTGGTCGGATTCTCTGCTGCCGGATCGTAAAACCCTCTATAAGAATATCAGAAAAATCAACCCAAGCGTGACTTGGCCAGCAAACCTATGTACCTCGGTCGGAAGGGTAAGGCGCGAAAACGTCCGCTCACCTGGAGATTTGGAGTTAAACTGTCTTGCCTTGTCCAAACGATACCGGAGCTCTTTCAGTTAAGAATTTGTCCGAAATAAACCTACCAGTGGTGATCAACAATTTACTAATGCTACCAGTAGCGATCAACAATTTGTGAACGCTACATGGTAGAATTGCAATTAAATATAATAAACCAGTTAATTTGTAAAGGATCTTTGTGGTTTCACATATTAACAATATTATATATACAAAAAAAAATATTATTTAGGTTATACTTTATACAGAATGTGGATATAAAACTGACTATTTTCAACATCAAATTTCTGTCTCTCGGATAATGTTAAAGCCACCACCTTACCATATATAAAAAACTATATCAACATATAACTATCACTAACCGTGAATAAGTGGAAATTGTACAACCTGCGTTCATTTTGCAATAGTTACCGAAATGATTCGGTTTTTATAGTTACATTATCAAAATATGAGTTATAAGACTTGAAAGGAATGGTTTCTACACTTAAAAAACCTTCATACACAGACAGAATTGTAACTACCTCTGCAAACGTAGAAATATCAAAGCTGCGGATCGACATAATCGAGGGCGTTCTGCTGGTTGTTATGTACTGTCACTGAATAATTTGTATATTCTGCTTGACCTTAATTCCTAAAATATCATATACGCTAACGGTTCTAAGCCTATAATAGGGGTTAACTGCGCATATGTCCCTGGTCATGTCACATCGTCCAGCATCCTATATCATATGAATAGCATCCGTATAACGGAACTCGCAGCTATTAAAAATGCCAGTGCATACACCCCCTCAACTCCTCCTTCTAGCTGGCTGATTTTTTTCAGATCTCTAAATGCCGTGAAGTGATTCCATAATGTTCGTCCCTACTCACTCAGTTTATCAGACTTTGCTTAAGCTTAATATCTTGGCTTAAGCTCCAAATAAATCCGTTGCACGGCTCTGAAATTAGATTCGTATGAATACCTAGCCATATGGGGATTAAAGGAAATGAGTTGGCAGATCATCATGTCAAACTTGCCTCCAATCAGAATGCTCCTTCCAGTTCTCTACCAAATCATCAAGATACCCTATGAACCACCTGATAAACGTTGTGAGAAGTTTGGTACAGGCTGACTGATATGCACTACCAGCTGGCACTGCCTCTGGTTTGGATATTGCTGGTTTTTGTATGGATATCTTCTACGAGGAGAAACCCCATCCACCTATGCTCTTCATCTACTGTGAAGTACTTTTTCACACATGTCATTATTAACTATCTGAACTTTTCCTTCTATCGAGAGAGATACAGCCTTCCGCAGGACTTTCGAGCGACTTTATCGAGAGAAAATATGTGTCTTTTTTGGTTTCTTACAGATGTACTCTCTTTCAAAAATTTAAACCAAGCAAGGAATTCCTCTACTTCTTATTCTATTCGTTAATATACTTTTTTTGTTTACCCAGGCTATAATTTTAGTTTTAGCTCTTTTAGTCTCTAAATACAAGTAAACAATGCTTGTTTTACATTGGTATCATATGAATTTTGAACTATGTTCTGTCAACCACCATTGCAAACTTAACAGTGGAACGAACATATATATTCCCTTTTTGGTCTATATGTACATGTCTTTGTCCTAATTAATAACCTACATGTATAAAGTAACATGTTACACTGTTTAATATTAATTTATATCTATTTAAAGATTCAACTGCTTATAGCTAATATGTGCCTATTTCCACCTTTAATGCACTATGTTTTCACAAAAGTTTCTTATGCCGCTAAATAATCTTAGAGTTTATGCCGCCTTTTGCAAGATTTAATCAAGCCATACAAAATTTAGCAAATGCCTGCAGAGGCGAAGATTACGTTATCTGTATACATTTTTGTCATCAATTCTCGGTTCTTTTGGGCGAAAATGAAATCTAGATCACATTTGTTAATATATGTGGTTCATCTTTTGAGGTTTTGTGAATAAACAAAACATTTTTGATTTAGTCTGACGAAAATCTTTTACATGTTACGCAGTGTGATCTGAAATATCACCATTTTGGCATTTCTGGGCCTTCCTTTTTTTTGATGATGCTAATGAATAATATGCAGTTGAGATTGGAAGACAGTTTACAGAGATAAGCAAGTTATATTTTGGACCTTGTTTTAAAAATTATAATGATTTTCTTCTTCTGCAACTTTTTAAATGAATTATTTCATTTAGTTAGTGAGTTTTTGTAATCGCTCATTTCTCTGCCATACTTCGTACAGCGTGCATTATACCGAAAATATAAACATTTTTTTCGTTAAGCGAAACCATTTTTGGATTAATATTGTACTTTTGGAATTCTTCTTTATTTAAGCAGCCAATAAAAGTAAGCCGAAAAACTTTATGTGTTACATTAAAATTGCAACTTTTTTATAAAAAATATATATTTATAAAAATATATTCACAAATCTAGCCTTTCGTTATCAGAAAATTGCGGCTACAAGCATCAATAATTTCTGTCTGAGTGCCCGCTTTGTGATGGTTGACAAGGTTGCAAAAGCGATTCAGGCATTGTTTCAAACTGGGGAAACTCTAGTTACAAATGACGTATTAAACTCAGGCAAAGCACTAAAAAGAAAGGATTTATTTTAGGAAGTCATTTATAAGGGATATGGGGTTTTGCTTATTAGGTCTGAAAATAATTTGAATTATTAATTAAATAATGGAACGAGTTTTTATTTGTTTTCAAGTTGTGGGTGTGCAGAAGAAGGTTTTTGTTTTAATTAAATATAATAGCGATATTATTTTATTTTTCAGTTATAATATAGACATTCTAAAAGAGCTAATTATATTTAAACATATTAAACAATGTGACAATAATAAAAAAATTAAACTAGTAAAAGTAAGATACACTATTAATTAAATATTAAACAATATATATTAATTATATATAAATAATTCAGATTTTATTTATATACAAGGTGATTTACGGTGGATGGTGTATTAGATGTTTACGGAGAAGTTCTTGGGGTAATAAATTTAAATTTTGGATACTTATGTAAATGAATATGATCTCTCTATTTAATACATTTTCTGTGCTGCAGTGTTGCCAGGTCTACTCAGAGCTGATTCCAACTTCGTTCTTTTAAATGGATTATCCTATATGTTATTGCATTTCTAGATTATGTGAACCATATTGGATCATTTTTATGTAACATATACCTATCTTGAGCCGTTTCGGAAATAAAAAATATTTTTTAAGAAATTTGGCAACAAACATCCCTTAATAAAAAATATTTTTTTTACAACCAGCTTAGCTAGATATCTCAGTTTTTGAATAAGGTTTCTTAATGACAATATGACATGAGAATTAATTTATCGCATACAGAGCGTTTACAACATAGTGACATTTTGATAGGACTTAAAAATTCATGTTATGTGGGAATTTTAAACGGTATTTTGTATTTTATAGTAGAGCTCAAAAGAGCAGTAAATTCTGTATCTAAAATTATTAAGTGACGATATACCTATTTTTAACGGTTTTCGACTTATAAACAAAAAACCAAAATAATGCAATTAATGCAAATATAACGGTTTTTATTATTTTAGTAAACAATAACATTACATTAAAATCAGAAACATAATACTTAAACAGAAACATAATGATTAAAATCGGAAACGCTGACCGTTTACCTCCAAACACAACATTCTAAGATGGACCCTTTCCGTGACGGCTCTTCTTATCTCAATTGGATCTATGGTTGTGAATGCTTGATTCACTCGAGCTTTTAACTCTTCTCTGGTGTTTACTGGCGTTTTGTAGATTTTTTTTTACAGTACCCCAAGGGTAGAAATCAAGGGGAGTCAAATCGGGTGATCTCGGTGCCAATATTACGGACGCAAACTTCTAAATCACCGGTCTTGGAATAGTTCATAGAGTTGCCTGCTTACTTCTTCTGTACAGTGTGCCAGAGCACCATAAAGCTGGTACCAGCTGCTTCCATACACTGCCAGTGGAAGGTTTTCTGTCAAATCCTCTACTACTGTTATTATGTTTAGATACTTTTGTGAAATTAAATGTCCCTCGTAAATAAAGTATCGAATTTGCTTGTCCATCATTAAACAAAAAAACATTAAAACTAAATTTTTCCTGGAATACGGAATCCCTGGTAAAATATGGATTTTTATTGGCCCATAAGTGACAATTTCGTCTGTTAAAAACGCTTTCTCTCGAAAATTTGGAAGCTTTAGTCGAGATTATTTTTTGTAGAAAATGTGAATCTTCCTGGAAATGAACTAATAAATTTTCACAAAATTCCACTCTTTGAGGGCAGTTGTCTGGCTTGAGAAACTGAGCTTTTGAAAATTTGTAAGGGCTGTATATGCAGCTCGTCTTCAGCTCCTATAATAGGAGATTGTGGATATGCATGGAAACAAGCCAGAATGTTAATCTCGTTATCCTCATCAGATGTTACTGTCTTAGTTAAATTCCGGGGTGCCTTCGAAAAACCAAAATTTATAAAATTTGTTTGAATCGGTCTAAAATTTCTTTTATTCATTCGTGCTAAATTAGAATACATTACGTTAAATTGTCTGCAGGTGCGGTCGATAATTTTGTCGCACTCTCCATGTAAAATAAATACATTCATGATCACTGCACTCGAATAGTTAATTTCTGCCATTTTTACCGAGACAATTTCTTACTTAAATACGCTAATTATGAATTATCAAACTAATAATGTCAAATACCATACATTTTCACAATATTTGTTTAGAAGCAATGCCACTCTAGCCGGCCGAGGCCAACTACTAAAATAAACCAATATCTTTGCATTAATTGCATTCTCTTGTTTTTTTTTCTGATAAGTCGAAATCCGCTAAAAATAGGTATATCATTACTTTTGGATCAAACTTTTGGATACAGAATTTATTGCTCTTTTGTGGTCTACTATAAAATACAAGATCTTCCATTTAAAATTCCTACATATCATGAATTTTTAAGTTGTATTAAATGCGCACTATTTTGTAAACACCTTGTATGCAATAAATTAACTCTTATGTCATATTATCATAAAGCAACCTATTAAGGAGCCGAATTCAAAAATTCAGATATCTAGCTATGCTGGTTCTAAAAAGAAATATTTTTATATTCAGGGATGTTTCTCGCCAAATTTCTCAAAAAATATTTTTTATTTCCGAAATGGCTCAAGATATCATATGTTATATAAAAAAGTTTCAAAATACCTCATAGAATCTAAAAATGTAATATTATATAGGATATTCCGTTTAAAAAAATAAATTTGGTATCAACTACCAGTATATTTGGCAACACCGCATCACAGAAAATATTTTAAATAGAGAGCTCATATTTATTTACATGAGTGTCTAAAATTTCAAATCTTTACTTTAAATGGTGCTCCCCAAACGTCTAATATACCAGTCACCGTGAATCACCCTGCATATATATATATATATATATATATATATATATATATATATATATATATATATATATATATATATATATATATATATATATGCAGGATGATATTTTTGCGTAATTTTAACTGCATGCCAAATTGAATGTAAATAAAAATGGCAATCTCGTCGGCCAAATGAGTGTCGCGATCACAGCCCCTTCTACAAAACCACACTGTTGCAAGAGCTGAATGTGGAAATGTTGATAAACTTATAGATGTGTCTTAACGATGGCCCGAAATATTTCGGTTACATAAGGAGCTGCAATTCAACTTCCTCACCTGGTTACAAGATGTACTCGCATTATAATTTCTGAAGTTCTAATTGTATGGCTTTTTAATACTGTCGAAGAATAAATTCCGCCTTTCCCTTCAAACAATGTCTGACCCTTCTACGTCCAATTTGATCACCTAAACAAAATCTAGACTTAATTTTAAAACAAATAGTTTCGTTCCAGATTCTAGCTCGGGACTTTTTTAAGTGACAGGTATTGTGGTGCATTCCACACAATAGGGATACGAAACATGCAAACCCATAGGAAGTAAATGTCAGTTAACTGTCACCCTGGAAATAGTTTTACCTATACCTGCAACAAAGCACCATGCCTTTGCCAAATGTCGAGTCCAATGGTATTCGTCACAATTACTTCGAAAAAATCCTAATTACCTTAAAAATATGTTATAAATAATTTTCGATTATTTATATTAACAAAATTCTTTATAATAGTATAACACATACCAAAATTGTTATTTCATTTCTCCTAAAATCTGCTGTAAAATACCGTATATGAGTCATCTATTTTTTCAAAAGTATTCAAAGACTTTAAAACTTCTAAAGATGATATAATTAAAATGGCATTATAGAGTGAAAATGCAATTAAAAAACAATTTTATTTTAAACTTAAAGATAAAAATTGAACCTGATTTAAATTGCAAAAAATGCTGTATTGGACAAACTGGAAGGCATTATAGAAAAAGACTCAAAGAACATAGAGACGATTAAAGAAAATATATTTTAAAGGCATATCATATGGCTTTGGTAGAGCACAAAATAGATACTTGGCATAATTTTGATACCGATAAAGCTGAAATGTTAACATCTCAACCTAATTACAAAAACTGATTATAAAGTGAAATGATTGATGAACAAAAAACAAAAATAATGTCAATAAGAGAATCCATATACAAAATTTAAATAAGGTTTACTTACATCAATAAAAAATTAAAAAGTAGTATTATTTTATTCTGGTGATCTTTGCTATATTAATATATTTTTATTTTTTTGTCTTGTACTAGTAAAAACATTTAAATACCGATAAAACGTCTGTATTCATTCTGTGATAGTCCGTAGATAAATCGAAATATATTTGTAAACGTGCATTTTTAGTGAATTTTCGCTTATTTTAATATCGTACTACGTGTGTTAATAGAATCTATTATAATTATGTGTACTTTATCAGTAGAAAATGACATTTATACTGAATGAAAGTAGTAATTTATGGTTGTAGGGAAGAGGTGTCCAGTCGTACTTTAAACTTGGTTTGTGATTGAAGGGGAGTATTTATTGTGTTTATATGAGGTGAATGGTTTCTTTTAATTGCAAAATTCTCCCCGGGTTTTGCAATGCCCGGATGCCGCTCTGCGATTTTGTTCTGTGGGGCTATTTAAAAAAGTGAATTTATCACGATGGAAAAATAAATACTGTGGAAGAACTCCAACAGCGCATCATTTATCATTTTATTTTTGACGCGTGTTGTAACATGCGGTACGCTGAGTAAAATTTTGTGCTAACCAAACAAATGGTGACAATTTTAAGCAATT
Source organism: Cosmopolites sordidus (assembly GCA_031761425.1). NCBI lineage: Eukaryota > Metazoa > Arthropoda > Insecta > Coleoptera > Curculionidae > Cosmopolites > Cosmopolites sordidus. The sequence continues at coordinate 282,244 of JARFXV010001356.1, read as the reverse complement.
TTTGTAACATGAAATATTTTTGTATTTGTTATTCTGCAACTTTTAAATAAATTATTTTTTCTAAATTGACTTATTTTTACGAGTTCTACAACCTATTAAAATAAACGACTGAACTTTGAAAACACCCTATATATATATATATATATATATATATATATATATATATATATATATATATATATATATATATATATATATATATATATATATATATATATAGCCCCGCTTAGTTGGGAGTAAATTAAACTTTAGTAATAATTGTTTTTTTTTGTTTAAAATAACTTTATGCCATAGCTTTTACTCGCTATTCGACAATTTTATATGAATTTCACGAAGACAAAATTGCTTCACAACGACACAATCCGAAATTTTAAATTTCGAAGTATATTTATTTGTTACACCTCCGCAACCCTCCTTAGGAGGTGATTTTTATGAACTCTCCCCCTTAGCGAACATCTACGACGCATGAGGAACATTCATGTCAAATTTCAAGTCTCTAGGGCTGAAATTTTAAAAACGGACATATATTTATCTTTTACGCCCTCGCAAGCCCCCTTAGAATTTGATTTCATGAACCCTGTTCCTTAGCAAACATTTAAGACGCATAATGAACATTCCTGCCAAGTTTTAAGTTTGTTAATCTTATTGTTTTTGAAAATTCGCGAAAAATTAGTGGTACTCTCTTTATATGTATATAATCGTTTGTGCCTCTGTTAGTGATTGTGTAACTTCTGAATGGGTTGACCGATTGAGGTCATATTCCCAGAATATATTTGTTTTGTTGAGACGATGATTTATAGCTATACTAGGTTCCGATAGGTGGCGCTGTAGTCAAGTTATTAAGAAATTCTATATTTATAAAATGAAATGATTCATATTTACACAATGATATATGGACATTATTAAGTAATGTCTGAATAATTGTGGCTTGTTCATATATTTTTTCTCCTTTATTTGGGTTTTTCGCCACTGTCTAAAACTCAAAAAATATCAAAAATACCTGTTCTTATTTAAAGAAAGAATCACTGGGAAAAAACAAAAAACCAAACGGAGACAAATTTCTCAGTGATTCTTTTTTGTAATAAATTTGCCTAACGAACAAAATTTTAAAGTTATAAAAATGTTATAAAAAAATTTACAAAGTGTTAACGTTAACGTTTCGGAGGGTACTCTCCCCCCGTTTTCAAAACTAAACTAAAAAATAAATTATCTTAATTTGTAATATATAAAGTAACGAGTGAAAGTAAATATATTTTTTTATATATGTCAACGATACTTACATTGACAACAATGAAAATCTATTGTTTAATAATAATAATCCAAAAATTAATATTGGAAACAATAATTGTACCAGGTATATAAATGAATAATGCCTTAATTGAATATAGAAATAATCTATAAATATAATTTTATAATCGTATTAATAAATATCGCAGGACGTTGAAAAAATTATTTTGACAGCTGAATTTAAACTAATTGTCACATACGTCGGTCATCCAATTTTTATTAAATTTTCATTTTACTCATAATAATCTGTAAAAATAACTCCATTAAAAACTAAAGAAATGACTAAAAGTTAATTATAAATATTTAATAATTAAACATTACGACTAAAACAACATATAATGTTGAGTAACCTTCTTTTGCACACAATAAGAAACAATGATATAAGTCTATGCGGTTTTCGATGTTATATTCAACTGGGATATTATATTCATTCCAATTAATTTTTGCATTTACAGTTCTTGATCAACCTTCATGAAGTATAAGGAAAATTCCTGCCAAGTTTCAAGTCTGTAGAACCTGTAGTTAGAAAGCGGGTTTATATGTATATTTTACGCCCCGCCACCCCACTTGGGAGAGGATTTTCATATAAGCTGTGTTAGTGGAATGTTTGTGAAGTATAAGGAATATTTTTGCCAAATTTCAAGTCTGTAGGACTGACTGTTAAGAAACAGGTTAATTTGTGCCCTCGCAACCCCTCTTGGAAGCAGGATATCGTATAACCCGCCCTTAGTGAATGTCTGTGAAGTACAAAGAATATATCAAGTTGCAAACTATATCTGTCAAGTTGCAAACCTATACGACATATAGGCAAAAATTACAGTGTTTTAATCTCTTACACCCCCCTAGTCCCCTCCTCAATTCACGCCTTTTGAAATGGATTTCCGAAAATTCCATTTTTAGTAGATTTTTGTGTATTATAAGATTATCTGCCAAGTTTCAAGTCTTTACGGAATTTTTTACATTTAACACCCTCGCAATCCCCCTTTGGAGTCGACTTTTGCAAAACCCGTTCATAGCTGATTTTCACATAGCAAAAGAAAAATACCTGCTAAATTTCAAGTCTGTAGGTCTTATAGTTCTAGAGATCTCGTGATGAGTCAGTGATAATATAATGATATATATATATATATATATATATATATATATATATATATATATATATATATATATATATATATATATATATATATATATATATATATATATATATATACTGATATATATATATATATATATATATATATATATATATATATATATATATATATATATATATTTGTGTGTGTGTCTTGCTTAAACAAACAGATTATTGTAAATTTCAGTGTCCTGAAAAAGGAAAAAAATATACGAAACGTTGATGGTTTCAAGGCATTGATTTAATATTTTAACCCGAACCTAAATATACAAAAAACAATCTTCAATAATAATAAATTGGATTAATAAATAGAAATTGCAAAAACCATATATACTAAGGTGAGATAATTAAACTCGTTGGCTTTGCTGCTTTAAATATTTATGCACACAAACTCAATATAATAAGCATGGAAAGAAATCCTGAGTTTATTACGGTGGCTGTGTGTTTAAAAAAAACTGAATAACATATTAAAAAAACACTTACAACCAAATTACTTAAAATTATATTAACAATATAACAGAAAATTATATAACAACTTACCTTATTTACCGTAATTTCTAAACCAATGAGTAATTATATCTAAACCATTAATAAATATAATCTAATTAGGGTATTGCATTAGGAGTTTTAGAAAGATTAATAATCTTAATTACATATTTCTTGTCCCTCATTTTACAATCTATGACGTCGTATTTGACGATTTTGTTTTTGGTGTTATTACGGATTCTTTTTTTTTATTTCTTTTAATTACCTTTAGTTTCAAAATATCAACGAAAAAAAATAGTTTACATTTAGAAAATAGTTTCGTCCAGGGTATTAGTTCAATCTATCAAATGATTGAACATACATTTAGGATAAGCGCATCGTACAGGTATGCGTTGTAAATGGATCTCTGCCACAGCAGAAGCGTTTGTGAAGTAAACTGTGAAAGTAGTATGTTTGCCTAATGAGATGGAAAATCGAGTTTACACTGGAATTATTTTTTAAGCTTAATTTTTTTTTAGTAAAACTTAAAATATTTTCCTTTAAAAAACCTTTTGAAATATGAATTAAAAGTTTGCTTTGGCTTGATATTGTTGTAATTGCGATAGTTACTTCTGAATTAGCAAAATGTCTTTGTCCAGTTTCTAAAATGTCATATATTTTGTTTAAAATACTAAACTTAGTAAAGTCAACATATACTGATTTACTAATTTAATATAGTAAAGTATGAGACATTTCCAGGCATATTAAGACTATACTTCTGAGTTAGGGTTAGTTCCAGTTCAAAAAAATTAGGAATATTAGGCATAATTAAATAGCTGTATATCAAAGATATCCTAACTAGATAATAAATAAATAAAGATAAAATAAAGATAATAACTAATAAATATCCTAACTAGAGTTTAAAGCGATCGGAGATCAAAATTCAACGTCACTTGTGGGCTACTTGGATGGGTAACTTTTCGTGTAAAGGCCAGACTTTATTAATCCATTAAATAAATCGCTCAGCCGGAACGGGTACTGAACGTAACCTGACCCAATAAAAATGGTGCAATTGTTGCATACTTCTAACGTCATAACTGTATGAACCACATACATCTGCTCGCTCATAAATCAGTGAGCTTGTATGCGTGGTGTAGGTTTTACTTTACGTTTTGGGAATGTTACAGGTTTGAATATTGTTTTAAAAAGGCACGACTGGTATATTTTAATAGGATATATTTTAATAGTTAAGGTATTGGAGAAGGTTTCAGGCTAATGTTTTGAAGAAATTTGTTTACTCAAAAACGAAGGAAACAAGGTAAATTAACTGTTAAATGCATCTTCAGTGACCCATCAGCAGTAGATAACAGGATGGATGAATGACTATTATACACGATCACATTAAATATCTTGTTCATCCCAATAATCGTTTTTTCTTTTTGGCTTCCATTTGTTCTTAAATTATATTATTTAAATCTCATCATCGATGGATGATTATTATTATGGAGGATTTTTATTATGAATTACTTGTTATACAAAACTGATTAATTAAAAAAGAATTGTCTCCAAACCATATCAAAAGACATACACTAATAATATAAAAAGTGTAAAAAATGTAAATTTCCTATATACTTGAACTTGCCTTGGTTTACATTTTACTAACGCTTACTCCACTAATTACTAATTTATTATATTATTAAATGTCTATCCGAGTTTTTCATTTGTCGCTGAAAAGGTTATGAAATATTTTGGTTTTATTCTTTTTCAACTTTTTCCGTAGTAGGTTATCATTCATTCTATTAAGAGCGCCGCTTCATTCTCCCCTTAGTATTTAAGCTATTTTAGGGTTTTTTGGATTACGCAGGTGTGTTTATATTTGTAAAATAAATTGTTCTACAGACGTACATTTTTTATTCAGTATGCCAAAAATGAAAATATGAAATCACTTGAAAACTTTAACATTCTGTAAAACTAATTGTTTAGTTGGTGCGTTTACAAATATAGGAAAAACATTAACCCTGTTATTATAACTGCCAAATGATTTTTTAGAATAATTAAGTTAACCATTTATAGCATTCTATATTATAGTAAAACTATATTGATATAATTAGAAATTTTCGTTATAGTTTATATTTAAACTAAACTGTAATGTACCGTATCTACCAGTATTTACCCTGTTAAAAATGTCGGTCGATAACTTCACATTATGCTTGATTGAACCACATATGCTTTTTAATTTTAAAAAGAACAAGAGCTCTGTACACACAAAAAATAAGATTTGTGTTGTTTATGGAGAGGATTCTGTTGGGAATACTTTCCAACAGAACAGACAGTTGGGGGCAAAAACTTTCACCTGGAAAACCGGCATCGCTCTGACCGCCCTTCAATTACGGATGTCGAGGAAATAAAGGCCATAATAGCCGAAGATCCACGCACCACGATCCGTGAAATAGCATATATGTTAAATATTGGCAAATTGACCATCTTTTGATCATCTGAAACATCATCTTTTTGATCATCTGGAAAAAATTAATACGTTAACCGATATGCCGATAAGATGTGTGGGTTTCTTACGAACTTGAAATATGCTGGACCGGAAATATGCTTTTATTAAAAAATTATTCTGTGGCTCTATTTCTGAAACGAATGGAACAAAAGTGGATTGTATGTAAGAACATCGAACGAAAAAATCATGGTGGTTGCCAAGGTGAACGGTTTTAAGTACGGCCTTCATCCGAAAAAAATGATGCTTTGCATTTAGTAGGATTGGAAGAAACTTGGAACTTTGAGCTTCCTTAATCCAACCAAACCACCAATACTGACCACTGATCTCACAATTAGATCGGCTGATTGCATCAATTAAAGAAAAACGACCAGAATTAGCGAAGAAGAAATGCGTCATGTTTCATCATGACAATTCACGATTACACGTTTCAGTTAGGACCCAGTGAAAAATGTTGATCTTCACTTGCGATGTGTTGCTCCATCCACTTTACTCACCACCGGATACAGCACCAATGGATTACTACCTATTCCAATCCCTTCAATATTGTTTAAATGGGAAATCTTTTATCTTAAAATGTAAGAGAATGTGAAAAAACAACCGATTAACATTTTTTGACAATAAAGGTAGAAAACTTTACAAACAAAAACCATTATGGACCTACCACTTCATTGGCAATAAATTGGAAATAATAATGGTAATCTCATAATAGCCAAAATAAACAATGTGCTTTTACCTAAGCTTTTTTTGCCTCTTAAAAAAATCCATACGAAGTTTCCGGACAAACTCATAGGCTTCAAACTGCCACTTTATTACTTCCATTGTGTTAATGAATTTAAAACTATTGAGTACAGTAAATGATAAGTTTAGTCCATAGACTAAGTAATATAATAGAGTCATACTAGTTCATTTATGTTGCATTATATAAATGCTGTTCATTATATTTTAAAGCAATATTTGGAATATTTCCATTACCTTGCAGAATAAAATTTTAATCGAAATATAGAATATGTTGCAAACGTTTGCTTTAAGAAAACAAGTTACAACATTAATAATATGTACGGGCGGCAGCTCCAACAATTTCAAACAGCAAAATTGTATATTATGTAATATATGTTTATCGGCTTGATCTTCCAGATGCCTTTTGATTTGAATTTTAAATATTAACAATGGATATTATAACCTCAGAACAGGGCGGGTCCGATATTCTTAATGTCGATGTTTTTTTAGTACAAAATAGACTTAAGTCTATGACTAAAAACACAATAGAAGTAGGTTGATCTTTATTCGTTCCGAAGTTACAGTCTGTAATCTGTAAACAGTAAATAATCTGATTTAAATTTGTAAATCAAATAAAATCTTAACTTATTTTTTTTTTAATTAAAGACAATTTTAAAATGCCTTCCTCTTAGTTGAATACAAGATTGTACGCGTATGCCGATGGTTAAAATGACAGTTGTTATTCCATACTTGTTTTCTCGAAATTGTCGGCTAGTCTACTGAATACGCCACAATAATTTATCTATGGAGTTTAAAACTTGTGCATGCACAAGTCTAGAAGATGATACTTAGGGGATTTAGGTAGCCATGGAACCGAACAACCACCATCAATCCATATTGAGGATAATTATTATTCGTGAAATTCCTCAAGGTAAATACAAAATGTCCTAGTACACCATCCGTTTGAAGCCACCATCTCTTTGAAAATTTGAAAACCGATTTCGCTATTTTCTAACTATTTGATGTGCATTATCGTTGTAATAAACATAAATAAACTGCATATCCGCATACCCTTGAGAAAAAAATTAGTAAGGCGTTTTAGATTAATGTTTATACACAATTTGACACTAACTCACTTGAAACTTGAATTAAAATTAATATTCGCCCTTGTTACTTAAAAAAATCATCTGGCTGATCAATATCAGCCAGATGATTTTTTTAGATGGTTATACAATATAACCATCTAAATTTTGTAAATAAATATTCGTGAAGTATTTATTTGGTTTGTGAATTTAAATTTAATTGTTTACTGTTAATAATTTCATAAGCTTGTAACTTCAGATCGAATAAAGATCTGACTTGTACTTTTATGTTTTTTAGCTTTTTTTAATCACAACAATTTTAATAATCACAACAGTATATATGCATGAAAACTTTATTCAAGAATTTAATACATCTATTATAGCATTTTAAGCAGAATAATAATAGAGGATTTTCATTATTTTTCTAAAGAATAACAAATTTGAATGAACTTGCCATTAAGGTACTCATATAAGGCCATTGAAAAAGGTATATCAAAGCATGGAGGCTCTGAAAATAAGAAACAAAATATATGAACATTAACAGTGCATTTGTTTATTTAATATTAAATTTAAAGTTGTGTAAACTGAGGTGTATTATGTTTGGAAACTAAGCTTTTTTGTTTTACAAGTTTATTTCAATACCATATATTTCTTTCTTTATCCCCTGGTATTTCCAGGCAATCTGCTTCCCAAATATTATAAAAAGAACAGTGATTTATTGATTGATTTGTCAGTTACTTTGTGATAGTTCATTTTTTAAAGAGGAATAAAACAATTTTTTACTTTGTTATCTATCACTTTTATAATTTTTCTTAATGAAAAAGCTAGAAATAGATCAACTTTGATTATGAAGCGCTTAGAAATGATCTACGCAAAAAAATCCAAATTTCAAAGTTCAAGACACATGGCAGAATCATAAACCTGGTAACTATCATGAATCTTAAGTTCAGGCAGTATTATTAATGCAACATTATACTACTCATAGTGGAGAAATCCAGTATAAGCAGTTCGAAAGAAGAAGGAAAGAGGAAAGAAGAAGGAAAGGTTCGAAAGAAGAAGGAAGAAGGAAACTGGTGTTATTTGTTAATGGTGAGCGTTAAATAAAAATGCGACATAAAAAAGTTGATAAATATATGACAACAGCTTCCAAATAACTCTGATTAATATAAAGTGGATTAGAATGTATTTATTTATTATTTCGAATAGACGAAACCCTCTGCAGTGTATGAACTCCTCACATAATACAAAGGAATTCAGATGACAAGAAAACTCTGCATATGTCGATTAGGCGAGGTCGATATCTGACTGTTTCTAACGACATTAGATTAAATTAATTAATAATTTTCACATATTTAAAAAGGAATTCAAAGACGATTCTACAATTGTGGACAATTACACGATGTACAACAAAATATCTTTTAACAAAATTTTTCCTAAATATTTTTGTAGAACTAAAGTTCGTTGTTAAAGGAAATATAATTGATTTGATAATTTTAAAAATTACTTAATTGATGAATGAAAATAAGTTTACTCGACGTTCATATAATTATTATATTTCGTATGATACACTACATTATGACATTAGATATAATAAAAGAACTAGCAATACATTAAATTTTGGACACTTAAATATAAGTAAAAAAAAAGAAAATAAACAGTCTCTGGTTGGTTCTTTGTAAGTATGCGAGGTATATGTGTGTATTTTTTTTAATGTTATTTTGACCTTATGTGTCCTTTGTGATATATATTTATATTTATACTTATTTTTAGTGATAGTTTCTATAAATATAATTAAACGTAATGCAAAGGCTTGTGACATTTTAGTAGCAGTAGCAAAAGAACCACAACAATACTTCTTGGCATAGTAGTATATAAAATATACCCCTTCAACATGTTAAAAGCAACATTTTTAAACCATTTAACTTTGCCTAGTTTATAGCAATGTCATATGAAAACCTAAAGGTAAAGAAGGGAAATATACTTTTTTTTGTTTACATTATACTTTTTGATTTAACCAATGAAATTATTTCAAAATATTCTAGGGTGTTCCGTATTATTATGTTAAAATTTTGGGAACTTAAAATAATTTTAAGTCTAGTACCACAAAATATGGTCAGTTAATCTTTATTCGTTCGATGTTAATATCAGTTTTGATTTCAGTTTTAAGTAAGTTAGGTTAGTACGTGTAAATGTTTGTTTATAATGCCTTACTAAATTTCTTCTCAATAGTGTGTGGGTAGGCATTTAGTTTATCGTTATTGCAACGGGAGTGCTCGTTTAGCAGTTAGGAAATACCGACATCTAAATAGACGAATACCTTATTAGAGAACATTTTGTACAGTGCACAGGCCGTTTCCAAAAGGTTTTCGATAGGATAGTGAATTTGATAGCAATTTTAGATGAATTTGATAGCAATGTTAGATGATGTTACAAGGGATCCAGCTATTAGTATACGTTGAATTAGTAAGTACGTAAGTTTCATTTACGAGATGCAGTACCATAAATTTGAAAAACCTGGGCAGGTGGGAACTAGAAAATTCCAATCCCAATTCCAACATACATCTAACTTTTCAACATCTTTGGTCTTGCCTAATTGATTTTGTTTTTTAGTCTAAGAAATAAGTTAATTTTTCGCTCCCAAAATTTGAAAATAATGCCATGGAACTCGCCAAATGTATAATTATTTACAAATGCATTTAAATATTTATTCCAGATCATATTAGTATTTCTTAAGTTGAAACGTTAAATTTGAATGAAACCTGCTAATATATCTTTGGTTCTAAGTATATGTATTTAATCAATAAATTTTAGCTCATTTTGCTTGATGGACTTCTATATATTTTATAGGCAAATCTATTTTCTCTACCCGGTTAGAGAGTATACTATGCTTTAAAACAAAATATAGTTAAACAGAATATTACGCCCACTGTCTTCATAATATTAAAAAAATACAACACTGAATTATTGGTGTCGTAAATGTTAACTTGTTTTGTATAACATGTAGTATCTTTTGACATAAATCGTTAAAATCAAGTTCGAATACTGCTGATTAGTCGTTATAACTTTTCTTTACTGAACAAACGTTTTTCGTTTATTTCAGCTAAAAAGTTTAGCTGACCGACAAATAAACACAATTTGATTTTTCTCTATTTATTTATCTTAAGTCGGCGTTCTTTGTTTTGAATATTACTTTTCAAATATAAAATAATCATTGGTTAAATTACTAAGAATATCATAAGATAAAGAAAGAATAAAGAGAGTTATACCTAAAGAGAAATCTAATTTTCTATGTACGCCAGAAGGATAGTATTACACCAAAAGCTTGAATTCCATTTGACCAAATATTCTATGTCTGTCTATTACTTACTGAATTGAAGACACTACCCAAACTATAAAGAACTTTCATATGCTGAAAAAATAAATTATTGATTAAAATTACAAAATAAACTGATTTGAATTAATTTTACGACATATACGATAAATATATTAACTGCATAAAAAACATACAGGCATAACAAGAAAAATTGATTTTTAATATCATTGACATCCTTCAATCTTATTATCTTCAAAAATTTGAGATAATAATAAAACAATTTATTATGTAATGCAAAAGAGAAAAAAAAATGTACAAAACAAATATGTAAAAAAATCTAATATAATTTAAAGGATATACATATATGTGAACATATACAATAAGTAGGATATTTGGTTTAACCATTTTTCCACTTCACTCTAAGAAAAAAAATAATAAAATAAAATGATTTTGTAAAAAATATATATCCGAAGTTCTAAAGTACACAAACAAAATGAAACATTATATGCTTTAATACATATTTAAATGTTCGTACTGCACACCATGAGAAAAATTGCACTCCATGCTATCAGAATATGTCAACAGAATATATTTGGCCTGAACTGATAAATGTGGATATAAAGAATATCTTCTGTCAACAAAATGGTGCGATTTGTCATACCTCTCCCCAGACAATCAATTTATTGAAAAAAAAAGTATCTTGGATGCATTATTTTGCGAAATGGTAATATCAACTGGCCACCAAGATCATGCGATCTCACGCTCTTGAATTATTCATTGTAGAGTTATGTTAAATTTCTATTTTACAGAAATACACCCCGAAACATTCAGGTCATGATTGAAAATATACCACGCGATATGTGTGAAAGAGTATTCGAAAATTGGGTCTCCAGAATACGTTCCATCAGACGAAGCCGAGGTAGACATTTGAACGACATTATTTTCAGAACAGGATGCCATTATTTATTCTTCAAGATAAAATAAAAATTACCGGATTATCACTTGTAGTAATTATTAGAGAACCGATTTCTGCCCGAGCTCGATCAAGGTCATTGCTTTTCAGTCTGCTTAGTCATAGCCGTACACTACTAACTTGTTCTATACAAAAAATAATTTTAGCTTTATAAAACGAAATAATCCAATGTATTAACAAAAAATAACTGAAATGAATTTATACACATTTTAGTGATATAGATATTTTCATAAATTGAAGTGATGGCGCACGTCATTGCATGAGACGATTTATTCGTTTATCCTATAAAATAAGTGCGGTCTCTAGTTCCGGTTCTCTTATTGAACAATTATTTATTTATACTATTTATAAAGGAAAGTTTATGACCAAGGCCAGCTACATTGCATCGATGTTGAGTTATTAATAACTGATGTTAAGCGACCCCGATCGTGGTTGAAAAAGAGAATAGGCAAAAGTTTCGCGGCAGCGGTAAGAGGGAATCTGAGATCTTAATATTAACTTTCAGGATATGGTTAATACATCATGATTTAAAATTATTGATATCGTTATTCATCGAATTCATAGCAACAGGAACATCATCTGCAGCATAGCGAGTGTAAAGCTGGACTTCATCAGCATATAAGTGCATCTGATTGCCCAGTAATACTACCTTCTGGAATACCATATATAGGTTTCTTCAAATCTGATGATTAAGTAATTCCTGAAACATTCAATGACAGTAACATTAAATCGGATATATCTAGACTTTCCGACTAAAATACAACTGAAATGGTACACATCGATCTGTCAAATATCGAAGCTATATCCTCAACCACCTGAATAAAAACTCTTGTGGTACTATTTTGTATTTGATTGAAACCTCAATTATAAGGTAAAATATGATTGTTATCATGTTCAAATATTTTAGAATTAACCGGTAGATAGATATTAGTCGAAAGTGACCAAAAGACGTTGATTTCCAGATATTGGGAAGTTTTCCACCTCAATAGAAGTATTAAAAATATTGATTGACTTAACTGAACTTTTTTTCAATATCTCTGTGTCAGTAATTGGTGCACTAATAAAGTTACCGTTTATGTTTGATTTGATATTTTTATAGACAATTAATATATCTCTCTGGAGTGTAAAATAAGTATTTGCGTTTTACCCTTTATTAAAATTTAAAGGATTATATTTCATTCGTCAGACCTTGAAGTTAGGATATAGGAGAATTGGTTAGGATAGAGGAGAAATATTGAATTTAGGAGTTAGGTTATAGGAGATCAGGTCATCTGTGCCTGCAGATCCTAGAACAATTACATTGAAATAGTACCAAAGCAATTTACATACAAAGTGCCTAAAACTCTCCTCACAAACCCTAGAGGTGTTCGATTAATGTTAATGACGTAACAAGTGGATTATTTCTGGGCAACTAGCACTTTCGATTCGACACCGAGAAAAACTTAAATCGTAGTACCGAAGACGAAGATTTATTGGTTTAAAGATTGCGGTTAACGAAAACTACGGCTTAGATTTCGAGGAATAACCCCCAGGTCTAAAATTTTTTAAACAGTGAATAGCTAAGTACCTGAAAAATACAAATTATTTTATTACGTTCTAGTAACACCGGATTGCTGAGAAACATAAAAAATAGTCATTCAATGTCCTACCATTTTTAAAATATTCATGTATATCGTCTTTCCTTGCCGGTACGTCTAATTAGGAAAAAAAATTGTCTGCTTTGGATTCCGTATAATTTGACAATCGCTCAAAAAAAGGCTCCTGTCGATTGGGGCAAAGAAATGCACAAAAATACAATCGTGGTCTTGAAAAAAGCCATAAAACAGGTGACGAATTTTAGATCTATGCGTATGAACCCGAAAGTAAACTGTAGTCGATTGTATGGCTCTTTCATAATGAGCCGAACCCAATAAAAATTGCTCGCGCAAGAAACACATAGGAGATGAGATAAAAGGGCATATGGCTACAGTATCACTAGAAAATAGTAGAATGGTTAATTTTGAATGGTACCCAATCATTTGTTTGCCAGAAGTTTTTGAAGAAATAAGAAAAAACAGTCAGTAACGTAGGATCATTATTCGCCATGACAACGCGAGTTCTAACATATCGGACCGAACAACTCAATATTTGACCGGTTAAAACAACGAATTGATAGGTTATCCACCATACAGTCCTGATTTGGCACCCAACGATTTATTTTTATTTCTGTGCATGAAGAATAAACTACATGGTCAACGATTTTCAATGCCAAAAGAAGCGATTAATGCGTTCAAAATGCATGTTTTGGATATACCTCAATCGGATTGGAAAAAGTGCTAGGTAAATTGGTTCAAACGTATGGAAAAGTTAATCGATCATCGCTGAGAATATTTTGAAAAACAATAAAATCATTTTCAATGATAAATATTTGTTTTTATTTATTATTCCAGATACATAAATAGCAACACTGGTATGCCTAACATAATTATAAGCCCTCATTTTTGAGTTTACTACATGATAAATATTGTATGTACTGTTTTGTTTATATGGCCCCTTGGTTATAATTTTAAATAAAGGCTATCGGCTCTCGAATAACTCTTTGATGGCTCGTTGGTAGGTCTTATACAATTTCTGGTTACAATTAAGATTATCCGAAAGGAACCAATGAAAGGAGAAGGGACAAATCCGTGAAATAACTTTTGATGCTGTGGAAATTGCGGGGTAATGCACAATAGTATAGATGTTTTAGAATAGATCTTATTCTTAGGATATGATAAAATACCACAAAAAATACAAGAATTTAGAGAAATAAAGATTAAAAATATTCAAAAACCAGGCAAATTTTCCCCGTGCTACACGTAAATTTTTCTCAATCATTCAGTCGTCATCAAACGTTAACAAGCGTCTCCGGAGACCGATTTCTTGCCTTCTTACCGTCATCAGTTGGGTTCAAGTCGAACGTACAAAATCAAATGAAACATTGAACAAAGGTCCTGACCAACAAAATGGTGAAAGTAGTACAGCGGGTATTGAAACTTGACTTGGGGATGATAGTTCCAATTCAGTGACAGATATTACAGAATAAAACTTGATCCAATGTGATCAAGTTGTATTTGGTTACTGTTCCACTGAGAGGTGAAGGAATTGCATTGTGTATAATCTTCTTATATAGGATTAAATAAGTTTTTTCGCTTTTTCATTCTTCAGCTTTGAAATCTAAGAACGTTGATTTTGGTGTGGGTGTTGTTTATAGTCCTAGTGTCGGTTTCAGCTCTATAGATGAGTTTTTTAACGTTTGTAAATAGTTACCCTATAGTCATTAATAATATTTTATTCAAAATATCAAAAAATAAATATATTAACGTCAAATTAAAGAGTAAAAATCAAAAGAGAAAAGTAATACAATTCACCCTGGTCTACTTATTTGCTATCACTCCTTACTTATCCATATTGCTTACTTACTACGTTACCTACTTACTTTAATGGAGAAAGGCAGAGAACAATGTGTTATATTATCTTATAAAATCTCGACGTTTCGGCTTCAACTTTGAAGCCATTTTCAAGAGAATCTAGTTGATCTACTCCGAGGCCTCAATCTGCCTATCCCCAGAGTTCACAACCAGAAAAGAACGTCGACGGTGCGACCTCTGTATTAATAGGTGAGGTTGTAGGTGGGGCGCTCGGTTGAGGGGTGGTGGTGAGATGGGAGGTGACCGTTTGACTAGAAGGATTTCGGATGGGCAATTTGGAAATAAGCGGTCTCCATGTATTTGGAACTCTAAAACCGTCGTCCCTCTTGTTTAAGCAGTCTGGACGTTTTTCGATCTCAATTGCTTCACGAATTATGCGGGGTTTGTAGGAATATATAGGTGCGATTACTTTGGCCTTGTCGAAATCTATTTTGTGACCCATTTGAAGATGATGTTCGGCTAAAGTCGTGGAGAGATTAGATTTTCGGAGGGCGAAAGAATGCTCGAATATGCGATTTTGGATATGTCTATTAGTTTGACCGATATATGATTGGGAGCAGCCAGAACAAGGAATCTCATAGACACCATGTGACTCTTGTGGAATTTTATCCTTTACGTTTCGATATTACGGCATTTGAATACGTGGCATTTTGGTACAATTCTCATCTAGATTGGTTAGTATGACCAGTTGTATGAACTTTATTAATATACCTTTTTATTTGATGCATGTCATAGCCGTTTTGAATTAGTGCCGTTTCTAATAAATTAAGTTATGTATACCTATGTTCTCTATCCGACAATCTTAGTGATCTCATGACTAAAGTTTTGACTATCGAATTTAATTGGGATGGATGATAATGTGAGTTCGCATTTAGATAACAGTTTGTGTGGGTGGGTTTACGATAGGCAGAATAGGAGAAGCTTTGGTCTGGTCTTTTTGATATTAGAACGCCAAGAAAAGGGAGAGCAGAATTGTTTTCAGTCTCCATTGTAAATTGGACCTGGGGATGTATACTGTTCAAATGCGAAAGGAACAGATTTAAGGATTGTGGTCAGTGCACCCAAATGACGAAGGTTTGATCTACATATCGGAACCAGCAAGTAGGTTTCAACGGACTGGTGTTAATGGCTCGAGTTTCAAAGTGTTCCATAAAAATATTGGCTATGACCGGAGAAATAGGGTAGCCCATAGGAGCTCCACGAATTGGTTTAAAGAATTTATTTTTAAAAACCGAGTGCTCCACCTACAACCTCACCTATTATTACAGAGCTTGCACCGTCCACGTTCTTTTCTGGTTGTGAACTCTGGGGCGTAGGCAGATTGAGGCCTCGGAGTAAATAATCTAGATTCTCTTGAAAATGGCTTCAAAGTGGAAGCCCAAACGTCGACATTTTATAAATCTAAAACGCGGTTCTACCCGAGAACCTGGTAATTTTAATAGTACCGACCGCGGAAGCCTTTCCGAACATTTTGTACGCCTCTACGGGGAGGAAATAATTTCACATACCAAACATTTTAATACCTTTCTCATCGGCAAATCCCGTCTTCTTTGCGACTTAACCTTTCTTATATCCTGTCGAGACAACAACGTTGATCCAAAATGTTTTCAGTTAAAACATCACAACAAATCTCACTGCATCACGAGAATTCTATGCAGGGCTAATTCGGCATTGCTAAGAAATTCTATCCACGACACTAGACGTTTGGTAGATAAAAGAAATTCCGATTTGTACCGGACATTTGCCACCCTACACAGCTTCAATATCCATCCCATATTATGGGATACTTTCGACCGAATTTCTACCCAGAAAACCCAACATATCGCCCAACAAAAAACTGACATCCAAAAAAAAAACTTCTACGCTTTATTAAATCAAAAAATCCAACACCCACGCCACCTGCATCGACCAATTTTGTACACAATTTTTCGAATACTCACATTAGCGATTCATCCCATAGACCTTTATCAAAAGGTTATAATTTCGCCATGACTTCTAACACTATCCCAGTAGAGAAAATAATTTCCCAAACGGAAGATGCTTTATCCCACCAACCTGCTCTTGAAGCCGAAGTAACCCGCCAAGACATTGCCAGAATCCTTCGTCGTTCCAAACCCCCGAGATCTAATATTCCGTCAGACGAAAAATGTGCCTTAATTGAGTTACGCCGAAATTCAGACCTAGCAATTCTTCCAGCTGACAAAGGGAATGCCACAGTCATACTTAATACTGTTCACTATGAAATTAAAATGTCTGATCTATTAGAGAGTGCAGACTATAAGCAAATTCCTAACGACCCTACAACATAACTAAAGAAGAAAACGCGTTTCGTCGTCAATAATTCTAATCTTCCTTCAGATGATAAAAGGTTATAATAGCTCGCGAAAAATCTTCTTGTATCCCAAAAATGTACGGTCTCCCAAAAATCCATAAAACTGATATTCCTCTTCGTCCCATCGTCAGCGCATATCATTCACCAACTCACAAATTAGCAAAATATTTAGCGAAAACTCTACTCGTGGAAAAATCAGCGTCCCACATAAAAAATTCCTCTCATTTCACTGAGTTTCTTCAAAGGCACAGTATATCCGAAAATGCCATTCTGGTTAGTTTTGATATTGTTTCGTTATTTACAAACATTCCCCTTCCAGAAACTCTAGACATTCTAAAAAACAAACACCACACATCAATGGATTTTCTTAGTCTAATAGAACATTGCATGTCCAATACATATTTCATTTTCAAAAATATTTTTTTTTAAATTCGTGGAGCTCCTATGAGCTACCCTATTTCTCCGGTCATAGCGAATATTTTTATGGAACACTTTGAAACTCGAGCCATTAACACCAGTCCGTTGAAACCTACTTGCTGGTTCCGATATGCAAATGACACCTTCGTCATTTGACCGCACGAACCACAATATTTAAATCTGTTCCTTTCGCATTTGAACAGTATACATCCCCAGGTCCAATTTACAATGGAGACTGAAAACAATTCTGCTCTCCCTTTTCTTGACGTTCTAATATCAAAATGGCCAGACCATAGCTTCTCCTATTCTGTCTATCGTAAACCCACCCACACAAACCGTTATCTAAATGCGAACTCACATCATCAATTAAATGGGATGGATCAATTAAATTCGATAGTCAAAACTTTAGTCACGAGATTACTAAAATTGTCGAATAGAGAACATGGGCAAGCAGAACTTAATTCATTAGAAACGGCACTAATTCAAAACGGCTATGATATGCGTCAAATAAAAAGGTATATTAATAAAGTTCAGTGAACTGGTCATACCAACCAATCTACTAGAGAACTGTCCCAAAATCCCAAAGTTCTTCTGCCCTATATCAAGGGAGTTACTGATAAAATTTGCCACTTATTCAGATCCCGTAATATCGAAACGATATTTACAACAGAATATATCCAGTTTCCTCAGATCAGTGAAGGATAATATTCCACAAGAGCCACATGGTGGCTATGAGATTCCTTGTTCTGACTGCTTCTAATCATATATCGGTCAAACTAATAGACGTATCCAAAATCGCATATACGTGCATTCTCTCGCCGTCCGAAAATCTGATCTCTCCTTGACTTTAGCTGAACATCATCTTCAAACGGGTCACAAAATAGATTTCGACAAGGCCAAAGTAATCGCACCTATATATTCCTACAAACCCCGCATAATTCGTGAAGTAATTGAGATCGAAAAACGTCTAGACTGCTTAAACAACAGGGACGGTCTTAGAGTTCCAAATACACAGAAACCGTTTATTTCCAAATTGCCCATCCGAAATCCTTCTAATCAAACGTCCACCTCCCGTCTCACCCCCACCCCTCAACCGAGCGCCCAACCTACAATCTCACCTATTAATACAGAAGTATTAATACGTTACGTCCACGTTCTTTTCTGGTTGTGAACTCTGGGGAGTAGGCAGATTGAGGCCTCGGAATAAATCAACTAGATTCTCTTGAAAATGGCTTCAAAGTGGAAGCCGAAACATCGGGATTTTATAAATCTAAAACGCGGTTCAACTTGAGAACCTAGTAATTCCAATATTACCGACCGCGGAAGCCTTTCCGGACATTTTTTATTGATTTATTAACGTTTCGGTTCAATAATATACCATCCTCGGAACAATTCTACATTAAACATTATTTTTATAAAAAAACACAAATTTACATCTAAAAACCTACTAATATTAAATTAAATAAATTTATTTCTCAAATTTGTTATAACTAAGATGTGACATTTTTTTTAAATTTTAAATTGACATATATCTGACGTTGATATATTTAACAAATCTTCCACCTTTAAATTTTTGTCCCTTATTATAACCTAACTTTTGGATTTGTTATGTGTAATGGTATTACACATAACAAATATATGTCAATGAAAATTAAAAAAAAAAATGTCACATCTTAGTTAAAAAATTTGGGAAATTAATATGTTTAATTAGATATTGGTAGGGTTTTAGATGTAAATTTGTGTTTTTTATAAAAATAATGTTTATTGTAGAATTGTTCTGAGGATGGTTCATTATTGAACCGAAACGTTAATAAAACAATAAAAAAAATTAATTTATTAACTGACCGAAAGTCCCAATATATATATATATATATATATATATATATATATATATATATATATATATATATATATATATATATATATATATATATATATATATATATATATATATATATATATATATATATATATATATATATATATATATATATATATATATATATATATATATGTATGTATATATATATATATATATATATATATATATATATATATATATATATATATATATATATATATATATGTATACTGAAAACCCATAATTATATAGAAAAAATTGTGTATTTTGAACTTGAACAGTCCAATTTATATGTAAAATTATTTTAAGCTTTTTTCAAAAGCCACACTTAAAACAATCAGTGCTTTGAGTGCATTTTTAAAGTATTTCTTATTGATCAGTTCAGAATCGAGGAATGCTGCAAAGAGACCATGGAGCTCCTTTCCTTTCCAAATTGAAATACGCCCCTGGCGAGTTATATGGCTTGCCTCGTTAGTTGCTTGTGCTGGATGGAGAGGACTATAATTACTATGCAGTATACAGGCCGTCCTAAGATGAATATTCTCTTTGCTGGGAAAATAAAATCTTAGCTGATCTTCCTGTTGACGTCACATTACGTCCATATTCTGTAACCCTTTTCATCCTTTATGTCGACACAAATATAACCGATCGATGGAACTTCTTGGGTGATGCATACGATGTTTTGATAATTTTGTTTCTATTTTCTGATCAAATGCTGTCAGACCATTGATGTAATAAACCAAACGTATAAACAGCCACAGCTAAAGCCCACGTGTTGATTGCCAATATTTTATTTCTGGCGCTGGTCAAAGGTATACAGATTCTTTCAACTCTAGTTATGACCCGTTTTATAATCATTTGTCTAGATATTATATGAGATTCCTAACAACTGCATCATACCAAGATAGTAGATTTTCTCCAATATTGAGACCATATGTATTCCAATACCTGCCCCCTGCGGACATGACCACTGCATACTTATCAAAGCCAAACTCCATGCAGATGGTATCGCTAAAACTTTTCACAAGCTCTATTTCACTTTGAAGATTTTTAGAGTTTGATGCATATAATTTTTGATCATTGATATATAATTGATGTGACACCTGAAAGTTTGGATTTCTCTTAATCGCATAGCCCATACTGGACTCTCTTCAACATTCTACTTAACGGTGTTAAAGCCATACAGAACCATAGAGGACTTAAACTATCATCCTGAAATATTCCTCTCCGTATTCGTACCTCTCTAGTGGTATACGTGGTGTTATTATTTATATATGGGCGGGGTTTGTATTTATTCATATAAGCGGAAAGAAATTTTACTAGAGTTGGATGAATCCTA
Source organism: Cosmopolites sordidus (assembly GCA_031761425.1). Taxonomy (NCBI): domain Eukaryota; kingdom Metazoa; phylum Arthropoda; class Insecta; order Coleoptera; family Curculionidae; genus Cosmopolites; species Cosmopolites sordidus. The sequence continues at coordinate 261,368 of JARFXV010001356.1, read as the reverse complement.
CACATTGAAATGACATAATGAGACCATTAGTGTGGTACGGAGTCTAATATTTTTTTATGATCAATCTTCGCCATTCATACATTGTGGGATTTTTTCCGTAGTTGCTCTGTTATCTCATCAATTACAAGTAACTCCTTACAACTTCGGCACTTTTATGGCATCCATTTTGCTCAGGCGATAAAAGACTATTTTACGATAGATGTTCATTTATTTTGGATAAAATAATAGAGGTAAGAATATTGTAGAGAGTTGGTAGACAAGTTATTATTCAATATTTTTTTGGGTTTAAACTATCCTGTCCCTTTGACAACGTATATGTCATTCTCATTGTCATATATTCAGGTATATTATGTTGCTATTTTATTAAATTTTGAAAAAACCTTGCAGGCTTCCCATGACTACGTTTGGACTGCTTTTTTACATCGCCTCTCGTAACTTCTGGCTTTTCTTTATATTTTGTCTGACTTTCTCTTCTTCAAGTATCCAAGCTTGTTCATCGTGGTTTCTTGGAACTGACCAAATATTTGATGAATACTTGATAATTGTATTATCGTTTGGTATTTATTGCTGTTTTGTTTTTTCTTGTTGTTTCAGTTGACGGTAAAATTTCTTCTGTTTAGTCGAGTATACGAATCCTTATTTTCTTTGCTTCGAGCTTCCATTATATCATCTTATACGAGCTCTTCATGCGGCGATTTTCCATCTGATATATTAATTTCATTCACAACATTGATCATTTTAACTATTACTCTAATGCTCTTCTTGACTGTTTTAGAACTCTTCTCGCCATTAAAAAAAATCACAAAGCTGAACTATCTTTCGTCTAGCTTTGGCGATCTTGTTTTCTATTCATCGTTTCCATATTGGGCTAAATGTATGTTTTGATACAGTAGTATCTGTTTGTGCTTTGAACTTTTTAAACCTTGTTTGAATTGCGATACCAAGAGCCGAATAGACTGCCAACGCGACACAATAAACTATTTCGATTACCTCGGTTAATGAAGGGGCGTCTGCTAGATCATCTCCGACCAGAGTGTCCATGGCCTTCACTGTATCATAGAATATAACATTTCCTTTAACTCTTGGGATTCGGGGTCTCTGTTCTATGTCGACACATGCATACTTTAGTTCTTTACAGACAGATAATGACTGTGATGATATCTGGCTCGCAGAATTTGTTGGATTGTTCTTGTTCGGATCTTTTTCTTTTGGTTGTTGGATCTCTGTAGATATGTCTGGTTGTGTATATTTTCCTGCGATGTTGTTTGGATCGATTTGTAATTCTTGAACAACTTCATGTTTGATGATGTCCAATTCAACGTTAAAAAATACATCCCCCCTGCGGATTATAGAATTATTAAATTGACTGCAGATTTGTTGTTCTGTAAAAGTGTTATTGGGGAAAATATTTATCCATTCTAGGTATATTCTTTTCCTGAATCCCTCAACATGAACTCCTCCCTGTGTACTTCTGTAGTATGTGCGCTTAATTGAGACATTCATTCATCTGTTTAGACCATCTCACGCGTTGATCAGATTGACTAGAGACGGCCGAGGGCCTGTTGGTTGTCTCTAAACTGTATTTAGCTTGAGTAGGAAGAATTTCAGCATTTGCGGTAGCTGTAAGTGGTATGGCGCCGCATATCCTCTGTTGACCTGAGAGAGGTTCACCACTGTTCACTGATACGGGTATATTTCGCACTGAAGACCCAGTGTCATCTACAGCCGGGTCTTGTGGGAACCCATCGCCAACGAATCTATTTCTAAATAATCTACTCATGTTTTCTTTTCTGGTAAGACCCGTAACGGATGGAGATCGAAGAAAGAACAACCATTATTTATTAAAATATGAATTAATATAATTATTATTAAAAAGGATCGACTTTTGTTTATGAGTATATTAGAATTTCAAAACCGATAAATTATCAGACAAAATAAGAGATGTTTAATCATTAACTAGGAGTTATTCTGCAAACCCAAGAAAAAAAAATTCTTAAATAAAAATGAACTGAGCAAAACTTTTTATTTACACCAAATAATATGTATACAAAATTTTTTAAAATAAAAAAAAGGCGTAATCCAAACACCATGGATACTATTATTATGATTTTTTAAATTAAATTGAAATAAAATTTTACATATTTCTGTGAATAAATAAAATATATTTGTTATACAAACCTGTTTCCAATATTCACAGTTTATAGCCCATAATGACTTGTAACGTATTTCTATCGGTTTGTTACTCAATATAAGAAATATTCCTAGCAATTTCATATTTTCGATATCCCAATTGTACCATGGAAGGTTGTATAGAGCTTTGGGTATATCGCTACTCTAAAATACATTCGATAATATGTTGGTTCAGATCTTCTTAGATAAGTAAAACTTACGGTATTTAAGTTGCTTTGGCCAAATAGAGCATACGGACAGAGAAGAAAGAGAAACATAATTATATATGCTACAGAGAAGTAGGTAGGTATGTTCGGCTGAAAAATAAAATACATAATTATTTAAATTATTTTAATATTAATTTGATCAAAATGTAAGATACTTTTTAAATAAAATACACATTATTTATTTTTTCATCCAAATTTATTTTGTGTCCTTCGACGTAATGTTCTTTTACAGCCATACTTTTATTCCTATTTCTTTTCCATTCTTAGAAGCAGTTTTATACTCAACTTCTGGTATTCTCTTTGTGAGTTCTTCAATCAAGCGAACAGAAAAAAGTTACACGGAACCAAATTTGGTAAATATCGTAGCTCCTGTATTGACGAATTGTTATTGCAGTGTACGGTGGTCCGTTATCGTGTTGCAAAAAGCATGACTTATTTTATTTATAACTAACGTTTCGTCTCTAATACTTAATCGGCAATTATTTTTTGTATAAGATCCTTAATTTTGATAACATTTTCTTCTTGCGTTTATATTTAACCTCTTCTCTACCATCATTAAAGTACTTGTACTGCTTGTAAACTTTATATGACACTTTTAATGCATCAGCGCAAGAAATTAAATTGTTTAGACAAAATTTAATGTAAATTTTTTGCACGATAAATTTATCCATTTTAAAAAATTGGCGACTAAAATTTCTAAACGGGAAAGAGCAAAGAAAGAGCGTAAAAAAGGCATATTTAAAAAATAAATGATAGTCATACAAATTTAAAACCAAATGGTTGCGTAGATATGTAAATTGCGAGAATTTGTAAGTCATCTTAGTTTTTGATCATAATTGTAACGTGAACATATTTTCCATAATTTTCGTCAACATATCTGATGTTAATGTAACGATTTCAGTCCGGATGTTGTCTTTGAGTTGATGTATGTTTTGCAGCTTATTTATTTAAACTTTTTCCTTCAAAAATACCATTCAAAAATATTCCGGGGCTGCCAAATTAGGATATTTGATGGCATTACATTATTCCAATCGTTTGTTATTGTCTAAAAATTGGTATAATTATTACTCTTAAATAATTTGAATTTCATAGGGAAACATGGGTATCTTCTCAAAATTCGGCGTAAACAAACATTTTTGTTTAATATAAATTACAAAAGTTTCACTGCGGTTTTTTAGCGTGCACGTCTATTTTACACAACAGCTAAATTCAAACGGTAACAAATATCACGGAAAACAATATGGCGCCAAAACAAAATGGTTAGGTGACAGGTGTAGTCTGTGACATGTCGTTTGTGACATAATCTGTGAAATGCAGTGTTCGTTTAGGTCGAAATATATATGCATGGTAACTCAACTTGACAATTAAAATAAAAAAGCAACGAGTAAATTGTAATACATTGAAATTATCGTTAAATGCAAGTGTGAAACATGCAAATACATACCATGAACATTGTCATAACACAAAAAGGTCCCGCAAATAAGTAAGGCAATGTTACCATATAAAACATGTGTTGAATTTCTTTTAACCTTAAGTAGAATCTACAATATATAAACTGTTAGTCAAAGACCATATATAATATTTTAATCTATCAACATTTTCAAAAACTAGAAAAAGGAAATTTAGAAAAATAAAATGTTTATTCAACGTTTTCGAAAAGAATCCAAGCTGGCATTTGTCAGTTTGTGCGGTACATAAATATATAAGCGACAAACGCATCCCAGCCAGCGCAAATGATTTGGGTACTCATGTCGAATATACTACACATTATAGGTTTGATCTCCTGTATTAAATTGTTATTGACTATTTTCATGAAGATATTTCAATCAAGCTCGATGGAGTCAAAACTCCAGAACTCAGCAGAATTTACATGTATTCATTTTCTTACTTTAATAAGAAAGAAAATATGACGATAACCAACAATAGAAGAAGAATAATCGAGATTGTACCGAAAAAAACATAAGTAAATTACTAGTAACTTTTGCAAAATAAACCTATTTCAAAAAGGAAAAGCGTTGGTTCCCACATAACTTACTTACCTTACTATTTCTGAATGTCTTTTTATAAGTTTAATTAGGCTATGTCTTATATCAGATATATAGATATTACAGAAAATTGTTTTAAATACTATAATATTCTTGTACTTCTTGCTCATATTATTTATTTCTTCGATCAGAAAATACATTAAGAAATTTAGGTGATGCATGATGTAATACCTAAAAATAATTTTGAAAATAACTTGTAGTAGATCAGATTATTCCAATGTTTAGTAACAGTTGAACGGATTTCCAATGTTTACGAAAATTGGTCACAAAATTAGTTATTTATCTAATTTATCATGATTGATTTAGTCAATAACTGTCAATCATATATGGGTTTTGGTTAGGTCTCTTAATCTGAAATAAATATTAGTTACAGTTTTAGTCATGACTAAGAGTGAATTATTAAATTGATAATTAGTGATTTGCGTCGCCTCAGTTGAAGTAAGCTCAAACAGATGCTTTGTTGAAACTGTATTCTCGATTACTTAACCTTTAGTTACCTGCGCGATGTGCCGTGATACCATTACTCGCGCAGTGTGTTTTATACGCAGTGTGTTATATATGTTTGGGAATTTTGAAGGTATTATGTTTATTGTTTAGCCCAACTCACATTATATAATATTTACTTTTCTAGAATAAAGTAAATTTTCTTAAAACTATACTCTTACACATAACTTGTTTTTAAGAATAAGAAAACTAATCAAAATAAAATGTAAAACGCACACAAAACTGTTCAATATTGATCTTCTGTTTCTTCACTTTGCAATAAATTGATATAGGATTGACCTTAATCACAGTTGTTGTATGTCTTTTGGCATACAAATCCTTGACATGATGTAGATTTCATTGTAGTGACCCTGTCTTTCGCTCGTCCGCATAACAAGTAACGTCTTTTTATTATCTTTGGAGTTTCTGGATTTTCATTTTTTCTTTGTACTTTGATAACAAGTTTGATCCTTATTGGTAAATTTTCTAATTTTGCTTTTTCGACAAGGTGACTTTCCATCAGCTTCATCACTAATGCCTTCAAAAACATTCTTCGTTTCGAAGGCTGATAATCGGAATGTGTTCCGTTGTAAAATATTTGTGCGCTAATACCAGCGATAATTAGTAAGTGTAAAAGTAAAGTAAAAAGTTAAGTTAAGTAAAGTAAAAAGTAAAGTAAAAGTAAGTAAGTGGAAAAAAATACATAATGGCCATTTTTTGTTCTCCGAGAACCTGAATAGTTTCCACAGAGCTGATCAACAGTGTCGATCCCTTCCTTTGTGTCACTGTAAAAATGAATTACTTCTGGTTTATTTGTGTCTTGGTTTATTGCAGCATCGTCATGCATAGTCGAGATTAATTAAACAGCCTTATTCTTTTTAGGTACAAATGACACCATGATCAAATCCTTCTGGAAGCTAAAACGAGCCGAACTCACAGGCCTGGATTTATTAGGCTGAAATTCGGTCAGAATATCCGATTTGTTTTTTCTAATAGTACCAACTAATGTAATTTTTTTTTGCAAAACTCCTACTGCCAATAGAACATTTGTGTACCAATTATCGGAAGTTAAATTGCGACAAATTCCTTTTACATGGTCTACAAGTCTCATTATAATATCTTGTGGAGAATTCGATAATTTGTAAGAACCGTCCAGTTGCTATCCACAATATAGCCCTAAATTGAAAGTTCAACCCATATTTTACGGTCTTTTTGGCAATGTACTGTATAAAACTACAAAGTTCCCGAAATAGACCTAGCATCTCGTCTATGGTCATGAACTCACAATAACAGTAGTTGTTTTTGCAATTGCTTAGAAATTGATTTAATATTTCACGAACAGGTGCTAGTTTATCTATTTGCCGACATGTAGTTCTGATCTCATTATCATCGAATCGAATAGCTGACAAGATAAACAAAAAACGATTATAGCTCAAACAAGCTGCAAAAAGATCAAAATTTGTTCCATCTTGTGCCCAAAGTTTATGGACATTGGTATTATTAGCTTTCTTCGCCACGGATAAAACCAATAAACCAAAACATGACAAGAGTTCTGTGTTGGTAATCTGTTTAGCATCCCTTTCTCTAGCATTATTTTTTTGTATGCTTACAATACATGTATTGTCATTAAACACAATACTGTTAATCATTTCATTTGTGAAAAATCTTTGAAAGGCGTCAAGTTCGTTTGTTATATTCATTGCACATTGGTATAGTGGTAAAATTTTTATTAAAATTTTACTAGAAGTTTTGGCAAAATTACTCACAACAGGTTTTTTCTGCCATTTGATAGATTTATTTTTCCAAGAAAAAAATTCTCATGAACAATATTTTCTTTCTCACTTTCACTGGATATTTTATCGGCAGTTTTGGAGATCCCCGCTTCAGAACCACTATTATGGTCACTGCAAAATATATTCTCCTTCAGAATCATCTTCTTTCCCTTCTTTTTCTTTTTCCGAACTAGTAGCTTCCCAAACAGCTATCATTTCAGTATCGGTCGACCGATTTGGATTTCTGATAGGAATACGATGCCTAAAAATTTTTAAATATAGTCAAATATGGAATTTATATATAGTTTTATTCTTATTACTGAGCAATTAATTCGCAATTAATAGATAAAAATCTATATTGTATGTAACACACAATTATTCAAAATATCATCTAAAAAACACTTACGTAACGGGTCAGTGATTTTTAGGCACCAAAACAGCAACACTCCAAACTTTCACCAACAATACTCTGTTACAATCTTCAACTTGTGACTACTTAATACCTATCACATTTTAGACAGACTAAAAAAAAGTTAAATGGGGATTGTACAGTCCCGCAAAAATTTAAAATAAAAATTTTTTAAAATTAATAAATGAGTAATCGCAGGAAATGACGGCATAAAATACACCAGCGGTCAGTACAGATGTAAATAGTAATTTTCGTTTGATTTTACTCTGAATCTTGCTAGAAGCATAGTAAATACATAATATATGTAGTTATTTAAATATTAATGCTGACATTAATATAAAATAAAGTTTAGGATTTCCAGCAGTAGAAGCCTGCACTCTGATAATTCAGATTTGATTGGGATTAAAAACATGAAGTGCAGGAGTATTTTAATGGTAACCTTTCTGGATTGGTCACTCATAGCTACACGAAATATCCAATTCTGTTAACACGTGCAAACCACACTTCGACTAATTTTTAAGCTTAAAGGAAGGAACTACAGACTGTCAATAAATAATATTATAAACCTAGATCTACCAAGAATTCAAGGAATTTATCCTAATTAAGCAGATTAAGAATAACATTGCAAAATTTATGTACACAAATGAATCCTCTCACCACGACATTAATAGTCAATACTTTGTTAGTGTTTTTCGGTATTTAGATATAGTTGATTATGAACTTCTCTTAGGTAGTCTTCATTAGTTAGAGGAAAGTATAATTTATATATATATATATATATATATATATATATATATATATATATATATATATATATATATATATATATATATATATATATATATATATATAAGAATCCTTCGAAATTAAAACTGGAGTGGGACAACGGGATGGACTCTCGCCACTCTTATTTAACTGTGTTCTAGAAAAAGTAATACAGAAGTGGCGTGAAAAAAAGTCGGCCCGGAATATTAACCAGCCCATTAAACTGGGAAGAACCAACATCAAAATTGATTGTCTGGCGTTTGCTGATGATCTAACAATTTTGACTCAAGATGTATTAATGTCACAGAAACAGATTGAAATTCTAAAAGAAACAGCAAAAAAGGTAGAACTCCAATTTTCCTTTGAAAAGACACAATACATGACCTGCCATAGACTAAGAACACTATTTCTAAGAACAAAATATGATAACACCAGACGACTCTCTCAATTCAAATATTTGGGTGAAATAATCATGGAAATGAGTTGGAAAAAGCGGCCAATAAGGGTAGATGTCAAAAAATGGAAACGGCATTGAGACTTACACAACATATTTGCAACAAAAACTGCCTATCTAAAAACACAAAACTGAGACACTACAACACGGTTATTAAGCCAGAATATCTATATGGGGCAGAAACACTCGTTTTGAATAGAAAGGGAGACATCGAGGACATTGAAAAGAAGGAAAGAAAAATCATAAGAAAAATCTTTGCCATTTGATACTTGTGCATTCTTAATGATATATTTTAAGTAGTTCTTAGTGTGCACCACCTGATCCTGAATTGCACACATAAAGCCTTCAGTCTTTAAGAAAGGAGACCTCCCCATGTCAACCAGGCGTTCGACGCACTCTTGTCGACTTCATAACGGTCAAGATCATGGGGGTGTCTACCATGTAGAGACATATTTTTGCACATGTTTGTATGTTCTTATTTTGTCGTTCCATTTGTTTAAGATTCAGAGGCTATATATAAGGTATACTTATCATCAGCTAAACACATGCTGGCATATAGCGGCATTCGATCGTTCTTCGATGGAAATATTTTCTTAAACTGGTTATTTGTTTTTCGTGTATATTGTATATATTTATAATTCCTCTCCCTCCTTTAATTCTCGGTAATATAAGTAGCGTTTTTCCACTGTGCGGGTGGTGTTTCCTATATTTCGTTAGTGTAGTTCTAATCATTCGCTGTAGCCTTTCAATATCTGTGTTTGGCCAAGATATAGTTCCAATGAATTTGCTATACCAAGGCTGGTATAGCAAAAGTGTTTATAGCTTGTACCATATTTCTACCGTCTAGGTCACACCTGCATATGCTTTCAAGTCTGGACGTGAATTATTTAGTTAATGTTTCCTTAATGAGTTAATGCTCAACTCTCTTAGACTGTTGTATTCCCGGATATTTATATACTTCACCCTCCTGGATTGGCTCTATATATTCTTGTTCTGTAGTGACAAACCCTGTCATCTCTAACTTAGATCCCCTCTTTATTTTAATGGGTTTGCATTTATCTAAACCAAAGTGCATGTTAATATCAGCTGCAAATTTGTCCACTGCCACATTTGTCCACTGCCAATTTGTCCACACCAAACTGCCAATTTCGGTGGCGATGATGCATACAGTTTTAAATCATCCATGTACATACAGCAGGTGTGATTCAATTTGGTTTGGGAATTTGTATCCAATTTGCGTCCTTTTAATCAGATTGGAGCGTGGATTCAATGCCAGGCAAAACCACAGCGGGCTCAGCAAGTCTCCCCGAAATATGCCGCTTGTCACCCTGATTTCCCTCGTCGTACTTCCATTTTGCGATAAATGAATAGTGGTTATTATTATTATTATTATTATTCTCATCGACTTGGTGTCACTCTCTCAGCTCAAAACGCTGGAAACCATAAAGTGATTCCTCCTTCGCGCCGTTGGTGTTCGGCTCGGAGCCTGGGGATAAATTTTATTATAACCCTGCATTCCGTTGGCATTAAGACAAACATTTTCGAAGTATGTGGCAGGTTTGCAACAATATAGCTCGTTGTTCCACTTTTATGATATTTCTATTTAGTCCGCAATTTGTTAAACTTTTGGAGAACCTGTGGCTCACCAATCCCTCTGCAGAAATTACAAAAGGTTCGATGTTGACTTTTTCAAGTTGCCAGATGTTCTTTTATTCATAAGAAAGATTCTCATACTTAGAAACTTTTTTCACCTCCGTTTTATGTATATTTTGAGACAGTGGTATGGCAATGTCAATAATTGTTCCCCGCTTTTTTTTTTTATTTATTAAGACTATGTCTGGTCTATTGTAGTCGACAGCTCTGTCAGTTATTATCGGTCTATCCCAGTAGAGCAGCACATCGTCCGACTCCAGAACTGCTTGAAGACTGTACCTATTATACGGCGGAGTAGATGTTGATAAAAGACCATGCTTAAGTGCCAGTTTTTGGTGGATTATCTTAGCAAGCTGATTATTATTTTATATATATATATATATATATATATATATATATATATATATATATATATATATATATATATCTCTTTTTCACGCGTGAACACCCGGATTTCCGAAAAGAGTACTCGGAATATATTATCCAAGAGTGCTCTTCAGCGTTCCCAGCCAAGAAAAGATCTCACAATAGATGCCGCTTGTATCATTACTGCCTTCTGTATCTTCATAATGATGCTGTTCGGAATACTAATTGTTTTTAGAGAAGTGTTCAACGTTTTCGAGACTACTTCCATAGATGATATTATAACAGGCACAACTTTCGGAGACCTCAGGTTCCACATCTTGATAATCTCATTTTTAAGTTAATGTATTTTTCCAATTTTTCGTTATGTTTTTCTGTCATGTTGTTTTTTGGCACCGCTATGTCAATCAGTAGTATTTATTTTATTCTTTTGTTTAGGACAGTGATATCAGGTCTGTTGTAGACAATATATGTATCTGTTAATATTGCCTTATTCCAGTACACGCGGTATATGTCGTTGTCTATGACTGGTTGAGGTTTGAATCGGTAGTAAGGAAGGGCGTTGCCAACTGGAATTCTATATTGTTTAAAGAGTTCAAGGCATACTATTGTCGCGACCAAATTGTCGCGTTCAGGGTATTTGTTGCTTGCAAGCTGAGTGCAGCCACTCAGTATGTGATCGATGGTTTCTTGTTGCATGCTACATTTCCTACGCTTATCTGTAGTAATGCCTGCCTTCTTAACGATATATTTTCTATAATTCCTGGTGTTAGTGACGTTGTCCTGTATGCTCAACGAAAGCCTTCTGTCTCAGGAAATATGATCCTTGTCGCAAGCGATCCCACAGAAGCGGCAGGATCGACTATTTCACTCTGAATGGCAATTGTAAAATTTCCCGTGCAACACCTTATTGGCCCAGCTGCTTAATAGTTGATCTTCATTGTTAACATGTTCTAGTGGAACATATTGTTTATTTTTTAGGTTTAATGGGGTTACTGATTTGTGGAGTGGAATATGCTAATGATTGTAGAAATATTTCCTGAGTTGTTCCAATTGTGTATAGTGGATGTTTTGCACGCTCAGAATGCCTTAACCCTTCTTTTTTCTAGGTAAATGGACGCGTTCAATCGCCGCTCTAAGATGATGCATGCGAAATTTGGTTAGTGTTGTTCTCACTATTCCAGCGATATTTTCTAACTCGGTGTTAGTCCATTTGATAATGCCAAAGGAGTACGTCAACATAGAAATCGCAAAGGTATTAATCGCTGTTGATATGTTGCCAGTATTAAGCTTTGATTTGAAGATGTCCTTCAGTCTAATTTTAAATGCCTCATTTAGTTTCTCCTTCACTAATTTATGTTCTATTCTGTTTGTTTGCGCGATTCCTAAATACTTATATGTTTCCTTTCCATCGATGGCCATTACAGTTACTTGATCATTATTGTATATATTTTCTGTCTTTATTAGTTTACCTGTGTTTACATCGAGAGTTTTACACTTTATTTTACACTATATTAATATTATTATTATCACAAACATAATTCATCGATCATCTCAGCCTAGGCTGGTCGGATTTACAATGCCAAGATGAGAAAACAGTTCAGCTCCTTCCATTCAGCTTAGTACCTAACGAACAATGTGGCAAGTTTCTAAGTAAACTGCTCGCTGTCTTACTATGGTAATCGATTTTGAAATACCAACAATTTCCAGGTTTTTGAAAAAACTTTTGCTGCCTTGACTTTTTGCTGCCATTTCAGTTTTTCTGATGTTGTGAGAGAGTGGTATCGCAATGTCAATTATGAAAGCTCTTCTCTTCTTTTTGCTAATTAGAACAATAGCCGGCCTATTTTAGTCAACCGTCCGATCTGTTGTAATTGGTCTATCCTAGTAAAGAATGGTATCAGCTGACACAAGTACGGGGCAAGGCGTATACTTGTAATGTTTGAGTAAAACATTGTTTATTGGTTTTTGTATTTTGAATCTATTACTACAATAAAAATAAATAAATAAATAAATGTATCTATTGGTACAATAAAAATTATAACTCAAATTTAATTTTATATATATATATATATATATATATATATATATATATATATATATATATATATATATATATATATATATATATATATATATATATATATATATATATATATATATATATACCAGGTGTCCCATTAAGGATGGATCGCTGCCGTATCTTGAAAACTATTTATCCCACAGCTTTGGGGAAAAAAATTGTACTAAAAATGATCATGAGAAATTCACCAAAAATATTTTTAAGCTTCTAAAACCACCGCAAGAGGGCGTGACTAGCTAAACATTTTTAAAAATATTTTTTTTGTGTATTTTCAAGTGTTAACCGAGTAAGAAAAATTCTCAGTTATAATTAGCAAACTGTCTCCTACAACTTTGTTTTATGACATTTTGTCGTAACTTCGCGAATAAAGAAGTGGGGGAGTTTTACCTATTTAGATAAAAAGTCGTCTAATGTCCGTTTGCCTAAACCGATTTTCCTCAATTTGGATTCATTTAAAAGGCAATTGCTGGGACAATCAGATAATCGGGGAGATAAATTATTTGTTTATAAATGAAACCGCGAGGTGGCGTTACATTCAACAATAGTTTTTTTGAAGTTTTGTTCAATTTTTTCAAATAGAATGGTACAGCTTTTACTACATGGCAAGAAAAGTAATTTAAAGAGGAATCGTCCAGTGAAAACCCGAAATCGATATCTCTGACATGTCAAGAGATATTTCGATTTTTCTGAAAAAAATCAGTTAGTTTTAATTTTTACCGTAATAATATTACATTAAAAATTGGTGTTAATATTTAGGTCGCAATCGCAACCGTAACAATTTTATTTAAAAAATAAAATTATCTATTCAGTATCAATCGTCATAAATGTTCTAATCCTGACCTTGATAATATTTTCTAATTTAATTACATAAGCGGAAAAAATGCCTTTGCCCAATTGTTGCATTTTCTCTTTTGTGATGCTTAAATACTACTTGACAGAATATTGAAATCAGTCATTAATAAATATACCTACTCTTTCTTTTAAACTAAATGAATGGACGAATGAAATTATGCGTTTTCAGATTTCCAAATAAACGCATGCAATCCTTAGGTACATTACACAAAGAGTGTAAGAAGGGAACCATTGAAACAAACAAAAACAGTCAAATTAACTTGTCAGTTTTGAAATGCATTACATTTTCAACATTGCATTTATTAATTATTAATAATTATTATAATAATATCTAACAATGCCTTTTACGAATAACGAGGCCTATGACATGTTGGCGGTGTATTTCCAATGTTCTGAAAATGCTTGTATTGCAGAGCGGCAATATGCAAGTCAATATCCCGAAAGGAGGCATTATTCGAAGAAGGTGTTTACACGTCTAGCAAGACGCTTACGAGAAACAGGAATTGTGCATCCAGATCCAGTCCGCACCAGGTTACGTTCGATTCGTAATGGAGATAATGTCGTAAATGTTCTGGCTTATGTTGAAACCAACTCCCATTTAAGTATCAGACAAATATCTGAAGAATTAGGTGTTAGCAAGACATCCGTTCATCGAATCTTAAGAGATAACAAGCTGCACCCCTATCATGTTATCTTACACCAAGCCCTTTTGGATAACGATTTCGACAGACGGTTAGACTATTGTCACTGGTTAAAAAATATGTGTAGTGGAAATAAACAATTCTTAAAACGCATACTATGGACTGATAAAGCTACTTTTAGCAGTTATGGAGGCGTTAACTTACATAATATGCACCACTGGGCAGTTGCTAATCCACACTGGATGTTAGAAATCAACCACCAAAATAGATAGTGAACGTATGGTGTGGTGTTTTGGGAGACAAAATTATTGGTCCCTTTATTTTTAATGGACAATTGAATAGTGAAACATATTTAAATTTTTTTACAAAAAGGACTGCCAGAACTAATGGAAGATGTTTCGTTGGAAACAAGAAGACAAATGTGGTACCAGCATGATGGATGCCCTGCCCACTTCTCGCAGGTGGTTCGAAACTTCTTGGATGCTTCATTTAGAAATCGTTGGATAGGACGGGGTAGTTTATTTTCATAGCCGGCGCGCTCACCTGATTTGACAGTCCTTGATTTTTACTTGTGGGGAAGACTAAAAGACCTTGTTTTTCAAACCCGTCCTACCACACGAGAAAACATGATTGAAAGAATTCAAAATTCAATAACCAGCATTTCGAGAGCGGAAATTGAAGCTGCCGTTTTTAGTACTCGTCGAAAAATAAATCTTTGCATTTCTAAGGATGGAAGGCATTTTGAACATTTAGAAAGACGTTAAAGTTCAGATTCTGTTAATTATTAGACTGTTGTGCTGTTAATTTTATTTGACTGTTGTTATTATTATTATCTTCGTGTTGGCCCGTTGGCCTTTAAACACGCTCCAAATTAATATGGCACGAAGAATTTGGACCAGTCCTAAGCCTGGGTAAAGTGTGAAGGAAGGCAAACATTAGGTTAATATTTTTTTAACTTAATGCAAGTTGTAGTGAAATAATAACTGATTTTTTCAGAAAAATCGGAATATCTCTTGACATGTCAGAGATATCGATTTCGGGTTTTCACTGCATGATTCCTCTTTAAATTAACTTTCTTACCATGTAGTAAAAGCTGTACCATTCCATTTCAAAAAACTGAACAAAACTTCAAAAAGCTATTGTTGAATGTAACGCCACCTCGCGGTTTCATTTATAAACTAAATAATTTATCCTCCAGATTATCTGATTGTCCCAGCAATTGCCTTTTAAATGAATCCAAATTGAGGAAAATCGGTTTAGGTAAACGGACATTAGATGACTTTTTATCTAAATAGGTAAAACTCCCCCCCACTTCTTTATTCGCGAAGTTACGACAAAATGTCATAAAACAAAGTTGTAGGAGACAGTTTGCTAATTATATCTGATAATTTTTCTTACTCGGTTAAAACTTGAAAATACACAAAAAAAATTATTTTTAAAAATGTTTAGCTCGTCACGCCCTCTTGCGTCATTTTAGAAGCTTAAAAATATTTTTGGTGAATTTCTCATGATCATTTTCATTACAATTCTTTTTTCCCCAAAGCTGTGGGATAAATAGTTTTCAAGATACGGCCGCGATCCATCCTTAATGGGACACCTGGTATATATATATATATATATATATATATATATATATATATATATATATATATATATATATATATATATATATATATATATATATATATATATATATATATATATATATATATATACACATATACATCTCACTCTCACTTTGATGTACATTAATAATAAGTAGTTCTATATTATTAGTAAATGATACACATTAATCTTCTATTTTAATAACATAGTTAATCGAATTTATCCAACTTTCTTTAAGAATACTATCTACAACCTTCCTAATTAATGTTGCAGCACTTGCACTTAGAGTCGGATAAATGTTTTCTACTCTAACATTGGATTTTACCTGATGCCACATATGCCCTATTGAATTAAAAATACAGTAATACGGGGGAAGGCGTAAAACCGTATGTCCAATGTCGGCAGCAATGTAAACAATTTAGAACCCATCCACCCTTGGAACCAGCACATAAAATTGTAATTATTTTTCCCTTGTTTGCTGGGGCTACGGTTTGGCATTTTCTTGATGTACCTACCCATCCTTTTGCTGGCGTCTCATGTGTATGGAACCTGTTTCATCAAGGTAGATAATGGGACGATTTTCTAATCTGTATTTTTTTATAGAGTTTAAGTAGTCAAACCGCCACCGTTGCTATCGTTGTGATTCCATTAATATTTGTTTTTTATTAATGGCCCGATATGCAAAACCCATTAGAGATAGTATTCTCCGGAGGCTAATTCTGCTGCAAAGAATGTTGGTTTCATATTTCCTTAGTCGCTGTTGCAATGAATACAATGCAGGCAGAGTTTCCTCTTGACACATAGCACAAATTTTGCTTTGAATTAAGTCCTTGTTACTTTCATCAACACATTTGCTTTTACCAGAATCACTACGAACTTTTTTGGCTTTAATTGGCTTCGTCACAATTGGCTTCGTCAACAATGCCGTAGCACGTTTCTGCTGCGGCTGCATTTACATTAAGCCCCTTATTCAATAAAGAAACAAACAAATTTTAAAAAATTTGCTTAGCATGGGAGATAAATGTGTCCTTTTAAAATTTACACTACCAGAGGCACAATAATCATTATCTTGCCAAGAAGGCCACATATTTAGCATATTTGGAATAATTAAAATATGATCGAAATTTCAGAACTGCACTGTTTAAGAAAATAATGCGAACTAAACTAAAATATTTCGAAGCTACTAAACCAGATATAAAATTAATTTTATTTTTTTATCTGTTATTTTATTAGGCCTGGCCCTGTTTACATTTTTTTACAACTTTGAAGGGGTTACGACAGGGGTTGTTAACAGTTTATTGCAGCCATTCGGTCAATGATATATCTTGAACCGCACTATACATACATACTAACGAAAAATTGAATGAAATGTTAAGTGATATTCTATATGTACGTACAACGACTTACAAGTCGAAGTCCTTTAGGTGTCACAATATATTGAGTTGACACTGTGACAAAAGGAGTTTACTGAAATTCGATGTTAACTGCACGAGTGACGTTCGGAGCTCAGAATGCTACATTGAGGTCACTACTGATGAAATTGCCAACAAAATCGATGATATCGTGTTGATCGATCACAGAATGGAAGTTAGAGAGATTGTCGGGAAAATAAACATGTACCCGCATTCAAATCCTAAAAGGACTATTTGGGCATGATAAAAATGATCACTAATGAGAAATGGTAATGATGAAGAAATGAGAAATGATCAGTGTAATGGGTATCGCGTTTGCTCACTGCGAACCCAAACAGAATTGATTGGTCACTTCACATCAATGTTTAAACCTGTTTAAGCGCTACCTAAAGGAGTTTCTCCGTCAACTCGTGGGAGGTGATGAAAGTTGGATCAATTACTATACACCATAAATGGAAAAAAAGTAAAAACAGGAGGCTTTACCCAAAAATAACACTATGAATTGATATTGCATCCACCCTATTCCCCGGACTTGGCCTTCTCCGACTCCTTTCTTTTTCAAAGTTGTCTAGAAGTTCTTTCATAGCTGACTGGAGTTCAACATGTCAACATTTTTGGAAGGCATAAAAAGAAAATCGTTGAATGGACTTCACTTATTTTTCCTTGAAATTGTATATAGTAATTGCAAAAAAATCTTTAGTTTGTATAGTGCTTATTAACTAATGTTATAAATCGTAATAGTAGATATATTTTATAAATTATTTTTTATTGCTCTTTCACAACAAAATAAAGCTTTAGGGTTAGAGGCGCATCAGCAAATAAGCAGGTTATTTACCGACTGAACCTACAGCTTAACGTGGTCTTGGTCAGCCCGGTCAGCACCCCCTTGGGCTATTAACCCTGGATGTTGTGTTTAACCGTAGTTTCTCTCGAGAAGCCTACTGACTGACATGTGACCAACGGAAAAAAACCTCCCAGAGGGCATCCGGCATTACCCAGCCTCGACCTGGCGTGCCTAAGGGATGATTCTTTCTCAGATTCTACACTCTTGCTTAGAAATATTTACAAAAATTAAGAAAAAGTCTACAACTAGATGCGGGGATCGAACTCGCTATCACGCTAACTACTGTCTCATCATATAAAGGGTTTATGTGAATAATGCGTAAAAATCGCACAATTAAACTACGACAATGGCAAATTCCCAACGGTCGTACTACGAAAATCAAACCAGCAATCGTTAGAAATCGTCACCCAACTAATACTAAAAACTAGTGTTCAAGGGCCCGCCGGAGTCGGATACCGACGAAGTGAAAATTAAAAGTAAGGATGAATTCAGGCATTCCTACTTAGTGAGACCAATGTAAAATCAGTTAAGAACTTAGAAAATGACTTAATCAAAAGGGAGCCACACCACCGGCGTACGAACCACACGCGGTTTCATCGCTGCCAAGTTTTTGGACATGGGGCGGCGAATTACCACCAAAAGCCCGTGTGTGCGAAGTGCGCAGTGCGCGGGAGAACATTTATCGATTCAATGTCAAAGAAAATGAGGTGTGAACGAACACATTCCTTTGTTTTGTGCAAGGTGTGCGCCAGATTATGCAACCAATTTTCAGAGGTGCTCAAAATTATTGGAGTAGCTTCAAAAGAAGAACCCTGCCTACTCAAACCTCAAGGGAATAATCATCAACAGCCGACCACAGCAGCAGCGACCGACAGGAAAACCCGTGGAGTGTCATTCACGGACGTCCTGAAGGGGACCGCCGCCATCACCACAAATGCTGACGCTATATCCGGAAATTTCCAAATCAACCTTCTTAAACCTCACTGGTTTCAATAATTTTCAGGATTTAGTACAGGATATTTCTGAACTCTACGAGGGTATAAATATCCCACTCAAGTTAAAAATGGCACGGGAAATGAAAGAAAGATCTTCGAAGGCAAATTATATAAACTGGGACAACGATTCTAAATATTCAGACGATAACCAAAGGTCAGAGACGGGGTGAACAGTATAGCCTCGTGGATGAAGCCCTGTCTCTCTCAACTTCACATTCTCTTTGTCTCTCTAAAACGTATTATCAAAAGAGACACAAAGTAAGAGAAATTCGATAGGAACCACACAATGCATTTCAGAAGCCACCAAACCTTGTCCGTACGGAGAGTCGGTGCTGTTATATCCAGCACCGACTCTCCGTACATATATATATATATATATATATATATATATATATATATATATATATATATATATATATATATATATATATATATATATATATATATATATATATTGGTACAGTGATTAGAAAATTTGGTACAGTGATTGGATAAATGAATGAAAATTTATTTATGAAAGGCTGATAAAAATATTCTATAAAACGGTTCATTACGACATTATGTTATATTACATTAGTTAAAAAGCTTAACAAGTTATTTGTCATTAGATTAACAAAGGATTATTCCAGTTCCTAATAAAATAACTAATTGTAATGTTTCATGTCATCATTCTTCGAGATATTCCTAGAATGCCTTTCATTTTTATTATTGGAAACTGAACCGATATTTAATAAAATTTCAGAAATGTTTTCTTTAAAATTTCGTTGACGTTTGAGCGAGATTTACAACTATACACCATAATTATATGGTTTAACTTTGTTCTGTTCCAGAAAATCCCGCTTCCTATTGCCAAATCTAGATATTTTAGGTGGAGCTATAAGAATACCAGTAGAATTGCGCGCAATAGATTTTGTATCGATAGCTAAAATGTTTAGGAATCCACAATTCGAATTTTAAAAAGTATTTTTATTGCGGGGTTTGACCAAGTGTAAGGAAAAAAATACAAGGAAGAATAATAGCTATAAAATCGAATTAAAAAAAGCTGGATATCAGTACAGGAGGCAAAGTGATAGTTTGTTCGTTAACACAATGTTGAGCTGCCAAACGCCTGCCAGCCACTTTTAAAACGCCATTCTACCTCCCGGGTCCTATCACCCTACGTTGAAATTCTCTGCTCAAAATATATATAGGGATTATCAATATCCAAATCTCTTCCTAAAACAGAAATTGTTCTATGATCGGCAAATTTATTGAACATAACCTGACTCTTTTTCAAGTTTATTCAGAAGCCAAGTGGTTCTCCCACTTTTGGTTCCCAAATGGTTCTCCCACGCAATATTGAGTAAACCTGCCATACACCGCAGTCTACATTGATTTTAACTTCAAGATCATCCATGTAAACTGTCGCTGTAACTTCATCATATATGGATTCCACTAGGTTCACATAAGCTCTATCTATTCCATGTTTAAGCAATGCATCCATTATGGCTTGCTTTGGTAATGAGTCAAATACCTTTTCATAGTCAATAAAAGCCAAGTACAGTGGCATTGTACCTTTCTATGGCCTGTTGGACAACTTGGATATGATTCATCATATTAAACCCACTTCTAACCACTTCTAAATCCTGTGTCTATATATATATATATATATATATATATATATATATATATATATATATATATATATATATATATATATATATATATATATATATATACATATATATATAGACACATCTTTATATATATATATATATATATATATATATATATATATATATATATATATATATATATATATATATATATATATATATGCTAGACTATCAGTCCGGGAGTACATCCGATCGTTTGCGTCCCGTTTGTTGGGAACGCGCAGACGTGCAGACGTTCCCGGACTAATAGTCTAGCGCATTCTTCCATCCGCGAAACACTACAAACTAACATATATATATATATATATATATATATATATATATATATATATATATATATATATATATATATATATAATCATGTTAGCATCATCAGGAGATGACTTAAACTAATTCTAAAACTTAACAATGTTCTATCTGAAAACCATTCCTAATAAAGCGTGTAAAAATTATGAACGGTGAAGTGTACTAAGCTTTACATTAATAATTGAATAACTTAATAAAGTTCACGGTTCATGATTTTTACAGGCTTTATTAGGTAGGGTTTTCATATAAATACAACATAGTTTAGTTTTAGAATTAGTTTAAATCATCTCCTGATGGTGTTAACATGGTAAGCTAAACGTGCGTCGAAAATTTTAAAAAAGTGATTTGGTGTTTAGTAGTAAATCTCTTCAAATTTACTTGCCAAGAGCATAAAATCTTTCCATACGTTGTTATGGAATATTATAAACAGATCAGTGCTGATTAATATATCTGTTTCAATAGTATCGCGTGGGGATTTAGAATAAACTCTAGTAAATCAACCCAAATTTTTCTGATTTTTCTTATGGCGGTCTCTTCTATATACTCTCTTCATCTTCAATATACATCATTTCTGGCCGCTTTCGCTATTTTGAATCAACATTTCGTAATAATTTATACTAACAAAGTAATATATTTTTACTAATTTAGTTATTTTTACTAAAATAAATTTTTGGAATAGTAAATTTTACTATATTTTAATTACACTTACATATGACATAACATTAATAATGATGCCACTGCTGCAGGAAATACCAAACTTAATATTGAATGCCACAAAAATGAAAAATGCGGATACGTAGTATTAAAGTATTTCGATATCCAAAGCAAGTCATTTAGATGAATATTATATACAACTACTTGAATGACTGTAAACAAACCATGTGTTGTACATTGCACACGGATTAGAATTTCCATAAACTTGCATTCTGAAAGTATCTTTGCCTGAGTTTCTAGTGAAAAGGCAGATATATCCCACGAAAAGTTTTGTCTTAGATACATGATTTCAGCTGTTATTGCTGGTTGGTACAAGATACTGGATATTCCGACCATCGAGACCTGCAATGAAAGTATTCAGTTATTAAAAATATTTTATCTATATATTTGACAAGAAAATATTTCATCGGTATATCATTATATAATTGGAGATAACTAAAGGGTGGGCAAGTAACCCGCTACCATTTTGTTTTGGATCAATTTGTTTTCGTTATATTTGTGACCGTTTGGTTTTGCTTGTTGTGTAGTGCCGATTTGCATGCTAAATAGATCCAGATAAATTTTAGTAACTTACATTAAAAAGACAGTTGCAACTCAACGTAAATTTAGGCAAAAATATTCTAATCGTCCAGTATCCCATAAAACGACAATTTATCGTTTATTCAAGCAATTCCAATAATTAGGAGCAGGTGGGGTAATACCCCTTGTTCATGAACCAAACTGAAAATATTGCACGTGTGGAATTCGGAGTTTCATACAGATGTTTTCTTATATGATTCAAATTGTTCTAGATATGTTGCCTACAGACATTAGTACACGACCAGAAGACTGTCTTGCTATCGAATCTCCTGATTTGAGAGCTCCAGATTATTTTTTGAGAATCTTTACTAATATCACTACTTTAAACTTTCTGTAAAAATTATTCTAAACACTCAATATAGCTATAATTGTCAGAACACATTTTTGAAGTAAAAATTGATAGATCGTACACTATATCAAACAATTGAATGCAACTTTTTCTTATGTTGTATGAGATATAAAAGTTGTTTCAGAACTCTATTTCGAACAAGACTACAAGATAGATCAATATTAACGTAATTGTACAAGTAAAGAGCATATATATATATATATATATATATATATATATATATATATATATATATATATATATATATATATATATATATATTGGCCAGAATTGGAACAACAAGAACTGACGAAAATGCATCTGGCCCATATGGAATTAGTGAGCGGGGCAATAGAGGTAACAGGCTAGTTGATTTTGCTGAAGAATAAGAAATATATATTATGAATTCGTTCTATAACAAAAATATCAGCAGAAAATGAACATGGAAACATGGAAATCTGAACTCACAAGTGAAATTGATTACATCATGATCAACGATAAAACAATATTTTGTAATTGTACTGTCCTTAATAAGTTTAATGTTAGAAGTGACCACTGAATGGTACGAGCAAAAGTTAGGATTAACTGTCGAAGAGAACGAGAAAGAATGGTAAAGTCAAAGAAGGGCAGAGTGGATTCTGGGAAACTGCTGGAGAGAGGAAGCGATTTTGAGATTGCTTAGTCAAACCGGTTTGCTGTGTTATAAGATCCAGAGGAGGTGGAAATATCAGTTCAATATGAAGAAATCGCCAACAATATGCTTCAAACGGCTGCTTCAATAGCATCCGAAGAAACATGTCTCATACAGACAAAATTCTCTAGTGAGACCATTGATTTAATCAAGAAACCGCGGGTAATGAGAAATGCAGGTAATCCTTTTGACAGTGTCGAGTACACTAAGCTTCGCAAAACTATAAAAAAACGTATCAAAAAGGACACGCGCCAATTCAACATGCAGCTAGTGCAAGAAACCCTGGAAGAAAACAAAGGCATTAACAAGACTAAACAGAAAATGATAAACAAAAAGAACGCAAATATATGCACTGAATAGTACAGTGTGCAGGGCGCGTACGCAAATGTTAGAGGTTGTCAGAAAATTTTATTCCCAGTTATATGAAGATTAGAACCAATCAAACACAACAATACCCACGGAAGAACAAATGCCAGATATCCTAGTGGTGGAAGTAACAAATGTTATAAAATTGATGAAAAACGGCAAGGCTCCAGGAAATGGCAGTGTAACTGTCGAAATGCTAAAAGCTGGTGGTTGGACGTTACATAAAACACTTGCAAAATTATGCTAAAAATGATGAAAGAACACGAACAAAAAGTACCTAACTTATGGAAAAATGCAGAAGTGATCCATTTACATAAAAAAAGAATACAGGAAGATTTAAAGAACTATCGTCCAATAAGCCTCCTATCAGTAATGTACAAAGTTTTCATTAAGAAAATTTCTAAAAGAATATTAAGAAAACTGAATGACGCACAACCAATAGAACAAGCAGGATTCAGAACTGGATACAGTACAATGGATCACATCCAGGTTGTACAGCAGGTCATAGAAAGGCACAACGAATACACCATGCCACTGTGCTTGGCTTTTATCGACTACGAAAAAGCATTTGATTCCATCTCAAAGCATGCGATAATGGATGCACTGCTTAGCCAAGGTGTAGAGAGAGCCTATGTAAACCTATTAGAATCGATATATGATAGAGCTACAGCCACAATTCACCTTGATCATCTTGAAGTGGGAATTAATGTAGAACGAGGTGTACGGCAGGGTGACGCAATGTTGCCTATTCTTTTCTCGGCTTGCCTTGAAGAAGTATTTCGTAAACTGGATTGGAAACAGAATGGTGTTAAACTATCTTAGATTTGCAGAAGATATCGTTCTCCTTTCACAAAACCCAGAGGAGCTGCAAAGACACATACAATAACTTCAATGGGCCGGCGAACCATTTGGCTTAAAAATAAACCTGAAAAAGAGTCAGGTTATATTCAATAACTTCGCTCAGGAGAGAAGAATTTCAGTTTTAGGAAGGGATTTGGAGATTGTGGACAGCTTTATGTATATTGGGCAGAGGATGGAGGGGAATACGGTCCGGGAGGTGGAATAGCGTGTTAAATGTGGTTGGCAGGCATTTGGCAGGCTCAATATAGTATTTAACAGCAGACTCCCACTTTGCCTGAAAAGAAAAGTCTTCGATCAGTGCGTTCTAGCCGTTATGACATACGGAGGTGAAACCTGTACACTGTGACCTATTATTTTCTCTTCTGAAACAAAATAAAAAATATATAGATCACAGCGACGGCAGCTCCGGGAAGGGGTCTATTTTAAATAATACGGTTTACTAGAATCTTATACATATATATTATAAATGTACACTCAAAAAAGAACGACTCAAAGCACACAAAAAAAGGTATAACTAAAACTATCAAACAAAAGGCACGAGAAGGTTTAGGGAAGGTGGTTCTCCAAACCTTACCGCGAAAGAAATCAAAAATCAAATAAACAGCTCTGAATTACACCTGCTGGTCTCTATGTCCCTATACTTACAAATTAGAGGTTATTTCCTCTATTCTGACAATACTAAAAAGATAGATATATAACGCTAGGGTAACCAAGAATGGTCAGACGGCAAATAGATACAAAATATTAGATGATAACGTGACCATTATCAGTATAAGAAATTAGTTATGGTAATAATGTATTTGTGAAAAATAAATGGTAACTGCAACCCTTAACGGCACATGAAAATATAATAAAAAAAGTGTTTATCTGGCCTTATTTCCTGATGTTGTCTATCCTTGCCTGTCAAGGTACTGGGTGTCCAAAAATACTAAGTACGACTGCGGGCAGTCCGGTATCCCTATGCGGGGGTCCTGAAATAATCTCGATCTGATCAACCGGTTACTGTGCCATGTGGCCCCAAAAAGGTGTAAGGTTTCCACGGTGGTCGGGCTCTGTAATAGGTGGTCGTTCAATGGCCTGGTATCTGTTGATCGGATTTTCTGCTGCCGGGTCGTAAAACCCTCTATAAGAATATCAGAAAAATCAACCCAAGCGTGATTTGGCCAGCAAACCTACGTACCTCGGTTGGAAGGGTAAGGCGCGAAAACGTCCGCTCACCTGGAGATTTGGAGTTAGACTGTCTTGCCTTGTCCCAACGATACCGAAGCTCTTTCAGTTAAGAATTTGTCCGAAATAAACCTACTAGTAGTGATCAACAATTTATGAATGCTACCTGTAGCGATCAAGAATTTGTGAACGTTACATTACCTCCCTCCAAAAAGAAAATTAAAGACTGCGAGAGGAGCAAGCGTATCCCTATGGAATGGAACACTGGAACACTGGAACGGAGATAAGGAAATACCCAATCTATACCAAAAGAAATACCAAAAAAAGGAAATATCCTCTTGTATACCAAATACGAAAAGAGAATATAGATACAACGTGTGCACTCTAAAGTACATACCAAACGATCTTCAAAACACCACACCAAATAAATTTCGGAAGATAACTCATTTACCCAGAAAGTCGTCCAGGAACCCAAGGCTATGACTTAACAGACGTCATGCTGATCAAGCTGGTTAGATCATAACGGCTAGGTGGGTGCGACGGTAACTCAGTTGGCATTGCGTGCCTTTACCGAAAACTGAAAGGAAAGACACCTCGTTTACCAACCTCAGCTGAACAACACAACCCTCGCAGCCACGTCTCCAGACCTCCCTTAAAACGATCTGAGAGCAAGTGAACATCCAAAAGGTGGAAAACACGTAACAATAACCCCTATATCCACCACAATAAGGAAGTGAAATATAGTTTTCACCAAACTAAAATTGACAAAAAACTCAAACGAAATTAAATGATAATCTACAAGGTGAACCGTAAAACAGACACTGCCATAGGCCTTCCGGAACGCACTCTGAGGAAGCTGAGACGCCACCCAGTAGTGACATCCAATTACGAGCTGAAGTCGCAACCAGATGATCACTCCCCGTAGTGTGTCCCTCTCTGAGAATTGTCCAAGGACTGTATCCCTAAATCCTAGGGCACCCGTCCTAAAACGGCCCTTAAAAATGAAAAATACTCAGTGATCTACACACACGCAATTCCCTCGTAACATTCAATCGTACTAATTTAAAAATCTAGACAAGGAAAAATCTATTGGCTGAAGGCTACAGTTGTTGCTTATGAGAAAGGCCTAAAATCCAAGCATAAATACATTTATATTTGCCTAATGCCTTCCCACGGCTTGCGCCAAACTAGCTAACGAAAGGTAGTACCAACATATTCACCATCAAACCCGGGCCAAAGGCCAACGACACCGAATGGAAGCGCTATTAATCCTAAGGTTACGAGTCCAATTGCCACTCGGGCTTAGCGGAACCAAAGGCGGAAAGCACTATCAAAGGTCGAAAAAACTTTGCTGTGGCGGATCACGCCAACGCAAAACGTAAGGCAGCCTCGCTGCGAGGAGCTCGCAGGAACAACTCTAGATTCACTTCCCAAGCGAATACAACTGAGTTAACTAAAGTCTGTGACACCAAACGGAAACGCTATCTAATCCTAAGGTTACGAGCCTCAAATGCTACTTGAGCTCGGCAGAACCAAAGGCGGACAGCTTTGTCAAGCGTCAACCAAAGAAAACGATACCGTGGCGAACAACACGGAACGTAACGCAAATCACCGCGAAAAATCGCAGATATAGTCTCACGATTTACTTCTCAAGTAAATCTACACAATCTGGCTACGGCCATCGACATGGTATGGAAATGCTATCAGGTCCTAAGGTTACGAGTTCAATCGCCACTCGGGCACAACGGAACCAAAGAGAGACAGCACGGCCATGTGTCAACCAAAGAAAACGTCTCCGTGGCAATTCACGCCAACGCGAAACTTAATGCAGAACCACCGCGAAAAATTCGCACAGACAATTCATGACTTACTTTCCAAGTAAATCCAACCTGGCTAAGTAAAACTTGCGACACCGAACTGAAACGCTAGCTGTTCCTAAGGTTACGAGCTCAATCGCCACTCTGGCACAACGGAACCAAAGGCAGACATCAACGTCCAGTGTCGACAAAGCAAAAAATTTTCCGTGGCAATTTATGCCAACGCGAAACTTCTACCGAACGTAACTTGGCTAAAGCCAGCGACATGCAATGGAAATGCCATCTGATCCTAAGGTTACGAGGTAAATCGCCGCACGGGCACAGCGGAACCAAAGGTGGACAACACTGCCATATGTCGACAAAACGAAGTAAGGCCCTTACTTCACTTAAACAAAACCTAGAATTACTCTCCAAGTAATTCTAGACAAACTCAAAACGGAGAAACAAAGATTTCTCCTCTCAAATAAGATGCGTCTAGCGCAAACTCGATAACGTAACACAGGCTTGTTCTTACTGAACAAGTCTGGAAAAGTACAAAAAGGGAAAGAAAACGAAAAGTGAAACGTGACGTTTCCAAAAAAGAACTAAAAATGCTGAGCGAGGCGGTACCTAAAAACTGCCAGCTCAGAACAAAAAATAAATCAAAAACGTCACTGAGTCTAACTATGGTCAACTCCGGGAACATCGGAAGGCTCTACACAGAGTAATAAGTCTTTAACGTGCCATTTCCCTGCACGTGACCCATCCATATTTTTTAGTTCGTAAACTAAAGGAGACAACTTCTTAAAAACAAAGGAAAGAATGTGTTTGGGGCTAAGTTTCGATGCGAACATATCGGGAGCACTCGACAACTTCTTGTTAGGACGCCAAACTCTATCACCCACTTTAAAACTTACATCCAGTTTCCGGAGGTTATAGGACTTTGAATTCCTCTCATATGCGGAGTGAAGTTTCCGACGCACCTCAACAAACAAATCACGAAACTCTTTCAAGTTCTCGGCATAAGTGCCCCTGTCACCAGGTACGACTTCAATAGATTGGTCCGGGAGAGGGGAGTTATAATATTGAGGAGAATAAAACGGGGTGAACCATTGCTTAACTTTATACCTGTCACATAATTCCTTCATACCCCTGCTCTTGAAATTCGGAGCGTTATCACAAATCAGGATTTGGGGAACTCCAACTGAAAGGAATATGTGATTATCTATATGGTTCATGACCGCTGGGCATTTGGCATTTCTCATCGGAAAAATGAATGTGTACTTAGAAAACCAATCCGCGGCTACCAATAACCATTTGTTACCCTTTCTGGAACGAGGAAAAGGACCTATAAAATCCACCGAAAAGATTTGACCAGGTCGGTCAACTACCTTCTCCTTACCCATAATACCAATCTTACTTAAGTTTGAGTGTTTCTGAGCGCCACACACCAAACACCTTGTTACAAATCTCAAAATATCTGACCTCATCTTAAGCCAATAATACATCTTCTGTACTCGGAACAAGGTTTTCCGAAAACCAAAATGGCCACTAGTGGGACGAATATGACACGACTCGATAATTTTCGCTCTCTGAGGTTTAGGGACCAAGGTTTTCCACTCTCGAATATTAAAAGTATGATTCTGCTTACAAGGAATGAATTTCTGAATGTAGTGGTTCTCAACTCGCCATTGAGGAAATTTGTCCGGGTTGTTTACAATTTTTTCCGATGCATTTTCATGATAAAAAATTATTTTTTCTTTGCTAAACCATGTCTTTTCTCGCGAATGTTTGCTTCCAATTGATATAAAATGGTTGAGTAATACTATCCTGCTATTGTTTTACCGGTTTGAAGGTAATCAATTAAAGTGATGCCATAAATTATTTGGTTAATTTTGACTACTTTGACCGCTTCGGAGCTGAACAATCGGGCTCAGTCCGCTCTGCGATTTATTTTCACACTTCAAGATCATAGTGATAAACCAAAGTCTCATCCATAGTTACAAAACAATGTTTAAAACCTATTTTATTCTTTTGAAAAAGATCCAAATATTGTTTAGAAGGTTTTAGAAAGTCCAAATAAAGTTTAGAAAGTCGTTTTTGATCAAAATTTAACAAATGCGGCCCCATTTTATACATAGCTTTCACAATTCCTTTTTCCTTTTTCAAAATATGAAACATCTATTCAGTTGAGATATCCATGGCCTTAGCAATTTCACTCAAAGTCAATTGTCTATCATCCATAATCATATCATGTATATAATTAATTATTTGTTCAGTAGTTGCACTTATTCGACGTCCAGAGCGAGGATCATCATCCAGACTTGTACTACCACGTTGAAACTCACCTGCCCACTTATAAACCACTGTTTTTGAAGGAGTTTTTTTCAAAAAATATAACCACTGCACGATTATCAGTATGTTCCATTTTTAAAAATAACACTGATACGTTTACTTTAAGCTGCAGTTTTTATACTAGTGAATTGACAGATCGACTTGAAACTTCACACATGTTTATATGAAAAACGAAACTTGAAAATATTGTACGTTATATAGTTATTTTACTACTATATATTTATATATATATATATATATATATATATATATATATATATATATATATATATATATATATATATATATTTATTTATTATTATTCACGTATAGGCTCTGGGCCCTGGCGTATGTTTTTGTTAGTCTTCCTTTGCGCCCATACTAATTTCATTCTTTCGCTATGAGCTTTTTTCCTTTCGCTAGACCAAGTTGTTCCATTCTTCCTACATTTTTTTCCCTGGCCAACCTTCCAAACGTTAACCTTGTGTCTGAAACAACCTTTATCCTGAATTTCACTTGGTGTAATATTTACTGATTTTAGGTCCTTTTTAATCGCAGCAATCCATTTAATTATTTGTACTTTAGCCCTACTCCTATTTTCATAAAATTCGACTATTTGCCTAGTTAGCCTACTCGGATTCATCCATTTTATGTGTCCGTAAAACTTAAGTCTTCTTTTTCTCATATCGTGATGTATATCTGTGTAATGTTTGATTTCTTGGTTTTCTCGAAGTCGGTATGTTGTAATATTTATTTATTTAGGGCCTAAGATTTTTCTTATGATTTTTCTCTCCTTCTTTTCAATGTCCTATTCAAAATGACTGTTTCTGCCCCGTAGACATTCTGGCTTTCATTTCAGTTTTGTGTTTTTAGATATGCATTTTTGTTGTAAATGTTTTGTGTAAGTCGCAATGCCCTTTCCATTATTTACCATCTACCTTTATTGGTCGCTTTTTCAAACCCATTTTCCATGATTATTTCACGCAAATATTTCAATTGAGACTCGTCTGATGTTTCCATATTTTGTTTTTAGAAATGTTGTTCTTAGTCTGTTGCAAGTCATGTATTGTGTCTTGTCAACGCAAATTTGGAGTCCTACCTTTTCTGCTGTTTCTTTTAGGATTTCAATCTATTTTTGTGCCGTTAATATATCTTAAGCCAAAATTGCTAGATCATCAGCAAAAGCCAGACAATCAATTTTGATGTTGGTTCGCCCCAGTTTAATGGGTTGGTTAATATTCACAGCCGACTTCCTTTTACGCCACTCCCGTATTACTTTTTCTAGAACACAGTTAAAAATAAGAGTGACGGGAGTCCATCCCCTTGTCTTACTCCAGTTTTAATTTTGAAGGGCTCTGAGATGTCACCCATGAATTTAACTTTTGACTTTGTGTTAGTTAATGTCGCTTTAATAATTGCCAGCGTTTTCAGATCTAGTCCTTGTTCTTTCAAAATTTGGAATAAAGATTCGCGGTCAATAGAATCATATGCTTTTTTGAAATCCACAAATGTACAGACGAGATTTTTATTGTACAGTTTTTGATGGCTTTGGGTCAACTTTAAATTTAGGATCTGCCCAGTCAAAAACCTGCTTGATATTCACCAATTTTAGGTTCTAACTGTCCCTGTGCTCGGTCTAAGAGACATTGAGATAGAATCTTGTAACAAACTGGGAGAAGAGATATCCAATTCCAGAGAGTTCCAATCTTTGAATGCTTTACTTCGGCTTAAAATTGCTTGCTCGCAAATTTCTTCCCACCACGGATGTTTTCTACGTTTTTGTAAACAGAACAACTTTAAGGCTGTTTTAATAATTTTTTGTTTCAATTCTTGCTAGTTCTGTGCTGGTTGTTTATCTAGGTCTTCTGTTAGTGTTGGTTTTATTTTCGGTAGGGTCGAACTTTGGTATTGGCAGTCTCTTTTGGATAAGTTTTCGAGGTTTTAAGCTAAGTTTGATTCTAGTCAAGTAGATTTTGCGTTTAAGCCCAGACGCCCCAGAATCCGAAAGTCCGGTTGTAGCAGCAAAGCTGGCAGAGGGTTGTCTACCTCCTGGGGTAATTTTCTAATTACTAGAACGCTTCATCTTGTACTTTGAATTAGAGGTTTGACCCATGACGGTTCAGAGGTTAAGGCTGGAGGGGTTAGTTCCAGAATTTAAATATCAGCCGCACCACTGCTGAACAGACGCTGACCACTCAACCGCTTGATACAAGCCAGACGCTAAGTGGATTTAGTTTTTTTTTGCTTTGGTTCGGGGCTGCTTATTTTGAGATATTCGCAGCTGTCCATTAATATTTAATGGAACTTTCACTATTAAACCACCCGTGACCTGTCCAGTACCTTAGGCGAGGTGTACTGGATATATATATATATATATATATATATATATATATATATATATATATATATATATATATATATATATATATATATATATATATATATATATATATGAACACTTTTGTTGGTTGATTGACGGGGAAGGAGCCCCACCTATCCCTTCAACTGGATGACATATGTTTCGTCTCTCGAGGTTCAGACTCTTCAGGGCGCCGACATATACCATACCATCAAAAATAGGGAGAACCTATCAACAGCCAACAACCCATGTTTTTCGCCGACCTCCCGTCGGATGGCGTATATATGTAGTGTTAGATTTTCTTGAACTGCGTCCAATGAGACAGCAGTAGTTGAGTGTCATCAGACACCCAACCGTTGGGTTCCACAATCTCATGTGGAACACACAACAACCTGCGTCTACGCCTAAATGTTGGTTGATTGTTGATGAACTTTTGTTGGTTGATTGACCGGGAAGGAGCCCCACCGATCCCTTCAACTGGATGACATATGTTTCGTATATATATATATATATATATATATATATATATATATATATATATATATATATATATATGTATATATATATATATATATATATATATATATATATATATGTATATATATATATATATATATATATATATATATATATATATATATATATATATATATATATATATATATATATATATATATATATATATATATATATATATATATTATGATTAGACATTTAAGCATTTATGCTGGAGTTTTCTGGGGCAACCCATCAACTACCAATGTCAACAAAATGCAGGTGCTTCAAAACAAAATATTATAAACAGCTGTGAATGCCGAATGGTACGTTACCATCCGATATCTGCCGCAAGTACTCGGTTTACTAACAGTGCCAGTATTCAATAAAAAATTGACGATCACCTCTCATCAAAAGCTAGAGCAATGTTCCAGCACGAAATATTATCAATCAGGACAAAAAAACAATTATGAAAAGGAGACTGCGTCAAGATATATTTTTAGTATTTGGTAGATTTTTCATGTTAAGGGAAATTTACCTCCATGTGACGTAATGTTATAATTATTATATCGCTGTCACTAGAACAATTGTAATTATTGTTCAGACATTTCCATAATAAAAAACATATAATTTACCAACTGAGCCCCTGCGGAAGCATTATCGGCAGGCGTAAAGTGCTAGTGGCGGAAATGAAATACACTGAGAGCAAAGCGACTATATAGTTCAAATAAATAATATATCTACAGTCAGTTAGTTAGTGTATAACAAATCTAAAAAGATATAAACAATTACTTATCCATTATAAAAAATAACTGGATAATCTTCTATTTCCATCGTATAAAATTATTATCTTGATCGTGTATTATTTTGTGATGCAGATTTAATCAAAAATGAATATAATTTACTAAGTAATTAGATGGAAATTGAAGGTTTTATAAAAAATAATTGAACAAGTCATGTTTACAGTAATCATTTCCAAATGAAAACGAAGATATAACCTTCATAATATAAAATATTAAAAACATATTCGACAGAAATGCGATCAGATACGGTAAAAACTGAAATAATATTGGAAACTGCAGAAATTAAAAGCTTAAAGCTAATACAAGGAAAAATTCTAAGGGACAGAGTCATAAATCAACACCTGCGAGAGATGTGTAAAGTACCGTGTATGATGAAGGAAAAAAGATCAGATGGGAATGAACATATTAGGAGACTGGATGGTCAGTGGAACAGGGTAGTTAGAATAATAGGAGACTACTTTGCAATAAGATGTCAATTAGTGGATTAGTGAAATGACAATTTATTACGAATGCACTGAAAGATAACAGGCAAAACGGGGAACTTTAAAGGGTAGGGAACAAGAAGAAAAATTAACGGTAATTATATGTATATGGTAGTCAGCCCTCTTTACGGTTGTTGGCTGGGTATTATACAAGTGTTTACATAGCTGATTAGGGATTATTTATTAGTCAATAATCTAACATATTTTTACGTTCTAAGTTGCATTATATATGTATTTTAATGTTATTTGATCAATTATAATATTTTCTGAAAATACCCGTTCTGCTGTTTAATACTGAATCCATTTAACTAAACTTGGTACACATTTAGAATAAATAACATTGGGTTTGATATTTCCTTAATCTGAATTTATAAATCAGACACAATCTATATATTTACATAAATACATTGGTAATTACTCATTTGTAACTATCTTATTTAAACTAAATGTCTCCTGCAGACTATATTATTAAGTTTTATGACGAATAATCAATTTTGATAAATTATCAAGTGAAACTAATTTTCCTAAGCCTGCATATGATGTATCTAATGTAATTAAAATGTAATTAAGAAACTCATTTTAGTTTAACACAATTTAGTTACACAATATCCTTATTTTAATAAGGAATTCCTTTAAAATCATAATATTATAAACAGTTTTCTAAATCACTAATGATTGTCTTTTGAAGAACAATTTTTACTTGGTTGTTTATTCGTTTGAAACTTTTCTGATACCTTTGCAGGAGATTCTATTTTAGAAACGTTATTCACACATTTATAGATGTATTTTATTTAATAGGAATTACTGATTGACGAAAAGGATCTTAATTTCTAACTAAAAACCAGAAGTAAGACATATATATTCATTTATTTGTTGTAATAAATTTATTGTTTATTACAATAAATTATTATTTATTGTTTTGCATATTGTTCATTAGTAATTTTATTGTTCAATTTTGACTTTACCCCACTTTTTGCCCTCGTTTTGCGATACTTATTTTTACTTTACGTACTAGTATCTAACAAAATACTGTTGGAAATAAATTTATTTATAAAAATAATTAGTTACAAAGTGTAACTTTCCTCGCTTCTTCCTACATCACGCTACAGTCTCAACCACGTATTTATGCAATCTGTACTACACACTCTCAAGTCCATCTCACCCTATCACCCTCACAACTCGAACTGTCTACGTGACATGCCCAGTTACATTGTTCATGTTTTTAACTGTCCGGATTTTTTCCCTTAGTCTTATAATTCCCTTTTCCCATTTCTGAGTGAACTACTCTCTAGTGGTAAACTTTTTTTCAATGTGCAGTGTGCTATTATATTCACTATTGTAATAATTAAACTTTCCCATATATCTCCGAGCTTACTTGAAATTCATGAACAGGTAGTGGGTACATTTTTTTAACTAAACAAGTAAAAATACCTTCAATAGCTCGAGCTTGATCCCCACCTTTCTTTCTGAACAGGAACACGTTTCAATTTGAATGGCAAAAGGTTATTCGAGAGGTAAGACCTGTCTTCATAAAAGAACACTGAATAATCAACATTTAATCACCTGTTTTCTGGAACATCAGTTAGTTGGTTTAACACACAGGCAAACCATGTATTCGAAGGCACTAGTACACATTTGTACTAGCTTAGCCATTAGCAAGATGAAGTAAGAAACGAAAGATGAAAAAGAAGTAAGAAACGGTGTAAAGTAAGAAAAGTTAGACGTTGTGCCACTTGTCACTGCACCTAAAACTTTACTTGGAGCATCTTATATATTTAGATCATTCCTTCTTGGGAGATTTTTTCTAAAAAATCGTGAGAGAAAAAGTATACACTTAGTTACTTTGGTGTTTCTGTCTGTGTCTCTATAAATAAGAATATAATTATATGATTTAAAAGAGGTTCGTGAAGTGTCTCCTCTATTTTAATACTTTTTGTAGGAAAAACAACGGACCTTTTTAAATCAAAAACCAAAAATTAGATTTTTTTTTGTCAAAATTATTTATTTTTGTCCAAAATACATCCATTTTGGATCAATACACGACTGGGCACGTTCAACCAATGCTAGCATAGATTTTTTTATGTCATTTATCGGAATCGCCTCAATGGCCTTCCTCATGATTTCTTGGACTTGTGTAACACTATCACAAAATGTTCATTTCATGGCCAGTTTGAGTTTGGGGAACAGAAAATAGTGATACAAAGATAAATCAGGTGAATACGGAGGATGTAGAAACACGCAGACTTTTTGTTTTTTACCACAAATTCACGAACAGCGACGGTTTCGTAAGATGGTACATTATCGTGCAACGAAAATTAACCTCCCGCCGCTCGATATTCGAACTTCACTCAAACGATTCTTTTTCACAAACGCTCCATAACACTCATATAATATTCATCAGTGAAGTTCGCATCGTAGACGATCATTTCGGGCACTTTTTAGACCAAATTAGGGCAATTTTTTTTTTTGGCCGGCCTGGCTTTGGTGGTTTTCCGAATCATCACTATCGTCCTGGAATCGCTTATACAACTCGAACGTAGATGTGCGGAATAAGCAATCATCATCATAAACTGTTTTTATTAATTGAAATGTTTCTGTAAAAGATTTACTGGGTTTGAAACAAATTTTAATAACTCTTTGTCCTATCGTGTTTTTGTGACGAGGTGACAAAAGGTACAGTCACTTTAAGTGTTATAACTTGACACTCCGTTAATCGATTTTAATGAGGGCAGTTTCGTGTTATATGGGAGATATGCAACTTTCGGATTATATATTGTTTCATATTTTTCTGGTATACTGTATATTATTCCGTGCATGTAAATTTTTTACACTTACTTCAAATTCAGTTAAATTTACGAGAGGTAAACGTTCAATAATTCGACAAATGATGCCCTTTTCATATTCCACTGGCGATGAATCAGCCAATGTCACCGACAAGTCGGGTGTTCCTATGCCAAACTCATCAAATACCGTATTGTTTCACGAGCTCTATGCAATCTGCCGTTATTTTGCTGAAAGTTGAGATTTAGATTAGTTTTCAAATGCCAGCTAAAAACAAGCTGCAACATTTTAACTACTGAACGGGTTGCATTTGATCTTACTCTGATGGTTACCAAGAGTAGCCTGTTTCTCAAGCATGATACACCCCTTATCATGATTCCCGAAGTGATTAGTGTGTGTGTGTGTGTGTGTGTCGTTTTAAGGCGGAAGCTAAATTTTGTCTTGCACCCGAAAACGTCTAATCCTTCTACGTCCATCACAATCATTTAAACAAAACCTAGACTCGTCATTAAAGAAAATAGATTTCCATTCCAGGTCTCATCGTCAACTTAATTCCGCAAGCCTCACATTCTTCAACGTCAATACATTTATTCTACATAAAAAAGTCGTAGCTGAAAATGCTAAATTTCAGTATTAAACTACAGAAATATTTAAAATGAACTCGAAATATACACATAATGGCCCTGGGATATTTTTCGCAAGAATTCAGATTATTTAATTTGGCTCGTACCTCGAAGAGTCGCAACCTATTATTTAAGCGTGATGAAGTTACCCTTATTTATTTCAATATCAAGTATATGTGGCATTTCTAAATATTTTATTATTATATAATACCGTTATGATACCTTACATAGAAATTACTAAATTAATCCAATGAAATACAATTTTTATTGTTTTATTAATTTTTCAACAATTGTATATACTCAATAAAATAACGACTTCATACACCCATGCGATACCACCTCTCTAATTTATAAGTACATGCAGGCTTTAATAAGGGATCTTCCGAATTAAAACAGAGAACCCGTACATTGCTTTTATGAAAAAAGAAATGATGTTAAACAACTTTGATGCTATTTATTAAGCCTTAACATTTTTATATTTGGCATTGCACTATTGGAAGTTGCATAACCAAAATAGAACATTATGCGTCTTTTAATCTGACCTTGAAAAATTGCAGAGTAGTAATGTTTAATACACTACGGTGCCAGAACAGAATTCTCATCATATACATATTATTGCTTATATCATTTAAGTATATCAACTATAAAGAAGTTTACAAATTTTGCATATAGGTTGATTTGTTTTAGTGCCTTCGAACTTTAAATTAAAATAAAACAACAATAATATGTCTTGTGTGTGAAATAGCATTCAACGACATTAATGTTTTAAAACAATTTTGGATAGATGTCCACTGCGGCTGCTGCTGACAAAGCGCATTATGACAATCCAATTTACGATGACTTTTTCAAGCAATTGGGGTCTTAAGTTAAATTGTTCGAGTTATGTCTTCCAAAGCATCAATAGATGCTGGTTTATCGGCATACACAAAAAATTAACAATCTTTAAATAAAATAACCCAAATGCGTAAAATCACATGACCTTGGTGGCCAATTAACAGGCCCTCGAAATCATTTTCTCGCCAAATTGTTCTCTCAATAAATCGATTGTTGCGTTGGCTGTATGACATGTGGAGCCGTTCTGTTTGAACCACATCTCCTCTAGATCCATACTATTCAAATTCGGAATTAAATAATCACTGATCATCATTCTGTAACGATACACATTAAAGTTAACCTGCTTTCCAGTTTGGATTTTAAAGAAATACGGCCCAGTGATGTCACTGGCCTACAATCCGCACCAAACGGTGTATTTTTCGGGATACAACGGTAATTGTTAGATCATCTGAGGATTATTTTCACTCCAAATATAGCAATTTTGTGTATTAACTGTAATGGTAGCCGTTTAGCTAAAAATGAGCTTCGCCATTGAAGGATAACTGTAAAATCCTGGGTCAAGTTGCAATAGATTTTGAGCCCATTTACCGAACGTACGACGCAAGCGATGGTCTTGCCACTTGAGTTCTTGAATAAGCTGGATCTTGTAAGGCACCAGACTAAGATTTTTACACAAAATTTTCCCGTAGTCGAATGACAAAGCACAACTTTCTACGAAAACCGAAAAAATTGAATCTTCTTCAACACTACCAACAACAGCAACGATATTTTCTTCGGACCGCACAGTTTTTTTTTGTATTTTAATGTCGAGCAGCTTGAAATATGTTCGGAATTTGCTGATAATTCGGCGAATACATCACTGGGTTGGGCGATTATGAATAAAATTCATCAAGTTCTCTATAAGTTTGGCGCACATAACACTGATTTCGACAATTTGCAACAGTTGCTCTGATTTTAAAGGTTTCATGATAATTTTCTAGACTATTATTATATATACTATTTCTAGACTATTATTATATATTTCTATATACTATTATCTGTTATACATAGTTAGTTTAGCACTTTGTTATTTTGTGTAATTGGTGTATACTTACAAAACACAACCCAACTAAATGGGGAAAATCTTGAACAAAATGTTTCAGCTCAGACATCTTCATGAAAAAATATCCGGTCACTATTAAAATGCAAATTGATATAAGAGCTGTCGTACCCAAAATGGTCATCCATACTTTTGATTTTGATAGACATACACCAGCATAAGTAAATGGGAGTAGTTCTACTTCTGTAAATATTTAGGTCGAATTAGCTACTACTTGATGGAAATTCATCGCAAATGTTTAAGGAAAGACTTTTCTTGTCTAATGTCCAGATTATTATACTTATATTTGACGCGTTTCGCTTACACTTTGTTCGTGAGACGCGTCAAATATAGATAATATAATCAAGTGGAAATTAAACAAGAAAAGTTTTTCATTGTATATTATAAATATATATATATATATATATATATATATATATATATATATATATATATATATATATATATATATAATGCCTGATTT
Source organism: Cosmopolites sordidus (assembly GCA_031761425.1). NCBI lineage: Eukaryota > Metazoa > Arthropoda > Insecta > Coleoptera > Curculionidae > Cosmopolites > Cosmopolites sordidus. The sequence continues at coordinate 221,860 of JARFXV010001356.1, read as the reverse complement.
ACCACTTTTTTTAAAATACATTGCTTGCCGATCTCACAATGGAATTGCATCGGTTCTCTTTAGCGCTATATATATATGTAGCCAAAACAGTTAGGTTTTAATTAGTAAGTTCATTAATAAATTTTTAAGTCCATACTCTATTATGCTTCTATAAGTAATCATTATCCTAGCAGAATAAAAAAAAAATAACTAACTAACTATTGAATTTCCTTTGTATCGTTACATGTTACTTACTAACTCGTTACACAATACTATTAGGAAATAAAAAGTAATTAGTCATTGTTAATGAACGAAAATCCAATAGGATCCTATAATGATGTGTTTTCTAAGCGTTACATTGATAACGATTTTCAGCTGCTGATTAGATTAGCTTTAGCACTGATAACGAAAAATTGGGGCATAGGAAGTGTCACAACGTCAACTTAAATGTTTAATATTATTTATTAATTATTAAAAATTAATAATTAATTAGTTAAAAAATTTAATATAGTTTTGGTATAAAGGATTAAAAAATAAGTATTCTTTAAAATTTGAGACATTTGGTATTGTTCCATCTCAATTCCTTACGTATTTATTAACATATCTAAGCACTAAATATACTTATTGGCATATTTAGGGATATCTTATTCCAAACTATTTGTACCTAATATAATACGATCACCAAATTCAAAAGTCGCATGCCGATAATATCTCACACGTACTCCATTGATGAGGGATCTGGAAATTTTGAGGGCAAAATTAAAAAGTAGATTCTGACGATCTCTAAAGAATCCAATATATTACCTGTAAACCTTTGAACAGCTTTTTGCTGCTTTGTGCTTTTGCATGCTTTTTGTTGAAAAATAGCTTTTTGAAATAGTCTTCGTTCGATAGTCAGGTTACCTCAAATGAACACCAAAGATAATCTAATGTCAAAAAGAATGGCTTTTCACACTATCTTCCATAGTACTCAAGAAGAATCTCTAGTATTTGTCCCAGAAGTTTATATGTTGGACACTTCCCGGGATAATTATTAATCGAAATTTTTTTATAGAGACGATCTATAACAATCTATCTTCTTTTATTGAGCACCATAAAAAGCGTTGCTTGCTGAAATGTAGCTCAGTTTGCTATTGTCATGAGTCTGGATTTTGTGTAGTGAATAATCAATTTAAATGCATATCGGCAAGTTTACCCGAATCTCATTTTGCCAGCTCGCATTAACTCGTCAATCAGTACCAGACGATTACTGTGGTCGCTAGCAACTCTAAATAAATCTAAAACATGCGTGCAAAGCACCTGAGATACCTCACCACAAGTAGACATAAATCATCTAATTTGGTCAATGCCAGGCATAGTTACATAGTTTTATAATGCCATAGAGTATTAAATAGAAGTGGAATTTCTAGACTTTTTTAAATAATTTTTTTATATTGTCATAGTGTATTAGTAAAACTAGTATTTCCGTTTGGGATATAGATAATTTTTCCGATATCTTGAGTTGCTTATCTCCGCCTATATAAGTTAGGGTGCTCCATTAATATATAGACCGCGGTTGTTCAGTTATCGAGAACTGATGTTCAATACCCTAAAAAAGATTCTGTTTAAGGCAGTTATTCGTTCAAGAGAGATAAGGCACGTGTGAATTAAATTATCATTTCATAATAAATATATAATATTTTATTTATTAGAAACTACAAACACATACATAATCTAAAGAATGTATTATACATAAACATACTTACACACTCACACATACATATATATATATATATATATATATATATATATATATATATATATATATATATATATATATATATATATATATATATATATATATATATATATATATATATATATATATATATATATATATATATATATATATATATATATATATATATATATATATATATATATATATATATATATATATATGTATAAATATATTTATATAAATATTTATATAAAGCTAAACAGAAGCTGAGAAACAAAAGAACGCAAATGTATGCCTTAATACTTGAGAATAGTACAGTGTGCAGGACGCGTACGCAAATGTTAGAAGTTGCCAGAAAATTTTATTTTCGGTTATATGAAGATCAGAACCAATCAAAGACTACAATACTCACTGAAGAACAAATGCTAGATATCCTAGTGGAGAAGGTAACAAATGCTATAGAATCAAAGAAAAACTGTCGAAATGTTACAAGCTGGTGATCAGACGTTACATAAAAGACTTGCAAAATTATATTCAATATGCCTTAAAGAACAAAAAGTACCTGACATATGAAAAAAAAACAGAAGTGATCCATTTACGTAAAAAAGGAGCACAGTATCTTGTATAACCAAGAGAACAAGCAGGATTCAGAAGTGGATTCAGTACAATGGATCACATCCAGGTTATACAGCAGGCCAACAACCAGGTTGTACAAAGGTACAACGAATACACCACGCCGTTGTGCTTGGATTTTATCGACTACGAAAAATCATTTGACTCCATCTCAAAGCATGTCATAATAGACGCACTGCTTAGCCAGGGGGTACACAAAGCATATGTAAACTTATTAGGACCGATATGTGATGCAGCTACAGCGACAATTCACCTTGATGATCATGAAGTGGGAATTAATGTAGAACGAGGTGTATGGCAGGCTGACGCAATATCACCTATTCTATTTTCGGCTAGCCTTGAAGAAGTATTTCTTAAACTGGATTGGGAACAGCGTGGTGTAAAGATCAACGGTGCAAACTTAAACCATCTTAGATTTGCAGATGATATCGTTCTCCTTTCACAAGTCCCAGAGGAACCGCAAAGACGCATGCATACAAGAGCTGCCAAGGGCTGGCGAACCATTCGGCTTAAAAATAAACCTGAAAAAGAGTCAGGTTATGTTGAATAAATTCGCTGAAGACAGAAGGATTTCAGTTTTAGGAAGGGATTTGGAGATTTTGAACCACTTTATATATCTTGGACAGAGGATTTCAATGGAAGTATATACCGCCCGGGAGGTGGAACAGCGTGTTAAATGTGGCTGGCAAGCATTTGGCAGGCTCAACATGGTGTTTAAGAACAGACTCCCACTTTGCCTGAAAAGAAAAGTCTTCGATCAGTACGTCCTACCTGTTATGATATACCGAAGTGAAACCTGGACACTCAGATCACAATCAATTCAAAAACTTCGGGTAGCATAAAAGGAAATGGAAAGATTTATGCTTGGCATTACAAGACGACACCGAAAGACCTGCTCATAGATCAGGGAACAAACGAAAGTGTGTGACATCATTGGAAGAGTAAAACAATTGAAATGGAAATGGGCAGGTCATATAGGGAGTCGATGGGACGCTGGGACGGATGTGTAGCAAATAACGATTATATATTTATTGTAATTAGAAGACCAGTTACAGCCCTCTGAAAATTACTAAATTTTGGACTACGGGCAATTGTTCATATTATTTTTTTTTAAATCATTTATTATAAGTTTCATCTTAATCAGTTGTTACGAGTAGTTTTTAATGATTCAAAAGTTTTTAAAATTGTCGATGAAACGTCCTCTAGGAAGTATTACTCATTTTTATTGGAGGAAATGTAAGGTGCGTATAGTCATTGAATTCAATTTTTTTTATTTTCAATTAATTTATTTACATATGTCAGAGTTTTTATAATTTTGTATTAACAATTATATAATTAATTATTATTATTTGATTCTTATCCAAGAGAACGCCAGTACAGCAACAATCAAGGAAAAAAAATCTTAACTTGTTTCTGTTTAAATTAATTTTTTTTTATACATTCTTCATCATTGAGTGCTGTTTTAATACACTTGTTGTCTATGGTATTGGACAAGTAGGAGTAAGTATTGCTTTTGGTCTTTGTTTCTTGTCAACCATCGATTATAATTAGTAATTAAGGCTACACCTCGCTCTGCTTCATCGTTTATGATCTGGAAACAGAGGTTGTAATTAACAATTAAAGCTACACCTTGCGCTGCTACGTCGTTGACGACTCGGAGTTACAACATCGATTTTTTCTGATCGAGAATCAATATTTAATTCATCCGAAAAATTCGAGTGAGTACTTTCAATTGAAGAATATATCAGTGATTTAGATGACAATATCAAACTTGAGCTACTACCGCGACTCAAACTCTGACTTAAACCTAAGAATAATTACATAAATTAGAATCAGCAAAACATAAATTAAATCATATTGTAGTTACCTGTAGCGTTGATATCTAGCTCCACATCTAGATCTGTATTTATTGTAACCTTTGAGACTTCTTCTGAATTTAGAGAACTTAAAAAAATACCGTGTCGATTTGACGTTTTCCACCCTTGATTTAAAAATTTAGACTGAATTTCAGTCAAATTATTCTCTGAGTTATGATTCGGTCAAACAGTGTTTTTACTTGATTTAGAAAAGTATGTACTTTTATCTTTTGTTTATTAGATTTCGTTTTGTCTATATTTTTCTATAAGAGCTTTCACTCTCGATAAATTTTCATAATTTTAGAAACAGCGTTATATAGTTGACATACAGAAATATCTGTCGGTTTCCAAATTTTAATGACATCAATTTTAATAACATCAATAATCATCAACCACTTCATTGAAATACTGACGGATAGCAGGGTTAGAATTTTAATGCTTAAAAAAAACTTTTTCTACGGTACGTAATTTTCGATTACTCAATTTTTTAACTGGATACCCAATGTTGCTATTTATATATCCGGAATAATAAATAAAAACAAATATTTTTCGTTTGAAATGGTTTTATTTTTTTTTCAAAATATTCTCCGCGCTGATCGATAGTCTTTTGAATACGTTTAAATAAATTTTTATAGCGCTGTTTCCATTCCGATTGAGGTATCTCGAAAAAAGATGCATTCAATCGTTGATCACATATTTTATTCTTTACGGACGGGAACAAAAAGAAATCGTTGGGTGCCAAGTCAGGTCTGTAGGGCGGATGACCCGTCAATTCGATGTTTCCAGCATTTAGGTCAAATATTGAGTGTTCAGTCCGATAAATGAGAGCTCGCGTTGTTATGTTGAAGAATGATCCTGCGTCGCTAGTTTATTCTTATTTCTTCAAATACTCGCAAATAAATGGCTGTGTTTCATTAAAAATTGACCACTCTACGATTTTCTGTGGCACTGTAGTTATACACCCATTTATAAAAAAAAAACAGGAGACCAAGTGCTTCGTGCGCGAATAACTTTTGTTGGGTTTGGCTCATTTTGAAAAACCCATACAGTCGACTACCGTTTACTTTCACGCTCATGCGCTTAGATCGGTGTTTCGTCGCCTACGTAGATGTTATACAATGCTTTTGATGCTCCACGACTGTAGGTTTTGAGCATTTCTTTGCACCAATCCACACGAGCCTTTTCTTGAGCGATTGTCAAATAATGTGGAATGTTTATGTAAAATCTTGTGTATGTTTGTCATACTAATACCCAGGGATGCCGCAATCTCATAGTATGTCACATGACGATCTTACTTAATCAGTTCGCGTACACCATCGATGTTTTCTGAGACAACAATCGATTTTGGATGACCTTCTTTAAATTCATCGTAAGCGAACGACGGCCACGATTGAAATCACTAAACTAGTGGTATATAGTGGTTTTAGATTTTAATTCATCGCCAATAGTCAAAGTGGGTTGATCGATGCGCTGTTGTTGAGATAATCATCACACGATCATTCTCACGAGTTAATTCCATTTTTTGACTGAGATGAAATTGTCAAGTCACTAAACAACACAATTAGCGTCCGTATGACAAAACGTTCTGAGTGCGTGTACAGTCAACAATGTTAAACTTTACAATGTATATGTCAGATAGCGCCTAGCAACACTGTTGTTGCTAATACCGGATACTTAAGTACCAATACAAGTATATACAATAAATATATATATATATATATATATATATATATATATATATATATATATATATATATATATATATATATATATATATATATATATATTATTCTGATTTGAATACTAAGATAGTAAAATGCTACGTTTGGTTTCTTCGATTATTTCAAGTAAATAACAGTTTAAAACTTAAAGGTTTTATTTATACTCTAAATAATCTGCTTGCTACGCACACAAGTGAAGCAATAAATTTTGAGGCGGAGGTATGTACGACCCTCTGGGGTGTTATGTGAGCGAAGATCTGACCAAAGTACAATTGAAATTAATTAGAACCGAACTTTCATCAAGATTCAATAAGTTATAACCGCTAGATGTCGGTCTTTGTTTCTACGAGCTGAGTTATATTGATAAAAATAATATTAAATTGAGGAATCTTGTTTTATACTAACTACGGTATAATGATGCAACAGAAACGATTATTGAAATACGTACACTGCCTGTCCAATAGAATTTAAAGATGCAATTCTTAAAAAATTTTAATAGTTTTTGTCTAGTCGTGCTGACACAAAATGTGATAGTAACTTTTGAACCGCGGTTGAAACAACAATTGATCAACCAAACTTAAAATCTGTTTTAGGGTGGATAAAATTACTACATATACTGTTGATATTCCAAATGGTCTCCAAAATATTTTGAGGAAGCTTGGTTCTTTGAGACCCCCAAACGAAGGTTAGTGTACGGATTTTTCCGGAATTTGGTAATACTATTACCGTTACAGATCGCCCGAAGGCAATGCCTTCTCGGATGTGCTACAGCTGGGTCTAGCTTTGCAACTAGATAAGTTCGCAGTATACGAACTCCTTCAGTTGCTGTAAGTTGCGGTACACTCGAGATCCTTTTTCTCAAGCAGCTAAAGCTCTGCACAACTTAGCTGTGGGATTTCTGGGCTTTAAATGTCACTGTTTCTTACAAAAAGTATCTGATATTGTAAATGCCCCTATCCTCTCCAGGAACAATCATCTAAACAATAGTCATGGCCTTTGTTTAGTTTGTAGTCACCTTGCAATGTAAACTGGGCGAAAATCTACAAGGAGTAGTTCGTTCTTGATTTCTTGAGCTGAAATCGCTTAAAAATGGGGTACAAAACATATGATGGTTTGGGTGCGGCGGTGAGTTTCCTTGGCCACCTCGTAGCCCAGACATTAATTCGTTAGACTTTTATTTGTGGGTCATATGAAGTCTTTATTTTACCATGATAAAATCAATACATGAGACGAACTTTCACAAAAAATTCAACAAGCGGCTAATGCTATTAGAAATGAAGAAAATATGTTCTCAAATGTGAGGCATCACTTAACAAAGAGCCTGCGAAAGTGTATTGAGGTAAACGGTGGACAATTTCAATACTTACTGAAGTAAATTTCAAAAAATTGTTATTTTAAATAAAGTCGGTTGTATTTTTGACAACTTAATGTTTTTTTCCTCGTATTCAAGGCTCACTTTGAGAATTGCAGATTTTTCAGTCATTAACAAGATATTCTGGGCTTTATAGGGTAAAAAAATATGACCAAGTTAATTCCTCACAAAGTAGGTAGGCTCAAATTAGTACCAAATGCGGATTTGTCAGCTTTAAAAACCCTACTACCCAGATTTGGAATCTAATATCCTCAACCGTTTTTAACTACTCTCAATTTTTCGAATATTTTAATTTCACTTTCAACACCCTGTAATTTTTAATAACTAACATTTGCCAACACATTTATTGACTAAATCCTCTTACTTTGATCTCTGCTATTACCAGCTGCTCTATGGCGACATTTCTTATCCTCGAATAACTTAGTTAATGATCTGAAATCTGCTTACGTTTTGAGATAAAGAAGTATCTCTTCTGGTTTTGTTCCCTTATATAGCAGGGCATCTACTACAAATAATCATATTTATATAGACAATCGACGGCCCCCGAAATGATTTGCCAGAGGATTAGAATTAGTAGTACGAGATACTGGAATCTGGCTGATTGAACCTCTGTTTTTGTGAATGGACTCGGACTCCTTTTTAGATGGCTCCGAATTCTTTTTCTTCGGCTGGGGCTTGGATGTCTTTCGAGTTCAGAGTTGGAGGTAAAAGTGAAGTTTTAATCACTCTGTACTTTGTACTTCGTCATTTTCCATCATAACTAGGGTGTTTCCTTATGCGGTTGTTTCTTCCACTATCTATTCGTTCGCTTTTCCTATAGATGTCAATCGTCCTATTGCTTTCTAGAGATCCATGAAGATGTTTTTAGGCCTCCGCTGCGATGCTAATCCCAGCCGGGCTCTCCGTAACATGGCAGAAGCATACGAGCGATACTGCGAGTTGCGCTCGCAGAGATGTTATGTCTTCGGTATCCCGCACTGAACCTAAGTATCATCTTGATAATCCCACTATATGTAGAACATGATCTTCGTTGTAAGCAGTCTCTTCCTTGAGAGAGGTTGCGTAGACTGGTCATTGCTAGAATGCTTGATCTTTTGGAGGATCTATGTTTCTTTTTCATAAACATGATGAGTAAACATTCTCGACCGGGTCTGATTTTACTATTCATAAGAATGTGCCTATTTTTATTAGAATATTTCCTTTATGGCAATGCATTCGTTTATGGAGGGCAGATATTTTAACGAGTCTTTATAAGTAGACTCTCTGTTTTGAATTATCGAAGCATAACATTTTGATAATTCTTGTTTCCTCCCATTTCAGCAAATCATGTAAATATGTTTTAATCGTAAATTTATATGTTAAACCGACTTCCCTTTTGTATGTTATTTTTTCTTTTGATTTTTAGTTTTATATTACTGGTATATTTCAAAGGACAGTAAGAGCTCATGCACAGCTGGGAAAAGAAAGTTTCCAGTGAAGCTACATACGAGTTTTCGAGAATTATATAATACGAATTTAGGTACCTAAGAAACGGTTAGTAAACTCATCTAAGCATTCATAAATTTATCCAAAATCGATTTTTCATATAATTATTCCTTCAAGTGGAAATGTGCTTATTGTAGTAACGCGTTCAAGTTTTCATAATTACATTTTACACTCATAATGTTAAAAGGTAATTTCTTATTTGGTTTGGTTAGTGTCTTAGTACCTTTAATTGCTCTGTTTCTGACTTAAATTGAGTTATAAAACTTTTTGAACGGTGATTATATATAATTTTTTGACTTCCATCTTCCATCCGTACTCCACGTGTCCGATCGTTTCAAATCAGCCGCCGCCATCACGTGAAAACAAGTGCCTACCAGGACTGGTTTCTGGCCTAACAGCCGGCGTCAGCTGGGTCTGACGCAAGGATACAACTGATGAGAAACGATCAGAGCCAGGCCAAGTCAACTGGCCATGTTGATGGCGGGTCTTAATCTCCATACAACTCGCGCCATCATTCGGTTTATGTTCGCAGCAGTCGAAACTACGCGATACATTCTTCCCACAACCTTGGATTTAAAAATTTACCTTTTCATTAATTCACCTTTATTAAAATCTTATATACGCATCAACAGAACGGTCATTCCACTAGCAGTAGTGTTGAATAAATTGTACATGCTATTCCATACTATAAGACACAATTTTTATAAATAGCAGCCATTTGCTTTTAAAGTAAATAAATCCAAAATTATGTTAGATAACACATACGTGATAATTTGGTATAATGGATTACACGTTCGATTTATAAAACGATTACTATTATAAAAGCGCAATGTCCCAATTAAGGAATATTAGTGCCTCGACAACCTTCTCAGTGTTTCCAGATGTGTTTTCATAATTGATTATCCATTTCCTTATAATTTAATCGGTTCAACGATATTTAGTTACATGAATTATCTATGCATTAAGCATGTACCAAATTTGCCCTCTTGAAAGGGGTTTACGTATAGGTATACCGTTTCTTAATGCATTCGCTGCTACTACTGCGACTCGCGCCTAGCCAGAACCGATGTTACTTAATTAAATTATTTTTATTGAAAAATCTATAATAGGTCTTATAGTTAATAATTTGTTGAAAAATGTAAGCATCTTACACGGAACCAATTTCGATTCGCATCTTGTGAGACATATATTACGATTAAGAGATTTGTCACTAAACTCGAAGTCACTTTATTTAACTTCTTGCCGTGCGTTTCGATAACCATATTACCATAATTATGAGATGGTTCAATATTTTGAGTAGAGATGTTAAATAAAGTGATTTGGTATTTGGTGGTAAATCTCTGCCAGTTAATCGTTTCGCACGCAGGGTTCCAATATAAGAATTAATATGTAATGAATATAATTTTATCAGGGGTAACAATCTTCCATCTAGTAATTTTATAAAGTATGTACCCATAAGTAATGGCATTTTTTGATACTGTAAAAAATTTAATTTTGTTTAATATAAGTTCATACAGTTTTAATTTACAATATAATCTCTATAGTTATTGACAATTTTCGGCCATCTCTCTGGCTAACTTTCTAATCCGTTTTTGTAAAATGAGGGTGCTTTTAACGTCAAATATTCCTGAAGTGAAGTTTTAGGAGCTATTGCAGTAGGACATTTTTCTCACGAAGAAAATATCTACGTTTAACAAATCTACGTAATCTGGCACTGCATCGTTAATGGAATAGGGAGGAACAAAAATTACTGCCGAGCTTAACGCTTTGGTTATTCTAGTACTGAGATCTTGCTTTGTCATGCTACAAAACCTCCTGGATTAATCAGTCTTGGATTTTTTTTGAACATGTTTAGTCAAACAATCAGCGCATAATAATATTCAGCACTTATGATTTCATTAGGAGTCAGAACCTCATAGGGTATAATTCCTGTAAAATCACATCATACTCGCAGTAACATTTTTTTATGGTGTTAGCTATTGTATCTTTTTCATCTTCAGTAGCAATTTGTTAAAGGAACGGATCTTTGCCTAACCTGCACTGCAGTTGATTACGTGATGAAATTTATTTTCAACAAAAAGTTGACATAGCGCCTACATTCCTTGGTTTCGTACTTTGTTCGCTTATTTTAAACACCAGTGTATTGTGAACCTTGATGTGATTTTTAAGATTTGTGCTTTATGCTTCGATGCTTTCTTGGGGTTAGGTTTAATGTTAGCCTACAACAGATCCTTAGCAAACTCAGCAGGTTTTCCAGATTTTATACTGTCGAAAAGATTCAAATCACCGCTCTAAAATTTTTTAAACCAACCTAGACATGTTCTACTATTCAAGGCATCAAGATAAACAGCATTAATTGTATTTGCGCCATTAATGGCATTGTTATTCTTTTGAAACTCATAAAGTCTCAAACATCTAATACGGACTTCATCCACACTTGTATTCTTATAGGGTTTACCTAGTTATTTTCATAATATAACAATAAGCACACCTAATATCAATCTATTTAACTAAAATATCAGCTGTTATATTCACTTAGATTATTGTCAGAGGATAGCAATGTTTTTAAAATTTGAAAAAAATGACATATTCATTTATTTTTCTGAAATATCTTTAAACAACGCTCTTCTTCATAGTAGTTTCTTTAGGTTATAATTAGTAATAATAATATCTATAAATAATATCTAAAAATCTATATCTATCTAATAATATCTACAAATTACCATCTATAAGCTTATTAGAGTTTCTTACTCTTGGAAATACCTGCTGCACTATCATTCATGTTGCGTAGATGAGGAAAAGAGAATCAAAAATGGTTAAAATGTTTACAAATCTGCACTTGTTATTTTCACGCTATCTGACACACATTGGCACCGCAAATCTAAACTGGTATGTCACGGATCCGTGCTAAGAGCATTGAATGGGTTAATATTGTCGTACACCTTACTGTTACAATTCTTAAAATAAATAACGAAACTAATTATATTTGCATAAAAATATACTGTATATTTTGTCAAATTATTTTTAAATGAAATGAAGGTAATTATCTCATGCAAGATCAGCTTACTGTCATAATCTCAATCTTGTACGGAAGTATTTTATTTTAATTTTGGAGTTAATAACACTTACACAATTTATACATTTCATATATTAATATATCAAAAAGAAAGTATTACATTAAAATACATACTTTTTTTTCGATGCACAGTTCTTTCCAAATTAAGATAATGAAATATAGAACATTAAATAAATATAACAATTTTAATGTACACACTGTTATATACTAAAATGTATCTGACATCGTGAAAGTTTAAAGGTTGAACGGAATTATAATAAACCATAGAGGTTTTACATGGTACAATTGTATATGCACAGAAAATATCCCGCTTGCACAACAGATTATTCGTCTTGGATATTATATTTCACTCAAAATGTTGTTTACTAGGGTCATTTGAAAAGTTATCAACCTGAGGCAGAGGTGGCGCAAGTATGACTAAAGTATGATATTTGTCAAGTACGATTCATTAAATGGCTTCCAATGAAGTTTAAAACACGTGCTTTTAATTGCTTGTTTATGGCGATTCAATATACAAAGAAGTATTGACACTTTTGACCTTTTTATTGGCATTAAGGGCTTTATCCTCGATGGACATACAAAACGACTTAGATTTTTTGAATAAGTTTTACCTTTCATTTTTGAGAGTAAAAAAGTTGGCAGATGCATTTAACCGTAATTGTACTTCCACTAAAGATAATGATCACTCAGGGTGGCCAAAAACTAATAGGACTGACAAAATCGTTACAAGAATCTAATTTGTCATATTAAATGTTCAAATGAACGCCGTCAAATGAACGGCGCGAACCCGTATATAACTAATATTGTATCGATATATGGTATATCGATACATCCACTAATATTTATACGATCCACTTCCACTAAATTTTATATGATATTTTAGGTATAAAAAAGTTTTGTGCTCGATGGGTATCGCGTTTGTTAATTCTCGGCTAAAGATACATTTGAATTGATACTTGTCATCAGTGGTTTATCACATAATTTTCTAACATCAACTAATTTTATAGTGATTCTACTTAGATTATTTGTGTTGTGTTGTGTGAAGTTTTGTGACAATAGATGAAAAGTGGATTCGTAATTAGATTCCATCATGCAGTAATTCTAATAGTAGATGGGAGTTAGTAAAAGTTCACCAAAGAAAGCGAAACAGTTCCATTAACAGCGAGATTCTTTGCTAGGATTTTCTGGGATTGTACATCGCAGAAGACTCTCTTTTGGTCACCGGGGAGTTTTATACTTCATTACAAAACCAACCTAAGGGCTATTCTGTCTAAAAGTTCACATCTGGCCAAAGAGAAAGTGCTTTTTCACAAAGAGAATGTAGCAGAGTTTCGATCGTTATTGGATGGAAATATATTCTCATGCAAAATATTTGATTGTTTCGTAGATTACGTGCAGGAATAGTTTATTTTCCTTCATTTTGTCATAATAGCATAATAGCGTTGATAGTAAGTTTGTGTTACTGTATAAATTACATCGAATGATGTTTTAGTTTGTCCGAAATTCCGATAGAGATCGCTGTCAAACGAAGTATGAGTTTGCGCCCCTCTAGTGTTAAAATTATTCAGTATAGTCTGGCAAATCATGATAAAACGTTTAACATCAGATCAACGCTTTCAAATTGTCGAAATTTATTATCAAATTCAGAGTTCGGTGCGACGAAGTTATAGAGCAATTTGTGAATTTTATGGTGCACATTTATGGTATATCGGGAAATTCCGAATGCATTTAAGGTTGCTCTATATTAAAACAAAAACAAGACAAAAACTATGGGTTCCAAAGGAAATATTGCCATTGTTCCTGGCAGTGTTGGTCAAAATTTATTCATTCTTGACTGTCCGACTGACTGAAGTTGGGCTTTGTTATTCGACTACATGGATTATTTAATTCCGAATTAGAATGGTACTGATTTGGAGGAAATGTGGTTCCAACAGGACGACTCCACATGTCATACAGCCAACGCAACAATCGATTTATTGAAAGAACAATTTGGTGATAAAATTATTTCGAAGAACGGACCTGTTAATTGGCTACCGATATCACGTGATTTAACACTTTTCGATTATTTTCTTTGTGGTTATGTTAAATCTTTGGTCTATGCTAATAAACCAGCAACTATTGATACTTTGGAAGCCAATATATATAGGTCGCCAGTTGCTTGAAAAAGTGGTCGGAAATTGGATTCATAAAATGCGCTTTGTCAGAAATAGCCGCCGCATACCTTTGTCGAGAATTATTTTCCAACATTAATGCCATTGGAGGTTATTTCTCATAATATAGTTGCAAGACATCTAATTTGGTTGTTTTATTTCAATTTAAAATTCGGACACACAAAAAATCCCCCTATATATGGTAATGAATTTTGTTAGTGTCTTTCAAATTCTTTTTTTTTTTAATGGACCAAATTACTGTAAAACTTCTCTCGTATATTAGGCAAGTTCTTTTGTAAGGCCACTTCCTCATTGCTAGACAATGAGACCTCTGGTGAAAAAGTAGGAGTTTGGCTTGTTTCCAAACGGAAAAAGGCGTTTTGCTTGTTGGCTGTGGCTGTGTATTTAAGGTAAGGGCACCTATATTATTTTTTTGATGTTGCTGATATGTTGTATTCTGGTGTAATTCATTACCAATTTACCTCTTGACATTCATTAGTTCCATTTCGGTGAGATACTTTTTATTTAAAATTAGATTTTTTATTAATATTATTCTGCTTATCGGTAATGTAGAATCTCAGCTCATGCTTGTCGATATTACAATGCTATATACAAAGATAAAAAAGCTTACTCAGCCTTATTCAGTTTCTACTGGTTCTTGAAGTCGTATGCCAGATTTTTTTTAAGTCGTATGCCATCTCGGGTTTTCTAATGTTGTGAGAGAGTTACACTGCGATATCAATTATAAAGGTTATTTTCTCTTTTTTGTTGATTGGAACAATATCTGGCCTGTTATAATCAACCGTCTGATCAGTAGTGATTGGTCTGTCCTAGTAAAGAATGGTATCGGATGATTCAAGTACAGGAGAAGGCGAGTATTTATGATATGGAGGTGCGCTTTCTAACAGCGAGTATTTTAGTGCAACTTGCTGATGCATGATTTTTGCCAGCTGACTATGCCGTCCTAAATAAGGATTAACAGCAAGGGCCGAGCAACTGCCAATAAGGTGCTCAATTGTTTCCCCCAGAGTACCGCATTTCCTACACTTATTGACTACGTCCAAGGGCAGGATATACCTTCCATAGTTCTTTGTTCTTGTTACCCTATCTTGAATAGAGATCGCGAATCTGTTCCGCAAGAGTTGTGAGTCTTTCTGACAACAGTGCACATGTCAATCGCTGTAAAATCGTCACACTCCGTGTCTGGGTGCTTCGTGCCTGGGGCTCCATTTGTGTGCTCTTGAATTGTTTTAACCCAAGGAGCCAATTTTTCGTAGCCATCTAATTTTTTCCAAACCGATCCCGAATAGTCTGCAAAGGAAGACACATCCATATTCTTAAGTTCTGACTTGCTGTTACTTTCTGCTTCGAGTTCTCTATAAAATTTCTTTTGGCTATTAGTAAATATTGAATTTTTTTGCTTTATCTAGTTCATTATATTTGACTAACTTGGCCCCGTTCGATTTAGCTTTCTGCCTAAACTGATCTTTTAGATCTAACAATTTTTCGGTCAGGTTAGGATCGTTGAATTAGGATAGGATCGTTGGCAATTATTTTTGCTTTTCTCGCAACTTTATTTGAGTGATTACCAGAAAGATACTCTGAAATAATGTCAACTTTCCTCCGGAAATCATTGATGATGTTTTCAAGGCATGTTTTCCAGACAGGTGTGTTTTCTGACTACTACGCCCTATCGCATGTTGGTGTAAGCCTTTTGACCTGAAATTTCGATGGCAGTTACTGCTATGATATAACGCAAGATGTATATCGCTTAGATTTATCATCCCAGATAGATGTGATTCCAAAACTCTATTGATCTGCATTAGAGTAATACGTGACTTTGCAATATTGCGCAGTACTTGAATTTTTGGCCTATTCAATGGATTTGAGACAACAAAACGGATCAAATTGCTATAAAACATCTCTCGTATGTTAGAGAAGTTATGTTGCGAGATTGATTTTTCAATGTCAAACGATGAGGCTTCTGGTGATACATTTTGAGTTTGTTCTACTTGTTGCTCCTCTGTATTCGAGTTAAGAATGCCTATAGTATCTTCGTGATGTTGTTATTATTATTATTATTATTATGCCTAAAGGTATTCGCACTTCTTCTAAGGGGAACATTAACTTATCCCAGATATCTTAGATATCTGAAGGATTAAGCTATGTGGGGGGCCCTTTCCATGTTTTTGGTCCATACGGTTGTAGTTGTTAGGGCGGACGTCTTTGTTATATGTTGGATTATCTCGTAGACCCGGCACCCATATCTACATCGATCATTCACCACACTTTCGTCCCGAACTATGTATTTGAGGTAATTTCTGGCAGGTATAACTTAGTCTTGTATTGCCAGTAGGAAATCTTCTGTTTCTGGAAACATGTGTCCGGCAGTTAGCCAGTAGTTCGACGATAATATGTCGACTTGTTCCTAGGTGACTTTATTCAAAAGTGTCCCATGCAGAGGCTTTTCTCTCCACGATTGTAATTTCACATCTTTTGTTTTTCCATAGACTTGAACTTGATCTTCGTTTAGTCGCAGTGGTGTTGATCCATCAGCCCGGCATACAACTTTATGTAGTATAGAAGTTGCTTGAAGAAATATTTCCGCAGATTTCCTATTTGTTGGTCCAGTTGCTTACTAATATCGACCAATCCCCTACCGCCTTGCTGTCGCGTTAATGTTGTGGGTTCCACTGCACTTCTAGGGTGGTATTTCTGGGATTTTGTGAGCAGTGTCCTGATCTGAAGTTGCAAATTTTGTACGTCGGTTGTGCTCTAGTTAACTATCCCCAACGAATAGTTTAACACCAAACATGTATAGGTCTTTATAGCTTTAGACATGTGTCTGCTATTTAAGTCTGTCCTCAAAATTTGTCTTACTTTTTTGATAAATTGACAGGTAAGCTCTTCTTTCATTGAGCCGTGATTAAGTCGACGTGCTTGCTTCATAACCAGGTACTTGTATGTATGTACAGCACTCATTGTCTCGATCTTTTGTCCTTTCTGTGTCTCAAAAGCATTGTTCAGCAGTTTTCCTCTATTGATAATTGTTTAATCATAAATAATTGTTTAATATATGACACTTCTCCAGTTCAAATTGCATTCGTGTATCACTGGAGAATTCTTCCCCTATTCTTAACATTTGCTGTAGGTGACTGTTTGATGAGGCAAATAGTTTCACATCGTCCATGTAGAGCAAATGGTTTAGCCGCATAGATTTGCCATTACTTTTTAATGCAAAACCATATTTAGTCGAGTTCAGTCGGTTTGAAAGTAGGTTCATGGTGATACAAAACCAAAGAGAACTGAGCGAATGTCCTTGAAAAATACCTCTTCTAATTGGAATTTCTGTAGTTGTTAAGTTATGGTCACCCTCTCTAAGGTGGATTTTGATTCTCCACACCGACATGAAGCTCTTTAAGAGATTTATTATTGGCTGATATATTTTATAGATATTTAAGGTTTCTATGAACCATTCGTGTGGTGCAGAATCGAAAACCTTTTCATAATCGATATATGCCATATTAATATTTCGTTTCTTGGCATACACCTGATTGCAAACGACTGAATCAATAACCAATTGGTAATTACATCCCATTGCTCCTTCAGCACAGCCTTTCTGCTGCAAGGCGATAATATTGTTGCCTTCACAATGTGCATATGTTCGATCACTAATGCAAGCTGTTATGATTTTATATATCGTGGGGAGGCAGGTTATGGACCGATATTTTGAAGGATCTTGAGTATTTTAATGGTCCTTTGGTATAAGATATGTTGTTCCTCGAGTTAGAAATAATGGTGCATTTTGTTGCTCGAGTAATATTTCGTTAATTATATTTTGTGCACCATAATTTCTTTGGCCAATAATTTTGCAGTCCATCGGGGTCTGGTGCTTTCCAGTTATGAAATTGTTTAATTACATTGGAAACCTCATCGATTGCAAATGGTTCATCTTTCATTTCTTCGCAGTTTTGATAGGTCTGACGTTCCTCTCTTATCCAGCAAACGTTGTTGTTGTTTGAAATATTTGTACTTAACTGATTGCCCCAACATTCCTCTATTTGTTTTTTAGTCGGAAAGATTCCTGTAAAAAGTTATTTCTGGTTTCTAGAATAATTTGTTATCCATTTTTCTTTTATCGCTTTTCTTGTATTTCTTCAGCCTTCTCACATATACTGAAAGTTACTGTTTTAAGTTGTCAATGCACTGTTGAGGTGTCGTATTCACTGCGTCCATCGCAGAGTGTTTTTCATTTCGCCCAATGATTATTTAAATTCTTCTTCCTAGTTTTGCAGTTTTTCTTCTACTTATCCATTGAGTCAGTCGTCCAATATCTGTCTTAAGTGAACCAATTTTCTTTACGAGCCTGTTCTCCCAGTATGATATCTGAGGTTATGCCTTTACATTTGAATCTTCTATTGTTGGTCTGATGTTAATTCCAATGACTTTAAGTACTGAGATTGCAGCACAGTAGATCAACAGATGTAGTTCCTCTAAAGCCTTACTTTTTGAAACGAGTGGAGGCAGGATATTTTTGTTCATTTTATCTAACGCTACTACAAGCTTTTTAGAAATATTTACCTTGGGAAGCGGTGGTCTGCTAAGTGGATTTGTGCCTTAGTACTACGAAATTGATTTTTCAAGTTCAAGAAAAAGACATGAATTAACCCGATCAGTGTTTTCTGGCCGTTGTTCACTAACTACCTCTAAGTGTGTAGCTTGAGTTGTTTCTTCGGACATTATAATTCCTGGATTGTTATTACTTTGAGAAATATCCTATCCTATTAAAGTGTGGTTCTGATCAATTTCTTGTTGGGTCTTTTGTTTGATCATATTTAGTATAGTTTCTGGAATTAAAATTCAGCTGAGCTAAGCTCAAAGCTGAGAATCATTCTATATTGATCAGCCGCTCTCTATTCTGTGACTTGAATGTTAGGATATGCTTTAGTGAACACGGCATTAAGTTGTTGTCTGTAGCCGATTCTTTCCCGTTCAAGTTACGTGACCTTATAATAAATGCGCATGATTGTTTCATTCATCGATGATGTCCATTTCATGCGTCTTCTAGGTAGTCGTGCTTGAGTGAGCTCCGGTTGTAGTACCGGTGTAGTAGCTCTAGCTGGTGAAGTCTCCGGTGGTGTTAAACTTCGGTCTAGACCCTTTTTGTAGCCCTAGTGGTGCCACAGAGTTGGAAATTGCCACTCGCTCCAGCCTCACCAACACTGAACAAATCCTCCCGACGGTTCCGAAGGGTTCTTGTCAGCAAAACCCTTCCGCCTTGTGTAATACTTTTATTTGTCTGCTCCATAAATAGCAGTTTTGGGTAAATACGGTCACCCAAGGCAGGGCTCCGAATTACTATGGGAAAGCTGTTTACTACCGGAGGACGCTAGGCAGAGAGTTAGAGACACTTTAACCATGTGCCATTCAGCTCCTCGGCACGATGGATTTCCATCTTGAGCTTGGGGATTCTTTTTTAGAGGTTTATCCCTCTTAGTTCAGGAAGGTGGTGGCATCACTCACCAAGCGTACTCTCCGCCCCCTGCCTTACTATTATGACGTTATTATTATTCTGCTTATCCTTAATGTAGAATCTCAGCTCATGCTGGTCAATATTCCAATGCCAAGATGAAAAAGCAATTCAGCTCCTCTCACCCTAACATAGTATTTTACGAGCAATGTGACACGTCTGCAAGAGCATGGCACCTTGTCCCACTATGGCAATCGATTTCGGGATACCCATGCTCTCGAGATTCTTCGAAAATCTCTTACTTATCAGGCCATCGGCGGATATAACGATGGGCACTACATCTACCTTACTCAGTTTCCACTGGTTCTTCAAGTCGTATGCTAGATTTCATACTTTATTACATTATTATGTTTCTTTATATATTGTCTTCCCCGCTAAGCCAGATTTTATATAAAGTGCTGGGCGTAGCCAAAACAACTTCATTCTTTCAAACATTTCCGGGTGAGTGGTATTAAGAATTACCGCCCTCTGAATTTGACAAATTTTCTTCTAGTCCCAGAAATTTGATGTTATTTTTCAGATTCTTTGGTAAAATGCCAATTGTTGAAATTATCAATAGCACAATATGGACCTGGTTCAACTTCCATATCCGTTTTATTTCTAACATGAGGTCTGTATATTTTTGCACTTTTTTTCAGCCGTCATTTGAATGTTGTGTGTGTTTGGAACAGCTATATCGATTAGGAATGCTGTTTTCTTCTTTTTGTTCAGCAATATAATATCTGGCGTATTACAGTGAATGGTTTTGTCGGTTATTATTGTTCGGTCGTAATTTAACCTGAAATCGGCTGAATCTAGTACCGCCTCCGCTCTAGTATTTATAATAAGGAACTCGCCCTGTTATAAGGTTATTAAGATTTGCAAGCTCCTGGTGGACTATACTGGCCACCTGATTATGACGGTCAAGATAGTCCGGTTGGGAGTGTCTACCACATGCTCCTACAATATATTGGATAGTCACAGACATTTCTTGGCATTTCCTACACGTGCCATTTGACACACGTGCATCCTTAATGATATATTTTTGGTAGTTCTTAGTGTGCACGACCTGATCCTGAATTGCACACATAAATCCTTCAGTCTCCGGAAAAAGACCTTCCCATGTCAACCAGGCGTTCGACTAACTCTTGTCGAGTTCATGACGGCCAAGATCATGGGGATGTCTTGTATAATTGTTCCAGTTGTCTGAATGCTCTCATTTTGTCGTTTCATTTGTTTAAGATTCAGAGGCGTATACTTATCAACAACTAAACACACGCTGGCATATAGCGGGCATTCAATCATTCTTTGATGGAAATATGTTCTTAAACTGGATATTTGTTTTTCGTTTTCCTCCTTCAATTCTTGGTAAAGTAAGGTGTTTTTTATTACTGTGCGGGTGGTGTTTCCTATATTTCGTTAGTGTAGTTCTAATTATTCGTTGTAGCCTTTCGATACCTGTGTTTGACCAAGATATAATTCCAAACGAATATGTCAAGGTCCTTTCAAGTCCAGACGTGAGTTCTTTATTTAATGTTTCGTTTATGCTCGACTCTCTTGGACTGTTATATTCCCAGATATTTGTATACTTTGCCCTCCTGCATCGGCTCTATATATTATTGTTCTGTAGTAACAAACCCTGTCATGTTTAACTTGAATACTCTCTTTATATTAATGGTTCGGCATTTATCTAATCCAAAGTGCATGATAATATCAGTTGTAAATTTCTCCACAACCTGAATGAGTTGTTGCAATGTCGGTGGAGATGTTGCATACAATTTTAAATCATTCATGTACAGCAGGTGTGATACAATTTGGTTTTGGAATTTGTATCCGATTTGCGTCCTTTTAATCATATTAGAGAGTGGATTCAGTGCCAGGCAAAACCACAGAGGGTTCAGCGAGTCCCCCTGAAATATGCCGCTGGTCACCTTGATTTCCTCACCTTGTCACTTTGATTTTTGCTATAAATGAATAGTGGTGCGTCACCCTGTTATCAGTTCCTAAAGTGTGTTTATCAAAGCTGGATGAATCATGTATAGTGTTAGTATCTTAATTAGCCAAGAGTGCGGAATCGAGTCGAAGGCCTTTTAATAATCAATAAAACAGCATGATAAATTTCGATTCTTCTTCCGAGCGTGCTTCAATATAGCTGAATCTATAATTAGTTGTTCTTTACATCCTTCCAATCCCTTTCGACCAGCCTTTTGCCCTTCATTTGGTATATTATGTTTGTCTATATATCCTTTGAATAGCACTGTGAAACATGATGTTAAGTTCATATATTAGTAGTTCTCTTATAAACTCATTGAAATATCTTACTATGAAAGGGTGAATATATGTGAGCTTTTTATGCCAGTAATTATGGATGTTATCAGTTCCAGCGCCCTTCCGATCATGCAGGTTGCTTTTTATATTCTGTAGTAGAGTTATAATAATTTCAGGGTAGGGTATTTGTTCAATTGCTTTCGTATTTGCTTCTTCCTCACGCAGCCAGCTGACATGGTTGTTATATTTGCCGTTATTTGACCAAATCGAGGATCAAAATGTCTGTATATCTTGGCTGGTTGGTGTACTAGAACTCCCCACACATTTTTGTTAGTACTTCTATCTATTAGGTTTCTATAAAATTTCGGCTCGTCTTTACTAAAAAGACAGTTTTGTTGCGACGCTTGTTTATATCGGTCTAGGCGGGAACTATATACTTTAAGTTTTTGTTTTAGGGTATCGATAACCTCTTTGACATGCCGATTCGTTTTGTCATATTTAGCATGAATTCTATATCTTTCTAATATTCTGGTTGCTTTTATCGTCAATTTTTTGTTGGGATGGTCTCGACTGAATTCGAGAAGTCTGCCTATATCTGCCCGTACACTTTCAATCTTGCTTTCTAATCTTTTTTGCCACCCCTATTTAGCGTTCTGCTGTAATTGTATTTTTTCATACGGCTGTTTGATTATTTTATTTCCATTTACAGCTGCTGCAGTTTGAGCTGCGCAATAGACAAATGTTTGCAGGTTCTCGAATGATCTTTGCCAGTCTAATGGTGGAACTTTGTTTTGGTATATAAGGCCTTGTTGTTGCGTCAGTTCCTAGGTATTCCGTTAATATTGTAGAAAACTTTTCGCGGATCAAGCAAACTAGTTTTCTATCAGATTGGGCAATATTTGAAATATATGTTGGTTCTGATGTAATATTATGGATTATATTATATGAAGCGTCGGTGGGAGTGATTGCTCCAGTATTCTGAATATCTTTATTAATATGAGGGTTTATGGAATGTAATTCGTCTGCAACTTCTTGTTGCAACTGTGCGAGTACGTTTTTCGGAATGAGCTTATTTCTTATTATCACCCTTCTTTGATCAGATATTCGTTGTTCTGTAACTGGGATATCTGGATATTACAAGGTAAATAACCTATGAAATATATTTCCGTATGATTTGTGACCTGTTTCTAATATTGTAATTTTGTAGAACGTACGCATGATGAATGTGTTTATATCAAGTGTCCATTTCATGCGTGTTTATTTCTTTCCAGCTTGGGTGATCGCAGATAGTAAAGGATTAGTAACTGGCGAAACACTTTCTGCGGATACTGTTGGTTGAGATGTTGCCATTTTCGTCGCCATTCTTGTAGTGCCATAGAGTTGGGGGCCGCCACTCGCTCCTACCTCACCAACCGCGGACGGTTCGGAAGGTTTCTTGTCAACGCAAAACCCTAACGCCTTGTATAATTACATTATTATTATTATTATGTTCGTTCTGAATTCAACCATCTCAGCCTAGGCTGGTTGATATTATAATGGCAAAATGAGAAAGCAGTTCAGCTCCTCTCAATTAGCATAAGATTTTGCGAACAATGTGGCATGTCTGCAAGAGTACTGCACGTTTGCCTACTATGGCAATCGATTTTGTGATACCAAGGTTCTTCAATTTTTTTCAAAAGGTCTTACTTATTAGGCCTTCGGCGAATATAAGGAAAAGCACTATCTCTACCTTATCTAATTTCCACTGGTTTTTCAAATCGTATGCTAGGTTTTCATACTTAATGATTTTCTCCAACTCGGTTTTCCTGATATTATGAGAGAACGGCACTGCGATGTCAATTATACACGCTCTTTTTTCCGTTATACTAATCAGAACAATGTCTAATCTATTATAATCGACCGTTCGATCTGTTGTGATTGGTCTATCCCATATAGAATTGAATCGGATGATTCCAGTACGGCGGAAGGTGAGTACTTATAATTTGCAAGAGGTGCGTTATCTAATATGTTCTTCTGAATAAGCGTTAGGGGCAAAAACTGCACACCTACTGATAAGGTGTTCAATCGTTCCCCCCACTGTACCGCACTTCCTGCATCGGTCAACTACATCTATGTGTAATATATGTCTTTCGTAGTTCCGTGTTCTTACTACCTTATCTTGAATAGATATCGCCCATCGATCAGCCAATCAAATGGCCCATCGGTCAGCCATTTCAGATATAAAGATTAATCTCATCAATGGTATCATCCTCAAGTGACTTTGGATACCGCCCATGCTATGTCTGTTATTTCCATTCTTGGACACAATCCGTAAGTGTTGTCCTACCACCAATACGGTTCATTTTATTTAGATTCAGCGGGGTGAAACCCCGGTCCTCCTTAGCAACCAACTTCATTAGTTGGCTGGTTGAATTAATGAAGCATTCTCTCATCTTACTCTTTTGGTTCGGACAAAAATTCTTAATGTTCGCGAGGCCTCTGCCTCCCAACTTTCTCGGAATGTATAGTAGAATGTATAGATGAATTTGGATGCAGACATCGGAATTTTGTCAATGTTCGACGTGTTAATGTATACAATCCATCAAGGTCTGTTTCTGACCATTTAACAATACCAAAGGAATAGGTCAGAGTGGCACGGCCCATCCATTGATGGATTATTATTATTATTATTAATATTTGTTTTGATTACTATTATCATGACTGGCCACGGTAGCTGCGGGTCCTAAAGCTTGGGATGGCGGTACAAAGGTTATTACTATGCTGGACCGATTCCTGCTTAGTTTGGGGATATTTGTTCTTTGTTTAAATATTTGTACATTGATTGTATCTTGGTTTAGAATCTGACAAAGAATCACTCTTCAAATCATGCCAGTAACGAGGCTGGGTAAAAGCGAATATTTATTTTTGATAAACTAAGAAATAACTAAATAAACTAAAATAAAAATAATAAGGTAATACTGTCTGGAGTTAATCGAAAGCTGATAATCGTGCTTTTTAGTTTTTTTAATCCTAAAAGTTTACTTTTATTATTATTAATAGTTATTTTCTATGCCTTTAATGCCCACACACTTCTTTACTTCTAACATTATGCTTTTCTAAGTTAGTGTTAAGCCTTCTCCTAGCATATTTGCGGCTACATTTCGAAACAAAAATGTTTCGCCCGGTTTTGCCAGAGAAAAAAATTATAGTTCGCCACAAACATAGCAGTTCTCTCACATAAGTTATTCTTAGATCTAGGCGGTTTTTAGAATTTAATTAGGAAATAAACTAGATGTTTTTCATTGTATTCAATCGGAGTAATTATCAATATAGACAATTTGTTATTGTTTGTGTACAAGAACTGTTACTAGATGCTGAGGTAATGTCATAGAATATATGTAGAAAAAATATTGTTCAATAACTTTAAATATTATATATAGCTTTATTTTAATTCCACTATGTAGAAGTAGTATAGTTTACTTCTATATACAGTGAGTACAACTCTGGCAATACTATGAATACTTGATCGTATTCACATCAGGAAAAATTTTGCATTATTTATTATCAAAAATAATTTGGAGCATACTAATATATTGTAACGTTTGGGCTTTTACCTCTGTTAGATATGTACCCTCTACCTCGTTCGTATGTGTCCAATCCCGATCTCCGGCGGGCATCACTGATTCTCTGCTTACATCCGCATGGGCGGCGGCTTCTCTTATCTATCTCAGGAAACACGCCGTGCATGATGCAGATTCCGCCATCATTGTAGCTTCAAAAGTTCCCTCGTATCACCAGCGCTGCCTCCGTGAATTAACGCGGAATTTGCGAATTTGGCAGCCGGCCATCAGCAGCGTGGCGTGTTCTCCTTACCTTTAGTATCGACAACCACGGTGAGTTTTCTCACCATCTCAAGCCGCTTTTGTGATTCCCTCTGTCATTATATATAGGGTCTACTACAACCTCCATCGCAATCACGACACACCACTAAGCAAACCGAATGGATTCTGGACGTCACCGGTGACAATCGAACGTGAATTGCTGTACAATTGTACCATTACATCATTTCATCATTACATCATTACCGTTACCTAATACCGATAGGCTGTAGTACCGTAGATAAATATTTAGAGAATAAGCATTTCCTTATTGTGACTGGCATAGGCCTCCACAGACGCCCAACTTTTGATTTTCTCGTAGTTATTGGTAAGCATCTCTTTTCCTTTTTCTTATTTTTTTACACATAATTATAATTAGTTCATTGGTTAATATGTGCATATAATTTTATTTCAAAGTTGTTTCTGTGTACGACCTAAAGCTCTTACCCACGTCTCCAGCCCCGACAGAAAAAGTAAAAAGGCAAAGGTAAAAAAACGTTACACGTAACGGAAAAGTGACGCCCATAACGTGGGGCATAGCGAAAGGTCTTATACGGAACTCACATTTCCTGGCATGCATGCATGTACTTATTTTGTGTGATTTATTTTCTATATAAATATGGCCATAATTATCTATTTCATAACAATATTTCATTTATCTATATCTTTATTTAATTGTGTCGGTTTATTGTGAGGCTGGCAGTTTTCGGACGTTCGGAATCAAAATTCAGCGGCACGCAAAAAAATCTATTTTCAGTATCAGTATTAGTATCAGTTTTTTACATGTGTCTAAAATATGCGGTTTATTGCCCGATGTTTATTTAAACGATACATTTAATTTATTTCCAGTTCAATATATATGCTTTTATTCCTTTAAAATTAATATTTTAATTATTATACTATTTTTTCTTCGTAAGGAAATTATTCTGATTGTCAAATAATTTTTAATGCTTGGCAGTACGGCTTGGTGAGATTCGGTAATATCTTAATACATACCAGAGATTTTTTTTTTCATCTAGGTATTTATTCCACTTGAATTTCCATGGAATGTTTCGTTCCGATATCAGAGCGTTTTAAATATTTTTGCCTTATCGAATATTATTTGCGTTTTATTTTCGGCCTTGATTAATTTTATCTTGATTATTTTTAATCTTTCTATTTGACTGAATCTTTTTCTATTTTATAATATTTTTTCAAAGCTCCTTATATTAGGTGATTTATTTTTACCTTGAAAATATCCTAGCATATATTTTTGTTAAGATACCGGGGTTTGATAATTACTGTTAAGCATTACAGGGGAGACTATTTTACTTGTCTTAGCAATCACGGTCTTAGGTTTTACTTTCCTTCAATTATTTCTAGATGGAGAGCATATACCAAGTAAGGCATCTGCTCATAGGCGAGCTCAATTATAAGTTGCAGGTTTGCAAGGTCACCATTTAGCGTGATATGAATGAGAAGCGAAAGATTTTATGTCGACTATTGGAGAAGGGACAATCCAATCCGGGGTGCCTTATCGATATGTCATCATACGACGTGCCTTTCGAGCAGGAATGCGATACGATATCCAACTTTTTGAAATCCATCGAGTCTCTTGTCTCTGAGTGCGAGGGTAACCAAGCGGACTCGTTGTTTAAGAGGGTAAAGTCGCGACTAGTTCATTTGTCTGGACACATCCAACGAGTTATTAAGCCTGACCATACCGATGAGAAGAAATGCCAGGAGGCAAAACTATTTTTGGATGAGAGCAATGCAACATGTTTGCAGTTGGAGGCGGAATTGTTCAGTCGAGCGAAACCAATTGCCTTTTCCGGTCCCGTTGATTTAATTCTGGCCCCTCGCTTACAACCCATTATACATTTACTGGCACCTATCGTGAACGTAGGAAAATCATATAATCTTTTCGAATGGGTAGTGAAGTTCAACGGTGAAGCGTGATCTGTTTTTTCGTTTCTTAGAAAGAGTAACCGAACTGGTGTTGTCGAGCAATATCACTAAAGACGAACTCTATAGAACAGCCGGAGAACTTTTTATCATGATTGGGATTCGGTAGTGTCTTGTAATGAATAGGATTTTCTTCCAGCGGATATAGACAATGATATTTGGGAACAAATTAAGTCGCGGAAACAAAAAAAAAACGTGCCAGTCGTCATATTTGTCGCTCAAATGGAAGCCCTGTTTCGACGTTTGTGTAGGCAACCAATTGAGTTCACGAAAATTAAACACCTCAAACGGAACTTGTGTCCAGAACTTATTCCGCCGCTTGCCTTAATTGAAATTACTTCCTTCGATCACTTTACTGATCCTTGCCCTAAGTTGGAGGCTAGTTTTCGTCTAAGAAATAAGAGCTCATACTCCTCTAGAGGGAAACTCTAAATATGTTAGACCCCCTCGTCCCTATAGAGCCAATACCGTCGATTGTAGTCGTATAGTCCCCAATAGCCCTACCGTATCTGATGTACCTAGCACATTCCTCTCGACAGGTCCCTCTCGACAGGACAGGAAATACCCCGTTTTTTGGAACTGTAGATAGTCCGGTCACCTGCATAGGGCGTGCCCTTCCCAGAAGAATAGGTTCTGTTTGTAATATGGCCTAGCCCACGTTACCGTGAGGTCGTGTCCAGCTTGTTCAAAAAACCATTTAGGGAGGCGTCCGCCAACAGCCGACATGCTTTTCCCCGATCTCAGGCGTTGGAGAAGTGGCTTGGTGTTGTTGAGCTTTTCTTTCGTCAGACCGAACATCCCGTTGTGGCTCCTGTCTTATTAGAGAAACCCTAGTACAACAAACTGTATATCAGTGTGGAAGTATTTTTACAGGAATTTACCGTTCTTTTGGGTTCAGGTTGTACGAATTCAGTTATCGGCTCCGAGAAAGTGGAGTTCCTCAAGAATTCGAGTATAGCTATAAACCCTTCCACCTTCTCTTCCTTAATTTGGCCGATGATTCCCGTAGAGAGGTTGTTGGATTGGTTGACTTGCCGATTGTTATCAATGGAGCGTGATTTGTTGTTTCTTCCCTTTGTCGTACCTTCACTTAAGCTCCACTTTATCATGGGAAGTGACCTCTTGGAACAAAGCTTTCCGGTTATTGATTTTAAAGCTAAAACTTTCAATACAGAATACAGAGCAATGGAGCCTCTCCTATTTCCGCTGACGTACCGTACGAAAATGAAAGAGAAACTTAGTGAGGCTAATCTTACCATCAACTTAAAGAAGTTCGAGTTCTTTAAAACCACCATTAAATTCTTAGGCTCAGTCGTGGGCAACAATTCCTTGCATACCGACCCTGATAAGATATAGGCCATGATTAATTACCCTTGTCCAACCACTACTACCGAAGTCAAACGTTTCTTAGGTGTTTGTTCTTGGTACCGCAGTTTCATTAAGGATTTCTCCACTTTGGTATCCTCTTTGAACGACCTCCTTAAAGGCATTACGAGCAAGAAACAGTCTCTAACTTGGACTGCAGGTGGCGAGAATTCCTTTCACAAGATAAAGAAGGCACTAGTTTCATCCTCTGTTCCATCTCAACCTGATTTCTCGAAACCGTTTACCATTCATACCATAAAACCGTTTACCATCATTGTAACGCTTCCAATTTTGGTCTTGGTGGTGTATTAACCCAAGAGTTGGACGAAGAGAGTGAGTAATTGCTTACACTAGTCGATCACTATTCCGCACGGAGCGTAACTATTCCGTGACTGAACGCGAATGTTTGACCCTCATCTTCTCTATAGAAAAGTTTAATAAAACAAATAAAAAAGCTTAATGAAAAAATGTAACCAAATTTACCGTTATTACCGATCACTATTCCCGGTTTTGGCTTAATAATTTGAAGAAACTTACCGGCAGACTGGTCCGTTGGTCTTTACGTTTGCGACAGCATACCTTTAATTTGGTGCAACGTAAGGGCGCTAACCATGTTGTTCCCGACGCGTTAAGCCGGATGTTCCCCAATCCTACCATCCCTGAAGTGTGTCTTGTGCCGGTTGATGTCGATCGAATTGACCGGTGATATGCAAAATTGCGAACGAAAATTCTTGATTCCCTCGATGAATACTCCCGATAGAAAGTCGAAAACGAGAAGGTTTAAAAATTAGCGCCGTGAAACTTACCGCTTAGGACCAATGTTACAGAGTGGAAGATGTTATTATCAGGTCGTGCCACGACCCGTCTTTCGCCACGCACCTCGGATTTTTTAATACACTGTCGCGAATAAAGGAAAACGACTATTGTCCGAAGCTGCGCCAGGATATCTTGAAATATGTTAGATCTTGTCAAGTGTGTGGAGCGCAGAAGGCTCCCAATGCAGCTAGAATTGGTTTTATGGCCAAGGAGAAGGAGGCACAATTTCCCTGGCAAATTATCGCGCTTGACTTAATAAGACCCCTGCCACGATCTCGGAAAGGTTTTGACTGGTTGTTGGTAGTGGGTGATTGATTTTCTAAGTGCACCCTAATCCACCCCTTGCGTATTGTAACGTTGTAGCGGAGAACATTGCACGATTTTTAGAAAATAACGTTTTCCTTGTTTTTGGTGTTACTCAATTTGTGATATGTGACAATACACCAAACGTGAAAAGCAAGGTTCTGCGAAACTTGAATGATAGTTACCGTGTCCAAAAAGTATTGTTTAATGCCGTGTACTCCTCGCAGTGTAATTTCGTAGAAAGAAGCAACCGGACGATCACCACAGCGATACGCTGCTACATAGACGAGCACCGGAATTGGGATGTCGAATTACCGAAATTACAGTAATCTTTCAATACTGGACGACATGCGACATACCTCTATCGGGAGGTTACTATAGTTTGGACCCTGTGGTTTTGGAGGATATAGAAATTTTACCGGGTGATAGGAGCGCATATGCCGCAGACGTTCAAGGTTTGAGTGATATTTTTAAGACCGTACATGATAACGTGCAGAAGGCCTATCTCAAGAGGTAGTCCTTATGCAGGTTACAGGACAACTTGAGGAAGAGAGAGATCGGAGAGAGATCGGTGCGGCGAAGAAACAAGATTGTATCTAGCGGAGCTAACCAGTTCGCAGCAGCCAAAAGTGCTCCAACCTTGTATATTCCCTCAGTAATCCAGATGGTTCCAACGCAGGCAAATGGCACGTCAAGGATTTGAAACCGTATCGTGAGGAGGAAGAACGCCTTTCTGTTACTTCGAGTTCCGCGAGCGATGTGCCTTAATTATTCCTCACTCCGGCGCTACCGCCTCAATCTACCGTGGCGACTTATCTCACAGCTCTGACTATTTACTGTCTAGATTGTGAAGGTTTGTTATCTATTCATTACCGCCTCACAGCATGTAACTTACTTCTTTCGCTTTTCGTTTTTTTTTATCGCTTTCCCTCCCATGCTTCCTTCTCATTTGGTTCATGCTATCTCTTACCGTACCGACAATTTGAGGTCATTATGTTAATTAGTTTTTATGCCGCTTATTTTACCGATGGGTTTTGGACTGTCATGTTGGATAGTTCATATATCGCTTACTTTACCGTGGATTCTGAGCTAGGCTGTGTAGTTAATTATACCGCTTACCATACTGTTTGTCTCGAACTATCGTGTCGAATAGTTTGTGATGCCTTTTATCTTACCAATTATCACGGATTGTTACCTTATCGATTGGTTGTACGTGTCGTTTGACCTATCGATTATTTTACCTTGCTGTACCGGGATTAGCCTTTAGCATCGCTTGTTTTGTCTACTGTCTTTGGCTATTCGATTTGCTTCTGTATGGTTTACCTTGTCGATTATTTATCTGTGCCATTTGGCTTATAGACTATATTACCTTACCGTGCCAATTAGGCTTTTCCATCGCTTATCTTGCTTGTTTTCCCGAACTGTTTAATGAGCTTCGTTAAGATTTGTCGTGTCGATTATTTGACCGTTGTGTAACTACCGTTGTGTCTCAGATATCCACTGATCTCGGTTAGCATGTTCCCATCTATGTTGCCTAGCCGTGCAAATATGCGTTCTCTCTATATTGCATAGTTCCCCCTTTCCTTTTTTTGGCCTGGTTGAGATTGAAAACCACCGTTTCCTGTCCCTATCGCCTTATGATTCCCGTTCAATGGTACCTTACTTTGCCTATCAGCAGATCTTTTCGGCCAAACGCATGCATTTGCCAGTGTGCAACTCCTGACGAAGGATGCCTTAGCGTATGGTTGTCTAGTGATGTGTTGCGGGCGTTAGCGATCGGCAGTTGGCTGCTATCTTTTCTAGCGTCGTTACTGCATCACCCTTTTCCTAACCTTCCAACTCTCGACTATCTCTCGTCCCTATCACGTCAGTTATCGTATTGAAAGGAGAAAGGGGTCACGTTGTCACGTCTTCCAGCTTCTTCGCTTTCATTATCTTTACCCGGAAGGGAATAGTGTAACGTTTGGGTTTACATTACAGTACATTACAGTACAGTCCCGTTACATATGTACCCTTATCCTTGTTCCAATTTGTCCAATCTCGATGTCCGACGGCATTATCTCTCTCAGGGAACACGCCATCCACAATGCAGATTCCGCCATCCTTGGCGCTTCTAAAGTTCCGCGTATCCCCGTCCCGCTTTGTACGACCAGCGCTGTCTCCATAAATTAACCCGGCATTTGAGAATTTGGCAGCCGGCGATCAGCAGCGTGGCGTATTCTCCTAGCCTTTAGTATCGACAACCACGGTGAGTTTTCTAAGTCTTGGGGCGTTTTTGTGATTCCATCTGTCGTTATATATAGGGTCTACTACCACCTCCATTGAAATCACGACACACCACTAAGCATACCGTACGGATTCCGTATGCCACCAGTCGTGACGATCGAACGTAAATTACTGTACCATTGTACCATCATACCATTGTACCATTGCACCATTACATAATTCCATCACTACATCATTACCGTTGCCGTATTAGCCGAACCGAACATCTGATACCTGAAGGCTATAGTACCGTAAATAAGTACTTAGAGAAGAAGCATTTTCTTATTGTGGCCGGCATAGGCCTCCACTGGCGAACAACTTTTGATTTTCGCGTAGTTATTGCTAAGCATATCTTTTCCTTTTTCTAATTTTTTTAAATAAATATTAATATATTTATAAGTTCATTAGTTAATATATACTTATAATTTTATTTCAACGTTGTTTCTGTGCACGACCTGAAGCTCTCACCCACATATCCAGCCCCGACATAAAAAAGCTAACCCAGCAAGGTATATATATATATATATATATATATATATATATATATATATATATATATATATATATATATATATATATATATATATATAGATATATATAACTATACATATATTTATATATAAATTATGTTTGTATTCACCAAAAATCACTTTTTAAAAACAGTTATTTATTTATGCAGAAAGAATATACAATCAAGCTTTGATCAAAGTTACTACAATAATGAATCGGTTTGCGTTAGAGGTTCCAATTGAAAAGGTTTAATTGGGTCTATTAGGTGGTCTTCTAGTAAGTCCTCCCGGGTTGGAGATAGGTTAATCTTCATCAATGGAATGACTTCCTGTGGGACAATGGATGGAATTGTTTCTTGAGTCTTCGTTACAGGTGCGTATGTTTTTCCCAGAATATGTAGCGTTTCATTCGAGAATATTAAGCTGCTTTTGTCAACAGTTTCTTTGTACACTTTCACCGGGGTAGTCGTGCTGATGATTAAGGACTTGTCAGTTTGATAGACAATGGGTTTGTCCAGTTGGGCTTCCTGGCACATCTTTATTATTGGTAGGCGACAGTTGTGGGCCACGGGCTTTAAGCAAATGTATTTATTTTCACTCTTGTAGCAAGATTTAAACCATTTTTCTTTGCCATAATATTTTGTTGGTGGTAGTATAATGATCCCATCTATATTTTGAACGGAGTAGATGTGGGATAATTCGAGGGTAACGGGATATAAAATAGGAATTTTTATTATTATGAGCATCTCGCTGTCTGTTACACAAATAATCGATTTAGTATGTTCAATTAATTCGTAAGGATGTTGGTCACTTGAGATTAGTGCATCCTTAGTATAGCGATTTCGCAATAAATCTTCTAATTCGTATATATCCCTTAAGGATAATAGTTCTAAATTAGTCAAAGAATTTTGGGCTAAAGCGAGACTTCGTAACGTCATTAAGATTATTTTATTGATTCGTTCTTTTTGCGAGTTGTTGGTGGTAGACGTCATCTAGAAATAGTCCTAGTTCATTTTTGTGTTTTTGCACGTAATTCTGATTAATTGTAAGATTGTTGTCGTATCCGATATTTTCGGCATATAAGAATGGTGAGTATTTAGTAGAGCTACGTCGACTTTTGTTATAGATCAAAAGTGCATGCGTGGCTAGGTTAGCTATAGTTTCTCTTTTATTTTGTTCCTTTAGGATCCGGATTTTTTCTGTGAATGTAGAGTGGAATCTTTCGATGGGTGAATTTGTATTGTGACTTCCCACTGTCGTGAAACGGAGTTCTATCTGGTGTAGGGTTAAATATTCCTTTAGTAGGGCGTTGAATTCCGTCCCAGAGTCGCAGATGATTTTTTTTTTTGGGTAGTTGTGATGGGAGAAATAATGCCGTAGTTTCGAGAGTATACTGAGAGCTGTCTTATCTGGTATAACATAGGCTTGTGCATATCTGGTGAACGAGTCTATGATAGTTAAAAATAGATTCTTCGGAATTTCATAGGTGTCAATATGTAACGTATGAAAGGGTTTTGCGCTTAAAAGTGGTCCATTATACAGTATCTTATAAGGGTGTCTTTCATATTTATTTCGTAAGCATAGGACGCATTGATTGATAAAATCTGTTATAGTAGCCTTCAGGTTGGGCCTATAATATCTTGTTTTTAGATGTTGGTAGGTTTCGGTTATGCCGTTGTGGTTTGTGCTGTGGTAGTCATATAGAATTTGTTTTTGTTCGAATTCCATCTTCAATGTCTTTCAATGGTTGTTTCGTAAACACTATTTTTATAGGTGCATTCAGCATTTTTGATAGTTCCGTCTGTAAGAAGGATATGCATTCTTGATCTTCAGTATACAATCCGTGTGTAGAAGTTTGTAGTATGAGGGGTTTTAGAGCGGACATTATTTCGTTTTTCCAATTTGTGGTAAGTTTTAGTATATGAGAGAAATGTGTCCCATGGAATTTAGAGGTGTCTTCTATTTTATATTCTTCTTGATTTGTATGTATTTGGAATCGAAATGTGTTCAAGTGATTTTCCGAAAATCTGATTCCATAAACGGGTGCTTCGCAAGAGGAATGAATAGTATTACCGTCATTATAGCTAGGTTCTTGATTCGTAGTTTCGGGCAGTGTATTTAGGATGTCATCATAATCTTCAGGGGTCATGTCCAAATCGGGTTCACATATCATGGAATCCGTTTCCATCATGTTAATGTCCAGTCTTAATAGGGCGTCGGCTACTTGATTCTCCTTCCCTCTCTTGTACTGTACCTCAAAATTGTATTCTTCTAGTTTGATCTTCCAACGGACTAGTCTTGACGATGGATCTTTCAGTTTGAAGAGCCATACAAGTGGGTTGTGGTCGGTTTCAATAAGAAATCTCCTGCCGAAAAAACGTAGGGTCTAAAGTGCTTGCAAGATTCTATTATTGAAAGCACCTCTCGTTCTATCGTGGAATAGTTTCGTTCGGCTGTGTTTAGAGTACGAGAATAATAAACGATGGGGTTTCCTTGTTGAGAAAGCACAGAACCTATAACAATGTTAGAGGCGTCAGTCGTTACTGTAAACTTTTTTTCGAAATCCGGATATCGGAGAATCGGAGCATTGGTAAGAAGGTCTTTACATTTTTGAAAGCATTCTTTATATTCGTCGTCGTCAATATCTATATTTGTGCCTTTTCTGGTACACTTCGAGAAAGGGTGCGTTATTCGCGCAAACTTAGGGATGAATCTTCTATAAAAGCCAATGAGTCCAAGAAAACTTTTTATTTCCTTTAATGTCCGCGGCAGGGCTAATCGTTGAACTGCTTCTATTTTTGTTGGGTTTGGTTTTATCTTCTGGTGTAACGATATGGCCAAGGAATGCGACTTCTTTTATCAGAAATTCGCTCTTATCAAGTTGGACTTTTAAGTTGACTTGTTGAAGTTTTCGAAAGATTTCTCAGGTGTACTAAGTGGTCTTGTAGCGATCGTGAAAAAATAATGATGTCGTCCATATAGACAAAACAACATTTATAAAGATATTCTTTTAATACGCAATCCATCATTCGTTGGAATGTGGCCGGTGCATTTTTTAAACCGAATGACATTCGTGTTTATTCGAAGTGACCGTGTGGAACTGTGAAGGCCGTCTTTATTGTTGATTTGGGATCTATTTTGATTTGATGAAACCCTTGTGTTAGATCGAGGGTAGTGAAATAGATTGATAGTCCAAGATTATCTAATATTTTATCTACTCTTGGTAGAGGATACTTGTCTTCAACTGTTTTCTCGTTTAGTTTTCGGTAGTCTATTACCATTCGGTATTTTCTCACCCCTGATGCGTCTAGTTTTTTGGGTACGATCCATACTGGAGCTGAATATGGGGATGGTCGTATGATATTTTTAATATGGATGGTCGTATGATTCTTTTCTCTAATAGTTTATTAATTTGAGAAGATATTTCGGCTTGCATTGTCTGTGGATGTCTGAATGATCTGGTATAGACTGGTTGGTCATCTTGTATTTTTTATCTCGTGTTTTATCGAAGATGTAAAAGTTAGATCACTGTTTTCGGAATAGAAAATATTCTTGCCCTTTTTGCATAGTTTCATGATTTTTTCCTTTTCTTCATGATTTAAATGTTCTAGCCTAATTTGATCTAAAAAGGGATCTTCTGTGTTCTTATATGTCAAGTGAGTTTGACTTCAAATTCTTGCAAGGGTTTTACGCGGATGGGTGTGGGGTAGCCTTCATATCCTGGCGGAAGTTCTTTTGTTTCTATAAATCCATTTTTTGCAGTATAGATTCCAGCTGGTATCTGGTGATCGTCCATCTCGATTGTCGGTACTAATACATCCCCATTTGGTATTGTCACTGGAAGTTTTGTAATGCATTTGGTTTGATGGTAAACCTTAAATGGTATGCATACGTTATATTTGTCGATGGTAAACGTACCATCCTTATAATTTAAAATGGCACCGAATTTTAGAAGGTTGGCAGTTCCAAATAATATATCGAATGTATCATGCGATTCTGTTATATGAGCGGTAGTAACTTCTGGTATTCCTATTTCCGAGAAAATTTTGCATTTGGTATTTCTGTCAAATGTCTGTTCCTTTTTCATGGATTTTATAATAAATTTCGCTCTAAATTCGTGTTTTTTACCAAAATATTGTGCGGCTTTTCGGGTTAGTATGGGGTCGGAGCCTCCGCTATCAATTAATACTTTAAGTTTTGTATTAGGTAGATCGAAGAAGGGTAATCTGATAGCTCGTGGAAAGTTGTAGTTATTTAATTCTAGGCAGGTGGTTCGCCTTCGGAGGCTTCTAGTGGAAAATCCACTTCTATATGGTCAGGGCATACATCGTCAGGGTAGTTTTCAGTTTCTATATTGTGGTGGTGATACGTAGTAGACATTCTTTGGTTGCCTGAATTTTTTATTGTCGATACCCCGGACATTGGTTGGGGCGCCGGTGTTGAATGTCTTTGAAAATATGGCTGAGTTTGAGGTTGTTTAAAAACATTAATCGGTCCTTGTGAAAAAGGCTTGTGACTTATGGGTTTGTTTATATCTCCAAAAGGTTTTGGTTTAAAGCTTTGTTAAGGCTTTTGTTCTAAAGGTTGTTTCAAATAATTCATATAAGCGACCTGTTGTCTGTAATTATCGTGTGCGATGCATTTCTGGTATGCATCTTCAAGAGAATTTCATGTAAAATGTGACAAATGTTCGCCATATGGGATATTTATTCCTGTGGTAAATGTATGTAGGGCTAGATTCTGAAAATAGGGGTTTTTAAATGCCTTTGTCGAGACATCAGAGTGTAAATTTAGTGTTGCAATAAATCGTTTAGTGCTATATTAATTCTTTGATAATATTCCTGGTAAGTCTCTGTTTTCTTTTGAGCTGTACTAGTTAACTGAGTTATCAAGATAGACTCTGATCGAGTGTCACCGTATTTTCTTAATAGGCTGAGTTTTACTTCGTCCCAAGTAAACTTGTTTTCGTAGTTAAAGTGGTCCCGAGATTCTCCCCCGATCTTCGAAATTATATTAGCGGCTAATATAAATTGTTGAGTATCTGATAGAGTTCTAGGGCTCAGAAAGTGCAGTAAAGTTTCTACGCTATTTATAAACGTAGAAAGATTCTTTCCTACTGAGAACTTTGGCAGAGTATTACAAAGGTTTATTAAGTCAGCATCTGCAATAGTTGGTATTTTTACTTCAATTGTATCTCGTCTTGAAGTAGAATATGGTTTTTTACAGGTTTTCTCTTTTACAGAGGTTTTTCCTGGTAAGCTTTCTTCTGTTACGAAGGTTTTATAAGCTCGGTAATCGGCTAGTTGATTTTTGATTATTGTAGACAAGCTTGCGAGGGGTATTTCTTTATAATTGCTCATAAATAATAATAATAAAAAAGGACAATAGGTTGGTTACTTACAGAAAGAGGAAAGTCTTCATTAAAGATGATTTCTTAGGATCTGCTGCTTAACAACTGAACTTGACCGATTTTTCACAGATGAATTCTCATGCAGCGGGGAACCTGTTCGCAGCACCAATTATGTTTGTATTCACCAAAAATCACTTTTTAAAAACAGTTATTTATTTATGCAGAAAGAATATACAAGCTTTGATCAGAGTTACTACAATAATGAATCGATAATTAAAAAATTGGTTCTTATAAGTCATGATTGCTTAATGGTATCCTGTTCGCACGTCAGCATGAACACCATCGTCAGCAAGATGTAGGTGTTATTGCCTGGTCTATTTCGGATATAATTCGTTCCTCCTTAAGTGTCTTCTTGTCCTCAATATATATATATATATATATATATATATATATATATATATATATATATATATATATATATATATATATATATATATATTATATATATTATTATTATTATTCACGTATGGGCCCTGGTGGACCACGCGAAGTACGTTGTACGAAGTAGTTGTTGTTAGCCTTCCTTTGAGCCCATACTAATTTCATTCTTTCGCTATGAGCTTTTTTCCTTTCGTCAGACCAAGTTGTTCCAGTCTTCCTACATTTTTCTCTCTGGCCAACCTTCCAAACGTTAACCTTGTGTCTGAAACAGCCTCTATCCTGAATTTCACTTTGTGTAATATTTGCTGATCTTAGGTCCTCTTTAATTGCAGCAATCCATTTAATTATTTCTACTTTAGCTCTACTCCTATTTTCATAAAATTCGACTATTTGTCTAGTTAGCCTACCCGGATTCATCCGTTTGATGTGTCCGTAAAACTTAATTCTTCTTTTTCTCATATCGCTATGTATATCTGTGTATTGTTTGATTTCATGGTTTTCTCGAAGTCGGTATGTTGTGCTATTTATTTGTTTGGGGCCTAGGATTTTTCTTATGATTTTTCTTTCCTTCTTTTCAATGTCCTCGATGTCCTTCTTTCTATTCAAAATGAGCGTTTCTGCAGCATATAGACATTCTGGCTTAATAACCGTGTTGTAATGTCTCAGTTTTGTGTTTTCAGATAGGCATTTTTTGTTGTAAATATTTTGTGTAAGTCTCAATGCCGTTTCCATTTTTGACATCTACCCTTATTGGCCGCTTTTTCCAACCCATTTTCCATGATTATTTCACCCAAATATTTGAATTGAGAGACTCGTCTGATGTTACCATATTTCGTTTTTAGAAATGGTGTTCTTAGTCTGTTGCAGGTCATGTATTCTGTCTTTTCAAAGGAAATTTGGAGTCCTACCTTTTCTGCTGTTTCTTTTAGGATTACAATCTGTTTCTGTGCCGTTAATACATCTTGAGCTAAAATTGCTAGATCATCAGCAAATGCCAGACAATCAATTTTGATGTTGGTTCTCCCCAGTTTATTGGGCTGGTCAATATTCAGTGCCGACTTTTTTTCACGCCATTCCTGTATTACTTTTTCTAGAACACAGTTAAATAAGAGTGGCGAGAGTCCATCCCCTTGTCTCACACCAGTTTTAATTTCGAAGGGCTCTGAGATGTCACCCATGAATTTAACTTTTGACCTCGTGTTAGTTAACGTTGCTTTAATAATTGCAAGCGTTTTCAGATCTAGTCCTTGTTCTTTCAAGGTTCGGAATAAAGATCCGCGGTCAATAGAATCATATGCCTTTTTGAAATCCACAAATGTACAGACGAGATTTTTATTGTACAGTTTTTGATGTCTTAGAATCAACTTTAGATTCAGGATCTGTTCAGGGCAGGATCTGCCCGGTCGAAAACCTGCTTGATATTCACCAATGTTCGGTTCTAACTGTCCCTGTGCTCTGTCTAGTAGACATTGAGATAGAATCTTGTAACAAACTGGGAGAAGAGATATTCCTCTATAGTTGTTTACATCCGTTCTATCTCCTTTCTTATGTAGTGGATGGATTAGAGCATCTTTCCAGTCTTCCGGAATCCGTTCGGTTCGCCAAACTTCTTGTAGAATTTTGGTTATTTCCTTGATTGTACCTGGACCAGCGGATTTCAAAAGTTCAGCAGTGACTCCATCTTCACCAGAAGCTTTGTTATTTTTAAGCCGCTTGATTTGCCTAATTATTTCCTCTTCATTCGGTGGTAATGAATCTGGGTTTGTTCGTTTAGGGTTTAGTGTTGGTAATTTGTTTAAGGGCTCAGGGCAGTTTAGTATTTGTTCAAAATATTTCGCAAGTTCCTTGCAATTGTCTTGGTTATTTAGAGCTAATTGTCCGTTTTCGTTTTGAAAGCATAGGCTCTGCGGTTGACAGCCTGTTAATTTAGTTTTAAATGTTTTGTAAAAGTTTCGGGTGTTATTTTTTTGGAAATCTTTTTCTATTTCATTAAGTTGATTGTTTTCATATTTTCTTTTAGTTTGTCTAATTAGCTTCGATGTTTCTTTTCTTACTTCCAAAACGATGTTATAGTTTATAGCTGTTTTTTGACTGTTCCAATCTTTGAATGCTTTACTTCGGCTTAATACTGCTTGCTCGCAAATTTCATCCCACCACGGATGTTTTCTACGTTTTTGTAAAGGGACCAACTTTAAGGCTGTTTTAATAATTTTTTGTTTTAATTCTTGCCAGTTCTGTGCAGGATATTTATCAAGTTCTTCTATTAGGGCTGGTTTATTTTCGTTGGGTCAAACTTTGGTATTAGCAGCCCCTTTTGAATAAGTTTTTGAGGCTTTAAGCTAAGTTTGATTCTAGTCAAGTAGTGATCCGTGTCTATATTTGCTCCTTTCCTGACTTGTACATTCAAAATATCTTTATAATTGGGGTACGAAATGGCAACATGGTCAATTTGAAATTCACCCATGTACGTGTTTGGGCACCTCCAGGTCTTTTGTTTTGTTATTTTCTTCTTAAAATGGGCTGACATTATTTTTAGATTAAACTGCGAACATAGTTCAACCAATCTTCTACCATTATTGTTAGTCCATTTATGAGCGGGAAAACTGCCGGCTGTTTTCCTGTACTTTTTTTCTTTCCCTAGTTGGGCGTTGAAATCACCCAATAGGATTTTTGCATGGTTAGAGGGAATTTTAGAGATAGTCTTTTCCAGAATTTCCCAGGACTTATTTACTTTTTCAAGATTAGATTTATTTTCTTCGTTAACTGGAAGGTGTGCATTGATTAATGTATAGTTTTTGTTAGCACACTTGAGGGATAGTGTCATAAGTCGATTATTTACTGGCTGGACATTTGTTACAGAACCAAGAATGTTTCTTGAGACAGCGAAAGCAACACCGAGATGTGGTGTATTTTTGAGTATACTTTTGTCCGTTTTACTTTTAAAAAGTCTCTAGTTGCCGAATTCCAAGGTGTTATCATCTATCAATCTGGTTTCTTGCAAAGCTAAAATTTGGATTTTTTGCTGATTTAATGTTCGCTCCAATTCGTGTAGTTTTCCTGGACGCAGGAGAGAATTGATATTTACCGTTCCAAAGAAAGTTTTTATTTTCGGTTTCAGACCTTGGCCAGAGGTCTCCGACTCCCTCTGAAAGATTTTGCGTTTAAGCCCGGACGCCCCAAAATCCGAAAGTCCGGTTGTACCAGCAAAGCTGGCAGAGGATTGTCTACCTCCTGGGGTAATTTTGTAATTACTAGAAAGCTTCATCTTGCACTTTGAATTAAAGGTTTGAACCATGATGGTTCAGAGGTTAAGACTGGAGGGGTTAGTTCCAGAATTTAAATATCAGCCGTACCACTGGTGAACAGACGCTGACCACTCAGCCGCTTGATACAAGTCAGACGCTAAGTGGATTTAGTTTTCTTTTTGCCTTGATTCGGGGCTGCTTATTTTGGGATATTCGCAGCTGTCCATTAATATCTAATGGAACTTTCACTATCCACCACCCGTGACCCGTCCAGTACCTTAGGCGAGGTATACTGGATATTATATATATATATATATATATATATATATATATATATATATATATATATATATATATATATATATATATATGTATGTATATAGGTATGTATCATCATCATCATGATTAGCCCGTGTTGATTCACTGCAGGATGAAGCCCTCTTCAGCATGTTTCCAACCTTCACGGTCCTGGGCTTTCCTTTGCCACTCTGGTCCAATATATTTAACGATGTCATCAATCCATTGTGCTTTCGGTCTTCTTCGCGAACGTTTGCGATCAAGCGGTATCCACTCCAGGATTGCATTGGTTTATCTGTCATCCTGACTGATCCATGCGCAGGACTTTCGGTCTCGTCTTGTAATGCCAAGCATGCATCTTTCCATTCCCCTCTGTGGTATCCGAAGTTTTTAAATTGATTGCGATGTGAGTGTTCAGGTTTCACTTCCCTACGTCATAACGGGTAGAACGCACTGATAGAAGACTTCTTTTTTCAGGTAAAGTGGGAGTCTGCTCTTAAACACAATATTGAGTCTGCCAATTGCCTGCCAGCCACATTTAACAAGCTGTTCCACTCCCGGGCGGTATTCTCCCCCATTGAAATCCTCTGCTCAATATATAAAGCTGTCCACAATCTCCAAATCCCTTCTTAAAACTGAAATTCTTCTATCCTGAGCGAAGTTATTAAACACAACCTTACTCTGTTTCGGGTTTATTTTTAATCCAAATTGTTCGCCAGCTCTTTGCAATTCTTGTATGCGTCTTTGCAGCTTCTCTGGTTCTTGTGAAAGGAGAACGATAGCATCTGCAAATCTAAGATGGTTTAAGTTTGCACCATTGATCTTTAGACCATCCTGTTGCCAATCCAGTTTACTGAATATTTCTTCAAGGCAAGCCGAGAAAACAATAGGCGATATTGCGTCACCCTGCCGCACACCTCGTTCTACATTAATTCCCAGTTCAAGATAAGCAGGGTGAATTGTAGCTGCAGCTCCATCATATATCGATCCTAATAGGTTTACATATGCTTTATCTACACCTTGGCTAAGCAGTCTATCCATTATCACATGCTTTGAGATGGAGTCAAATGCTTTTTCGTAGTCGATATAAGCCAAGTACAGCGGCATGGTGTATTCGTTATGCCTTTCTATGGCCTACACTATGCTGTACAACCTGGTTGTGATCCAATGTACTGAATCCTCTTCTGAATCCTGCTTGTTCTCTTAGTTGTGCGTCGTTCAGTTTTTTTAATATTCTTTTAGAAATTATCTTAGTGAAAACTTTGTACATTACTGATAAGAGGCTTATTGGACGGTAGTTTTTTAAATCTTTCTACGCTCTCTTTTTATGTAAAAGGATCACTACTGCATTTTTCCATAAATCAGGTACTTTTTGTTCTTTGAGGCATTTTGAGTATAATTTTGCTAGTGTTTTATGTAACGTCCGACCACAAGCTTTTAGCATTGCGACAGTTACACTGTCCTTTTCTGGAGCCTTGCCGTTTTTCATCGATTCTATGGCTTTGTTACTTCCTCCACTAGGATATCTGGCATTTGTGCTTTCGTGGGTATTGTTGTCCTTGATTGGTTCTGATCTTCATATAACTGGGAATAAAATTTTCTGACAACCTCTAACATTTGCGTATGCGCCCTGCATACTATGATCCTCACGCCTTAATATATTTGTCTTCTTTTGTTTCTCAGCTTCTGTTTAGCCTTGTTAATTCCTTTGTTTTCTTCCAGGGTTTTTTGCACTAGCTGCATGTTGTATCGGGACGGGTCCTCTCTGATACGTTTTCTTATACTTTTGCAGAGCTCAGTGTACTCGACCTTGCCAAAACGAATACCTGCATTTCTCATTGCCCGCCTTTTCTTCATTAAATCAATGGTCTCACTGGAGATTTTTGTCTGGTTGGGACATTTTTCTTCTGGTGCTATTGAAGCAGCCGTTTGAAGCACATTGTTGGCGATTTCTTCATATTGAACTAATTATTCCACTTCCTCCAGATCTTGTTACACAGCAAACCGATTTGATAAAAACAATCTCAAAATTAGCTTCCTCTCTCCAGCAGTTTCCCAGAATCCACTTTGCCCTTCTTTGATCTTACCATTCTTTCGCGTTCTCTTCGACAGTTAATTCCTAACTTTTGCTCCCTTCCAACATTAAAATTGTTAAAGACTGTACAATTGGTAAATATTGTTTTATCGTTGGTCATGATGTAGTCAATTTCACTTGTGAGCCCACATGGACTTTTCCATGTCCATTTTCTGGTGATATTTTTTTTATAGAACGAATTCATAATATATAGTTCTTGTCCTTCAACAAAATCAGCCAATCTGCCACCTCTATTTTCGTGCTCACCAGTTCCATATGGGCCAGTTGCATTTTCGTCAGTTCTTGTTGTTCCAATTCTGGCATTAAAATCACCCATCAGGATTTTGTATATACATTTCTCCTTGTATAAAAGCTGGGCCACATCATAAAATTCCTCAATTTCCTCATCCCTCTGGCTTATAGTTGGTGCAAAAGTTTGGATGATTTGAAGCCTAAACTTTTTATTCAGCTGAATGACGCAATAGGCTAGTCGGTCGGATGTACTCAAATTTTACTGCACTGTCCTCCAGCTTTCGATTGATTAGGAATCCAATTCCACCATA
The DNA here is from genome assembly GCA_031761425.1 of Cosmopolites sordidus. NCBI lineage: Eukaryota > Metazoa > Arthropoda > Insecta > Coleoptera > Curculionidae > Cosmopolites > Cosmopolites sordidus. Next base: position 177,062 of record JARFXV010001356.1, on the reverse strand, counting down.
TCGGCCATTTTCCGTACCTCGAGTGTAAAGTACGTATAGTATAGTAAAGTTTGGCAAATAAAGTTGTAATAGCATACGCCATTAACACAATTACTGTATAATCCATCATATGTCCATTATATAGCTGCCAAAAAAGTGCAGATTTTAACATAGTGGAAAGAAGCAAAGTCACTGGAAAGTGATTGTCGGTCGTTAAAAAAATGGTAAAAAATGCCCTAATAATAAGCAGTTCACGAAAACCGTGGAACTAAAAGAAAAACTACACCTTATACTGACGGGCAGATTGTCCAAATTTCAAAAAACGAGCCATTTACATCGTCTACCAAAATTATAGTGACTTAAACTGTACAGGAGCCAGAAAAATGCAAAACAACGTTTAAAGTTTGCCCAAGATCAATTAAATTGGGATGGTGAATAGGCAATCAAGAAATTGCGAAATATTTTATGGAGTGATGAAACAAAAATAAATTTAATAAGTTTTAATAATAGGGGATATGTTAGAATACCACCTAATCAAGAATTAGTGCGAAAACATAATATTAAAACAGTTAAGTATGGCGTTAATATAAAACTGCGAGCAGCTTTTTCATGGTATGGCGTAGGACGAATTTACTGGATTAAAAACCATGGACCAATATGAGTTCATCTACATTCTTTAGGGAGTCATGCTGCCTTTTGCAGTAGAAAATATGCCGCTGCTGGAAATATCAACAGCATAATGATTCGAAACCTACTGTTATGAAAAACAATTTTTTGGTGACAATAAAGTAGATTTATTGCCGTGGCCTTTCCAATCGCAGGACTTCAATCCTATTGACAAATTGCGAACTTACTTTAAGAATGGCATGAGCAAGCATAAAACAAGAAACAAGTTTGAACTTTGGGCGGTGATCAATTCTTGTAGTGGAACTTTCGGTGTGAAATACTAAACTCGAAGAGATTTACCACTAAACACCAAATCACTTTTTGAAAATTTCTCGACGCACGTTTTGCTAACCATGTTAGCATCATCAAGAGATGATTTAATCTATTCCAGATTAAATCATCTTTTGATGATGCTGTATATGCATATATATATATATATATATATATATATATATATATATATATATATATATATATATATATATATATATATATATATATATATATATATATATATATATATATATATATATATATATATATATATATATATATATATATATATATATATATATATATATATATATATATATATATATATATATATATATATATATATATATATATATATATATATATATATATATATACCAGGTGTCCCATTAAGGATGGATCGCGACCGTATCTTGAAAACTATTTATCCCACAGCTTTGGGGGAAAAAAAATTGTACTAAAAATAATCATGAGAAATTCACCAAAAATATTTTTAAGCTTCTAAAACGACCGCAAGAGGGCGTGACGAGCTAAACATTTTTAAAAATAATTTTTTTGTGTATTTTCAAGTGTTAACCGAGTAAGAAAAATTCTCAGTTATAATGAGCAAACTGTCTCCTTCAACTTTGTTTTATGACATTTTGTCGTAACTTCGCGAATAAAGAAGTGGGGGGGAGTTTTACCTATTTAGATAAAAAGTCGTCTAATGTTCGTTTGCCTAAACCGATTTTCCTCAATTTGGATTCATTTAAAAGGCAACTGCTGGGACAATCAGATAATCTGGAAGATAAATTATTTAGTTTATAAATGAAACCGCGAGGTGGCGTTACATTCAACAATAGTTTTTTTGAAGTTTTGTTCAGTTTTTTCAAATGGAATAGTACAGCTTTTATTACATGGTTAGAAAGGTAATTTAAAGAGGAATCATCCAGTGGAAACCCGAAATCGATATCTCTGACATGTCAAGAGATATTTCGATTTTTCTGAAAAAATCAGTTAGTTTTAATTTTTACCGTAATATTAAGTTAAAAATTGGTCTTAATATGGTACATCTTTTATTACATGGCTAGAAAGGTAATTTAAAGAGGAATCATCCAGTGAAAACCCGAAATTGATATCTCTGACATGTCAAGAGATATTTCGATTTTTCTGAAAAAATCAGTTATTATTTCACTACTACCTGCATTAAGTTAAAAAAATATTAACCTAATGTTTGCCTTCCTTCACACTTTATCCAGGCTTAGGACTGGTCCAAATTCTTCGTGCCATATTAATTTTGAGCGTGTTTAAAGGCCAACGGGCCAACAACGAAGATAATAATAATAACAACAGTCAAATAAAATTATCAGCACAACAGTCTAATAATTAACAGAATCTGAACTTTAACGCCTTACTAAATGTTCAAAATGCCTTCCATCCTTAGAAATGCAAAGATTTATTTTTCGACGAGTACTAAAAACGGCAGCTTCAATTTCCGCTCTTGAAATGCTGGTTATTGAATTTTGAATTCTTTCAATCATGTTTTCTCGTGTGGTAGGACGAGTTTGAAAAACAAGGTCTTTTAGTCTTCCCCACAAGTAAAAATCAAGGACTGTCAAATACGGTGAGCGCGCCGGCCACGAAAATAAACTACCCCGTCCTATCCAACGATATGGAAACGAAGCATCCAAGAAGTTTCGAACCACCTGCAAGAAGTGGGCAGGGCATCCATCATGCTGGTACCACATTTGTCTTCTTGTTTCCAACGAAACATCTTCCATTAGTTCTGGCAGTCCATTTTGTAAAAATTTTAAATATGTTTCACTATTCAAATGTCCATTAAAAATAAAGGGACCAATAATTTTGTTTCCCAAAACACTACACCATACGTTCACACTCCATCTATTTTGGTGGTTGATTTCTAACATCCAGTGTGGATTAGCAACTGCCCAGTAGTGCATATTATATAAGTTAACGCCTCCATCACTGCTAAAAGTAGCTTCATCAGTCTATTGTATGCGTTTTAAGAATTGTTTATTTCCACTACACATATTTTTTAACCAGTGACAATAGTCTAACCGTTTGTCGAAATCGTTATCCAGAAGGGCTTGGTGTAAGACAACATGATAGGGGTGCAGCTTGTTATCTCTTAAGATTCGATGAACGGATGTCTTGTTAACACCTAATTCTTCAGATATTTGTCTGATACTTAAATGGGGGTTGGTTTCAACATAAGCCAGAACATTTACGACATTATCTCCATTACGAATCGAACGTAACCTGGTGCGGACTGGATCTGGATGCACAATTCCTGTTTCTCGTAAGCGTCTTGCTAGACGTGTAAACACCTTCTTCGAATAATGCCTTCTTTCGGGATATTAACTTGCATATTGCCGCTTTGCAATACATGTATTTTCAAAACATTGGGAATACACCGCCAACATATCATAGGCCTCGTTATTCGTACAAGGCATTGTTAGATATTATTATAATAATTATTAATAATCAATAAATGCAATGTTGAAATTGTAATGCATTTCAAAACTGATAAGTTAATTTGACTGTTTTTGTTTGTTTCCATGGTTCCCTTCTTACACTCTTTGTGTAATGTACCTAAGCATTGCATGCGTTTATTTGGAAACCCGAAAATGCATAATTTCATTCATCCATTTAGTTTAAAATAAAGAGTAGGTATACTGGTATATAGTATATAGGTACGACTGATTTCAATATTCTGTCAAGTAATATTTCATCATCATAAAAAAGAAAATGCAACAATTGGGGAAAGACATTTTTTCAGCTTATGTAATTAAATTAGAAGATTAGAACATTTATGATGATTGATACTGAATAGATAATGTTATTTTTTAAATAAAATTGTTGCGGTTGCGATTGCGACCTAAATATTAAAACCAATTTTTAACTTAATATTACGGTAAAAATTAAAACTAACTGATTTTTTTCAGAAAAATTGAAATATCTCTTGACATGTCAGAGATATCGATTTCGGGTTTTCACTGGACGATTCCTCTTTAAATTACCTTTCTTGCCATGTAGTAAAATCTGTACCATTCCATTTGAAAAAACAGAACAAAACTTCAAAAAACTATTGATGAATATAAAGCCACCTCGCGGTTTCATTTATAAACTGAATAATTTATCTCCCAGATTATCTGATTGTCCCAGCAATTGCCTTTCAAATGAATCCAAATTGAGGAAGATCGGTTAAGGCAAACGGACATTAGACGATTTGTTATCTCAATAGGTAAAACTGCCCCCCTCCCCTCCAGCCCTCTATTCGTGAAATTACGACAAAATATCATAAAACAAAGTTGTAGGAGACAGTTTGCTAATTATAACTTGGAATTTTTCTTACTCGGTTAACACTTGAAAATACACTAAAAAAAAAGATTTTTAAAAATGTTTAGCTCGTCACGCCCTATTGCGGTCGTTTTAGAAGCTTAAAAATATTTTTGGTTAATTTCGCATGATCATTTTTAGTACAATTTTTTTTCCCCCAAAGCTGTGGGATAAATAGTTTTCAAGATACGGCCGCGATCCATCCTTAATGGGACACCTGGTATATATATATATATATATATATATATAAATATATATATATATATATATATATATATATATATATATATATATATATATATATATATATATATATATATATATCATGATTTTTGTTATATTACTATATTATTTTTTCTAAATTTAAACTTGCCTTGATTGTTTATTTTTATTCTAAGAGAACAGAATTATTAATGGAATAAAAACAATGAAAACGAATATAGTATGCTCTTGAGGTAAACATCTAATTTTGTATCATATTTTTGTATATCTACCTTTATTTATTATATTTACATTTTTTTCTCCGAGAAAAAATGAAAGATTTATATCTAATGTCGGAAGGAGGAAAATTTATGCATCTGGTTGATAAAACGAAAATATCCCATTAAAGGGATGTCTTTTTTTTGTTATAATATTTTCAGAATATTTATTGGATTGATATTTGTGAATATTTATTGAGTTATCATTTCATATTTATTTTCATATTTAATTTATGTACATTATTATATTAACTATTATTACAGTTATTATTACAGTTATTATCATGCGAACGAGATTAGTGGGAAAAGGATCAATAAACTCTATATTTTATACCAATAGTGCTGGCATTTTTATTATATCTGTACAAGGCTCAGTTTTTGTTAGACGTCAAACTAAGTGACTATAATAACTTTAGGGTATATATCTTTAAAGAAATATGACTGATATTAAATGAAATACAAGACCATACTTATTTGTGATTTTCATTACAGTGTATTCAAAATAGACCCCTTGAAACCCACAATAATTCTGGAAGTGATCAATAACTTTGTTGATACGAGGCTGACTGGCGGACATATTAATAAAAAATCTTAGCATCAAAATCGATTCGAAACATGTTCCCTTCATTATCACTTTTAATTTTTTTAAATAACTAGGAATTGCGTGGAACCAAATTAGGCAAATTTACGGGAGGATTGAGCAACAAGGGGAGGATCGAATATTTTTTTATCAAAAAATCTTACCCAAATACAAAAAACATTAAAAATATTCAGAAATAAGGAAATTTATTCCGTGCTCCACGCAAAATTAATGCATACCTGGTCCTAGATGGGGTACGGGCGGGTCACGAACGGTTTCACAAAGTAGTACTGTTGTGCACCACAGTATAGCTTATGCTGCATTTAATTACAGCCTATGTTCGACATGATTAACATATATGGTCGTACTATTGGTAATTCCTTCAGCTTCATGTCATATTGCCAAAATATCATTTGGCATTTTCAAGTGTTGTCTACTTCGATTGAAGAGTGCAACTGATGTGGACGTACCGAGGATGGCGATTGTGCAGGTTGTATATGGATACAAATATGTAAAACACTTATAAAAAAAGTACAAATATCGCATTATGGCAGCGGATACGAATCAAAAACCAGAAGCCAGTCACGAACAACTCCGAACTGCCGCAACACAGCCTGCTCACTCACCGGTTTATAAAAGCGAGCGCAACGATTCGTGCACTTTTTAGTCGAAAGGACAAATTATATTTGGCGAAATGTCGTGACCCTTCATAAGAAGAACGGATTGAAATCCTTAATGATTTACGCACATAATATGAGCGACTCCTACAATACTATGAGCGACTCCGATTATTTTTGTAATTAATTTGTTCGCTATTTCATTCTCTTGTGAATCCAGTTCAACTCCAAAAGAATATATCTATCGCATTAAGAGTATTGTTGGTCTTTAATTTTAGCAACCATACTTGGCTGATATAAGTTATATTTTTTGGTATAATAAGATTCAACTATCTAATAAATTATAAGAATAAATTATGCTTAACTTGAAGAGATTTACCATTAATACACAGATTAAATCAGCTCCTGATGATGCTAACATGGTTAGCGAAACGTGCGTCGAGAAGTTCAAAAAAAATTATTTGGTGTTTAGTGGTAAATCTCTTTAAATTTAGTGTTTCACACCAAAGGATCCAGTAGAAGAATTGAATAAATTATGAACAAAAAATAGGTTTTTTTTTAAATGTTACACTTGTGTCCTTATAGTTGTTATATCTGTATAATAAAATATGCTTTACCCTTGGATTTTTTTCAGTGTCATCCCTTAAAGCCGTTGATTTAGGGCTTTTTGATACGATTACGATGCCAGGCTTGGGGTAAATTAAGGGTTTCTTTTGCCCAGGCGATAAACCTTAATGGTGGCTCTAAGAACTTATTGTACGTAATGGGACATCAAAAAGAGATATCAAAATATTAAACATGTGTCATTTGTTATGGTTTCTAAATGAGAAAAAAATCTTTTTTTAAAGGCAGATTCACAGAGTTTTCCATACTGTTTGTTTTAAAAACTTATTTAATCACCTGTCAACCTTTCCTTATAGAGTAGAGATTGAAATTATAGATTCTTCTTCTAATATATTGCACATACTTTTATATTTGATAGGGTCGATTTTATTGACTTTATTATCTATTTTTATGTAAGAGGAACATATCTATACTATAAATGGTTTAAAAAATAATACATTTATAACATTATTCATTCCTAACTGATTTTTTAATAGATCTTTTCTAGCGATACGTTGTTAATCTTTATAATCAGCCAGGATAAAAAGATTTTCAAACGATAGATTTAATTTTGCTTAATAATATAGCTAGATTATAGTCACTTAACGAATGACAAAGCCCAAAACACTCTCCAAGGTGAAACACATATTTGTTCGGGTAGGTACGAGGGTTGCTATTTATGAATCGGAAATTGGCAACAATGGCGTTGCTAGGCGCCACATACATCGTAAAGTTTGACATTGTTGACTGTATACGTACTCAGAACGTTTTATCACTTGGACCCTATTTGTGTTGTTTAGTGACTTTCAGTTTAGTTGTTTGATGAATTTCAACTCAGTCAAAAAATTGAATTAACAAGTGAGAATTCGTTCGATGATTTACTACGACTTTCGACGTCGATTATTTCAACAACAGTGCATCGATCAGTTCACTTCTACTTTTGGCGATGAAATACCATCTAAAACTGCTGTATATCACTGGTTTAGTGAATTCAATCGTGGCCATCGTTCGTTCATGGACGAATTTAAAGAACGTCGTTCAAAATCAGTTGTTGTGCCAGAAAACACCGATATTGGGCGCAAACTGATAAAGTAAGATCGTCATATGACATACCGTGAGATTGAGGCATCCCTGGGCATTAGTATGACAAGCATACACAAGATTTTACATGAACGGTGAAAAATATTTGTTCGCGTTGGATTGCGCATAATGTGACAATCGTTCAAAAAAAGGCTTGTCTCTATTGGTGCAAATAAATGCTCAAACATTACAATTGTGGTTCTTGAAAAGTCATGTATAACATTTACACAGTGACGAATCTTGCTTCTATGCGCATGCACCCGAAAGTAAACAGCAGTCGACTGTATGGGTCTTTCAAAATGAGCCAAACCCAACAAAAGTTGCTCGCGCAGAAGCACTTCGAAGCAAATGTTCGCCTATTTTTTTTTGTTTTTGGATAAATGGGCACATACCCATGGCTACAGTGCCAGTACAGAATCATAGAACGGTCAATTCTGAATGGTAAACAACAATTTGATTTGTTTGCCAGAAGTATTTTAAGAAATAAGAAAAAACAACCAGCCAGGGAGGAATATTGGTCACTATGACAACACACAGTCCGTGAAGAATAAATCAAGAGGTCAATGATTTTCAAAATCCATGTTTTGGATATTGGAATGGAAGAAGTGCTGTAAAAATTGGTTCAAACGTATGCAAAAGTATATTGATCATCGTGGAGAATACTTTGAAAAACAATAATATTATTTTCAATGATAAATATTTGTTTTTATTTATTATTCCGGATACATAAATAACAACCTTCGTATCGCCGTAATGTACCGTTTTCTTCTTGCACCCTTTATATTTCTATTGAAGTAGGTAGCACAGTTTTTTGTTTTCCTATTTTTCAGTATATGTATAATGTGTAATCGAGATTTCAACCTTATATCAGTATCAAAATTCTGTTGACGGATTAATACCTTGCTTCTTGCGCGAAAATCATTTATAAATTGATCGACTGATTTTCAAACATGGTTTAAATGGGATATCCAGGTGTGGTTTTGTTTCTTTATTGGTTCTTTGTATAAAATAAACACATTTACTGCACGGATTTCTATCCCCCAGAAGCATGAAAGAATATCTAGCAGCATATTGCCACATATTCTTATCATGCTTTATCTGCCTTGTCTTTATATCCACCTTATTAATCCCACACACACCTGTATTATAACTTGATATCACCTTAGGTTCAAGTATTTTAACTCTCACCGCCGGCACCGCGCAGACTTCTATATAGGTCGTATGGGTTGCATTCCGTAATTGCGCCTTGTGCTCAACATTGTTATGATTCTCTTAACCTTCTGAGATAAAAGCAGAATGTTGTGAGATCGAAAGGCAGTTCTACGATCAGTCCAAAATGTTGGTTTTTTATGACATCAGGCAAGTTTTCTATTTACTTGAATTACCATTGGTTAGCTTCTTAGGGTTATATGTTATGAAATTATTTTTCCTCACTTTCCCTTTGAATTTTAGAGCTTCATCAATAGATACTTTCTCCAAGTGATTTTTGAATTTTGACGAAATATACTCTGAAAAATTATTTACTTTTCGTTCATTACATTATGTTCGAATAATAATAGTTTGTGGGCCTGGTGGATTTCGTTCAGATGTAGTATTCAGAAAATTTGTAAGAATTTATCTCTCGTGAAAATTTCAGGAAAACTTTGAGATCCTTGCATTATAGCTGGTTGAACAATATTCCTTCAAGTTTGGTTCTATAATTGTTCGCATATTATAAAGGATTTTAAATTTGTTGAAATTGTTCATTAGTAAAAAAACAGTTGAAAGAAATATTACAGTTCCCGAGAGCTTGAAGACATTTTCGCCAACTGATAATTTATTTGCAAACGAAATTCTGTAGAAATACTCATTTGATGAGGTTATATCTTATCAAATAGATTGCTCCTCCTTGGGTAAATTTGCACCGTTACTTCGATTAGTGTCTTTTACTACACTTTTACTATTACTTGATATAATTTGCAACATTCATCGTGTTGGACGAAAAATAAAAATGTATTCACTTATTTCACTTATTTCTAACTAAAATTCATCATCATTACTTTCTAGATAAGTATTATCAATTACAAGTTATCCGCACTTCTTTTCTTACTGTAAGGCAAGGCATGTTCGCAGTTTACTTCAAATTCAATTTTAAAAATTAATTTTTTTATCATACCCTTACTGGGAAGTTGTCTGCTACGTTTATAGATGCCACCCAGTCTAACAGGTTAAGACAGAAAAAATTATCATGTACAGTGCTCGACAACGCCCAGAACAATAGAATTGTGCTGTCAGATAATGCTCGATACCCATCCGCAAAGAGATAGATACATAAAGTCTGGATTTTTTGTTACAGAAAATTTATTGCCGACTAAAAGAGTAATTAATGTTGTAGAACTGAAATAATTATTTCAAAATTACTAGTGATAACTAGAGTGTATGTTTTTTTATTACTCCTTCAAAATTATTTTTATTGTTTCATAAAATTTTATTTTTATTTTATAGTTATTACAGCAATCAATTTTTAATTAATCTAGACATTTAAGTCTTATAAATGAATGGACCTATATCTGACGAGCCACATGAAAGGATTTTGTTTAAAAATCGCTGTGTAAACTATGTTACGTCCTTAGTGTCCCTATACATATACATATACATATACATATACATATACATATACATATACATATACATATACATATACATATACATATACATATACATATACATATACAAATACATATACATATACATATACATATACATAAACATATACATATACATATACATATACATATACATATATATATACATATACATATACATATATATATACATATACATATACATATACATATACATATACATATACATATACATATACATATACATATACATATACATATATATATACATATACATATACATATACATATACATATACATATACATATACATATACATATACATATACATATACATATACATATACATATACATATACATATACATATACATATACATATACATATACATATACATATATATATATACATATACATATACATATACATATACATTTACATATACATATACATATACATATACATATACATAGTACGTATATATTATACTATTTATCTGGGATTGTCGCTTTGCAGAATTAACTTACTGAAATAATCAGTTCACTGAGTACTTGTTATTATAACATTCATTAAAACAAATGCATGAAGGTGTTTATGTAACTAAAATGTATCTATATTATTATTAAATAAATAATTAATTTTTCAATTTGAATCAAATGTATTGGGTTGCAAAAGTTCGTCCCGTTTTTATGAGAAAGAATTAATAAACATTTTATATCTTAAAAATTAAATTTAATCATTGTAGTATCTGCCGTTCTGTTTGATGACCGATAGCAATTAAACCCGGAATTTTAGGAGTTCTGAAGTTGCTGGACAAAGATCTGATTCAGGTAATTTCTCAAATTTTCCAAGAAAGTAAATTTTTTACGAATTAAGCTATTTTGAAATGATCTGAATAAATGGCACTCCGAGGATGCAAGGTCGGAGGAGTATGGTGGATGGATCAAACATTCCACTCAAGTTGTAAAAGTGTGTGTCAGGTGGCCAAAGAGTACACGCCTCTTTAGCATGCAGCATCTTGATGATACAAGCACTCTTGATTAATTGATTGGAAGAATTTCTCCGATCTCTTGAGTTATCACTGGAATTCACTAATCAATCAATAATTATGACAATCACTGTCAATTAGCACCAATATTTTGTTACGATCAGCCTCGACAGGTTGTCCAGAACATCGAACATCGCTAAGATTAAATTTGATTTTAAGGAACTTTCTGAATCAGTTATAGCAGGAGAAATCACCAACGGCATCCACACCGTATATAGCATATATCCTCTATTGCGCCTGCGAAGCACTCTTGTATATGTATATATATATATATATATATATATATATATATATATATATATATATATATATATATATATATATATATATATATATATATATATATATATATATATATATATAGATGTCCGGCTTATAACATTTTATCTCGAATATTTCAGATTTGTCACAAAATTTTGGTCTTTCTTTGTTATTATTTAGCATCGATTTGACATTATTTTTATTAACAGAGATATATTCATATTTTATGCCTTTAAATGATTTGTGATTCTGAAACTTAATTTATGTATATAGTTTATATCATGCCAATTTTTAGAATCTTTTTCGAGTGTTGCGGCATAAAAATGTTTGATGTTGTTTTTCTTAATCTTGTTTTATATTATTTTATCTATAATGTTGAGCTGATATCCATTATTCTTTGCGACATTTTTGATTATATTAAGATCTTTTTCATAACTGTCTTTTTTAAAGTGGAATCGTTAGAAATCTGTGGGCCACGATTGATTTGAACTTCCCTGAATAGTTATATCGTATCGCTAATGAGTATAGCTATCGATATATGTGGGTTTTGTGAAGTGGATTTTTGTTTTTACACTATTTAAATAATCAAGAAATTGACCCAATAGCCTTTCGGTACTCGTCCATATGTAAATCTTTTCATCTACATACCTAGCCCAAAAATTTATATGTTTTGTATAATTACTGTCGTCAAGTAAATTGTTTTTAAAATTAGCCATGTACATTTCGGTCAGAAGGGGGCTTAGGGGATTTCCCATTAGTAGTTCCAACAAAACCAAAATTTTACACGTTTGAAGTAGATAATGTTTATATTTTGCGATGTAATTCGATATAACAACTTTTAATGAATATCAAATAGCAGGACAAGAAACATTGAATCAAATGTGTATTCTAAAATAGTTTTATAGCAATGACAATTTTCAGGTTATATAAACATTTTAATAAAGATTATTTTTCTTTCAATAATCCACTTTTTAAGTATGTTGTAATAAATAATGCTCCCACATAATGAGGTAATTTATATATTTAATAGGAGAAATTTTATAAATATTATTTATTTCTTTTATATATATTAGGGGTCTTCCGAGATTAACAAATGAATTGAAGGGAAATAGTTCAAGGAGATACTTCAGAAATAATTTACACTTTTTAATACACTTTAAAAACAACGTAATTTTTTTACTGCGTCCGAACTTTAAATTCAAATAAAACAACAACCAAATTAGATGGCATTAATGTATCAAAACAATTTCGGATAAATCTCCGCCGCGGCTACTTCTGGCAAAGTGCATTCTGTTTATATATTTTCCGACCACTTTTTCAACTGTTCAAGTTATGTTGGCTTTCACCTTTGTACCCAATTAACAGGACCGTTCCTTGAAATATTTTTTTCACCAGTTGTTTTTCAATAAATCGATTGTTGCATAGGCTTTATGTTATGTGGAGCTGCCATTTTGGAATCATTTGGATCTTCAGATCAATATCATTCAAATTCGGAATTAAATAATCATTGATCATCAGTCCTTAAAAAACTGACAAATTTGGATCTTCTTCAACACTCTCAGCAACAGCGGCATTTTCATCGCAATGGAACGCACAGTTTTTTGTTTTGTTTTTGTTTTAATATCGAACAGCGTGAAATGCGTTCAGAATTTGTCGGTAATTCGACGAATGCATCGCTCGGTTGGGCGATTATATGCTTCATAGAAGACTCTATACGTTTGGGGTAACTCTGATAATAACTCTGATCTTGATAATAAATTCCGACAATTTACAAGGGTTGTTCTGATGTTAAACGTTCCATGATGATTTGCCAGACATATGATATGCTATGATAATTGCGATGATGATATCTGCCATAAAAATTTCACGGCGACCCCTATCGGACGTTTGGACACACTTAAAAAATCACCGTTTAGTTGTTTGGTTTTCTAAGACTATTTAAACTTACATTCACTTTAGGCCTAAAAAAAGAATAACTGTTTGAATTGGCTTGTTTTATACATCTTAATATCTACGTCAATATTTATAACATCCAGACATTCAAGACAAAAAAAAAACAAATCGCACTTGAAAGCAGAGCACTAACAGCCAATTATTTTCTAAAATTTATTATAATCTTGAAATTGTCTTGAGCGACCGTACATGACTAATAGTCAGGAGCCAAGGCATAGTAAATTGAACAGTTTTAGGTGGTGGATTTTCTTTTTGCATGTCGAAATAAATTATTCTTCTGATAAATGATGTTATTCTGCATAAAGCAAATTCAACAAAACACCGTTTTGCAGAAGATTTGAAAATTTACTTCTATTCCATATTCCATCTTATTAGAGGGTAGTGCCTTGAATCAAGTCCGTAAATTGAAATAAATAAATATACATTACGTATCACTGTCTGACATCGAAATGTGAACAAGCCTCTATATCAGAAAATTAAAATTTATAATGGAAACAGTTTGGGAAAATTTATCACGTTAATTGCATAAAAACTAAATCCATTAAGGCTGCTGATTTTTTCTTGATAACAATATTTTAGAATTTTGTTACTTTAGTTTTTTTTGTGTTTTTGTGCAACCACTTACATTCGATATCTTAATCTGCCATCCAAATTACTTGAAGTTAATAGGAGTTTCGGTTAATAAATGTCGATTTTGCTAAGAGATTGCAATTACTACTTCTTATCGATTGTTGGTTGAAGCTTATGGGGAACATGCAAACCCAAAAAAACTTATGAACGATGGTTTAAACGCTTTAAAATTGGTAATTTTGACAACGGGCACTAGCCTAACACAGCCAAAAAAGTTTGAAGAGACAGATTTGCAAGCATTATTGTATGAAGACTAAGCTTATACGTTAAAACAATTGGCAGTAGCATTAAATCCATCATTTTCGAACGTCTACATGTTATAGGAAAGATCCAAAAGAAAGGAAAATGGAAAGAAAGAGACCATGAAAGGCGAAAAACCACTTGTGAAATTTTCCTTGCCAGACAGAAAAGAAAATATTTTTAACATCGAGTTATGACAGATGATGAAAAGTGAATGTATTTTGACAACCCAATGCGCAAAAAATTATGGGTAGACCTAGACTAGCCTTCAACATTACAACCAGTGCACAATATACATGGAAATAAGGCTTTGCTGTATATTTGGGGGGATAGTAGTGGAGCTGTGTATTACGAACTGCTGACATTTGATGAAACGATTACTGATAATCGATACCGAGAAAAATTGATAAAACTGAATGGAGCATTGAAGGAAAAACGATCAGAATACGACCAAAGACCCGATAAACTCATTTTGCAACATGACAATGCTCGGTCCCATGTTGCAAAATATGTACAAACTATTGGAAAATTATAGGAAAACGTTAAATGCGACATCCTCTACCACCCGCAATAAGGGAAAATTTAGCTTGAATGGTTGACATCAAAAAACTAAAAAATCTTTTGGCGCAAAATCCATTCTTTAATAGAGAAATGGGAAGCAATCATCGTAATAGTTAACAATGGCCAATACTTTGGCGTCATACATTTGCGTCAACATATGCAAGCAAAATTATGCTGTATGAGGCTTTGTAATTAAAATACTCAGATACACTATGAGGATCATTTCTTATAACGATATGTTTTCCGTCTATCGCACTAAAACAGTTAGGAAAATTCCAACAAAAAAAAAGTTTCCGCAACGGGCGATTTTTAGTACATTACCCTCACAAAACCATTTTCAGTGTTAAAGGTTTCAGCGTTGCAGGGGATTGGACCCTGCATTTGCAATAATATAACTTTTACTGATCTTGTAATAGATCAAGTTCTATTAATTTTTTTTAGAATTTACCGTAAGATGCTGGAGCCGCAAGCGAATTGAACGAAAATACAGAAGAAAACCCTGAGGAACGTGGATTTTCTGCATCTGCATCTGTTACTACTACAAACGCTGATACTCAGGAACAAATAATATATGTGAACACAGAATCTGCCAATCGGTCTACTCCAAAACCAACAAACGTATTTCGTGCTCCTCAGAGTCGCAAACGGAAAATGGTTCATGACATATACGCAGCGATTGATAAGCTTTATAAAGTAGTGCTGAGTTATAGAAATGAGATAGAAATAAAGATGAATTTGACATATTTGCTAAATATGTTGATGTCCAGCTAAAAAGATGCCTCTTTATAATGCTATTATCTGTCAGGAACAAATTCAAACTGCATTGACACAACTCCATTGCAAGCATCACCAGCGTTTTCAAATTGCATATAATATTGATTGTCCTAATTTGCAACTGATTGCAGCAACAAATAACAATTCGGAGAGGATGCAGCCATCTGCTCTACTTGCTAAGGCTCTAAATAATATTTTACAGTAAAAAAATATAAAATTAAGTAAAATGTTGTAAAGCATCTTACATTTATTACTTCTGTTAAAACAGATTGTAGTTACTTTAATAAGCTCTTCTAATGCCTCGTATATAGCTGCACAAACTTCCTTCAAAAATTTTTTTTTAACTAATAACTTTAACTTTTTTAACTAATATCTGAAAGTTACTTGTAGTTATAATTTTGCGATACTGATATCGCGATTTTTATGCGATACCAAACTTTCAATAGCAGTTCTTCAAATAAATTATTCTTATGCATTCTGAAATGATTTCTGTATCCTTCACTATTCTCTAACGATAGTTCCTTCAGCAACGTGTCCGCTGTTCCCAATCGGTTTCTTCTCAAGATCCACTTTCTCACCCAAAAACGGCGCTTTTGATGAATGTTGATGCTTGATAATATTGTTCGCAGTTCTTCTTGTAACATAACTGTTACAATATGCATCACGCACCGCTACCTTCAGAGCCATTATAAAACTGAAACTGTTTGATTAGTTTGCGTTGAAATATGTGAACCAAAACTGATTCAAGTCGCATTCAACTTTTGTTGATCAACTAAAATCCGCTAATTAAACTTAACTCATGAGAACGTGTTAACGAAATACAGATTTCAATTGACCTTCACCAGCGTGCAATTTAACAGAGTTGGATCTTTCTTGTAGTATTTTTTAACAGTGTTTTCTTCTAGTATTTTTCTTGTAGTATTTAATTTTTTTTTTTATCCCAATAGGTCACAAACAATTTGTTACAAAAATGTATACAACTCCAGCAACATGTCATATTTAATGAAATTTTTGATATTAATTATTTCATATTAATTGAAAAAATTCCAGGCTGTTTTAATAATAATAATAAATATAAAACAGAAAAATAAAACACAAGTTTTTAAATAATACAACGGTTATTTATTTATTCATGGTCATTTATTTTGCCTCGTTTAAAGTAATCCCTGTTCACTGCAATACCCTTATTCTAACGTTTATTCCAGTCTTTGAAACAGTGTTTATCGACTTATGATATTTCCTTTAAAGCGATCAGCGTACTCTCCGATTAACTCAAAATGGCGTCCACGAAGTGGTTTTTAGAACCGAGGAAGTAGCAAAAGGTCATAGTTCCTTCATGAATTAAACAGATTTGCAACATATTCAGCAAACGATTTCTGAATGTATCCAATCTTTTTGAACCCCTAGAAGCATTAAGACGTGAGGTGTACGAGAATAGAGTGAAAAGTCAGATAGAGTGAATAGTCGATTAAATCGAGAAATCGATTTATGTTTCAAATTAGTCTCCTTTTAGATGGATACACTTCGCCAAACGATTTTCAAATAATTTATTGATTTGATGCAAATATATTTCGAGCCAGTATCTTCATGCTTGGGAGGTGAAAGGTCGAAAGGGATCAGACTCAGAGGGCAGGGTGAATGCTCCGTTAATTCATAATGCAAGTGCATATTGGCTAATTTCGCTGTTGGATGGGTTTGTTGTCGTTGTGAAGCAGCACTTTTTTCTCCGTCGTGTGAAAGCGTTTTTTAAATTCTTTGCGAAATTTGACCAGCTGAATACTCTTCTGTTATTATCTTTCACTTTTTCATATATTCGACAAAGATAATTCCTTGCAAATCCCTGAAAATAATGGCATCTTCACCTTCTTCGGCGCACATTTGCCGGGTAGAACCCAATGTTTTGACCATTTTATCACGTCTGGGGTGTAGTGATGAATTCTAGTTTCATCAGCAGTTGCGATTCACGCAGAAATTCTTTATACATATCTAAACAGCGATGTGAACTGACTGCTTAATTCCGGTTTTAATACAAATAAACAGTTGCGTCTTTCCATAATGGCACGTGGGGCCCAAGCCCAGAGCCCCAGAGAGTAGATTTACGTCAACTTACCGTCAATTTGGTTATCAAAATAGGCACGCACTGTCGATCAGATGGGAATTCCCCAGATGTCTCAAACTTATATGATTCGTTTTGTTTACTTATCTATTTATAATAAATTAAAATATAAAATATCTTTATTAAAATGTTATGTGTAGTTTTGTAGTCTTGTTGTCTAGTCTAATTATGTCGAAAACAATATAAAACACTTGCAGCTCAAAAAAAAACTATTAGCGAACTATCTAAATTAACCTTCTTTTTTACACTTGAATAAACTAACAGGCAGACTGATTCTTCGACCTTATCATCTAAAGATGCCTCTAAATCTCAAAGCTCAGATATGGGGACCATGCGTGACATAGAAAATAAAATTAGTGTTTCGAGTTCATCAGTTCCAGATGTAAAGACAATCTCACACATAGCCTAGATCTTCAAGTTCAAGCTACTTCGACTTATCAGCTTCAAGTGTTTTAGAATCTCACGATGCTGGTATGTACAGTAATGAAATTTTAACGGAAGAAGTACACGATGTTTGAATTCGCAAAGGGCTAGGTTTTCCAAAATAAACATTGTGACCACCGAAACTTCCACAAGTTTTCCTGATCCAAACAGTAAAACAAAAACTAGAAACTAGTCTAGGACTAGACTAGGAATATTTCTACTCACAAATTGACGAATTTTGAGTATGTAGAAAGAAAATGGCTCCTGTATTCGCCATCGTAGATATCTGTATATTGCTATTGCTTAGGCTATTTAATAATAGTTCGGGTAATAGTTTATGTTCTTCTTTCTTTGCTAATTATATGCAAAACTGCGGAAGTCGTGGAAAAGAAATTACATAATATTTGTCTGCAAATATTTGCAATGAATTTATTAATATAATGTGACAGCAAGTATTAGCGACGATTGTTAACGAACTAAAAGCAACAAAATACTATTCAATAAGCGTGGATTCCACACCAGATCTCTCCCATGTTGACCAACTGACTTTTATCGCTCGGTACGTAAGAGACGGAGAGCCTATTGAGAGGTTTTTTCAATTTTTACCTGTGGAGGCTCAACATATAGCAGATACCGTTTTAAACTTTTTGGAAAGCTTTGATGTTCCAATAAAAGATTGTCATGGGCATATTTACGATAATGCACCAAATATGACTGGAAAGTATTCTGGTCTTCAAGCAAGAATAAAAGAAAACTGTAAATTTGCTATTTTTGTCATATGTGCTGCACATTCACTGAATTTAGTATGTGTTTAGTCAGTTGGATGTGCTTCCCAAGCAAGACCATGTTTCCAATTCATTCAAAAATTGCTCAATTTTTTTTTCGGGTTTGAACAATCGATCGAAAATTTTCACACAAAGTTTAGGTGCAAGTACACCTTTGAAGTCGCTCTCTGAAATCCGATGGCCTACACGCGCTGATGCTCTTAACGCTTTGCGTAATAGTTACTATCATATTTTTAGAGCTTGAACATCAAATGTCAGAAATACCTATCAACCAGGAGAAACAAAAACGAGACTCAAAACTTTGCCAAAAAAAATGGAAAAACTGAAGACCATTCTCCTAACGGAGATATGGAATGACCTTTTAGGAATTATCAATAAAACAAACATAAGCTTACAGAATATTTGCATGAAAATGGACGTTGCAACAAAATTTTTTGCATCTTTTGCCGATTATTTCAGTAGCGCACGCAGTAATTTCGAACAGTACGAATTGGCTGCTCAAGAAAAAATCGACATGCTGACCATAAAGATAAGTACTCATTTAAACTAACTCATTTAACGTAACTCATTTAAAGTAACTGTCTGAATCATACAAGGAAGTTAACAAACGTTTTAGTTTTCATTCTCAATTAAAAACAATCGAATCTGCTCAATTGACAAATAAATGCAAATAATTTGCAGAATTCTGTCAAGAAGACATTAACGCTAATGCGGTCAAATAAGAATGTTTTCATTTAAGGAAGTGACAATTCTGTCACGAAAACATTAACGCTAATGCGGTCAAATAAGAATGTTTTCATTTAAGGAAGTACTGGAAAAACCTTGCAAATGAATCGGCGGACTTGAGTATCTTAGTCTTATTAATCTAATAAAGGCCGTCTAATAAAGGCAGATAAATTAGAAGAAACTTTTCTGAATGTGGAAGTTGCTACAACGATATTCCTTTATCTAATGGTCCCCAATTGCAATAGAAAGCGTTTACTTTCGCAGCCAAAAAGAATAAAAAATTAATTATGAATTACTTTGTTACAAGAACGACTTGCTGTTTTGTCAATAGTTTGGATAAAAAGTCGTTCAAAAAATGGATTTTGAGGATATGATAGGAGATTTTACACAACAGAAATCTCGAAAGAAGCCATTAACATCAACGTCAGTCCAATTCCCAAACCAGTAATCACTTCACTTATATTTGATTTGTATAAAGCTAATCATAATACAGTTACTAGACAAAAGTACATTCTCATGTTTTCATTCACGTTTTTTTGGCTTTCTAAAAGGGCCCCAACCTCTGTGTGCCCGCGGGCTCCTGCATGGTCTAAGACGGCTTTGCGAGCAAACGCGGCACCCATTGTATAGGATGTTTTTTACAGGTTCATCCGAGATCATCTTAATAAAATCTCTTAGCTTTACTCAGCGATAGGTGATCACGATATTACGGATTTTGTAACCTAAACGGGACATTCTAGGCGCGGAACGTTACCTACGCTGGTTCAACCGCATTGAAACTTATACAACAAACTTATACAACATGAAATGTGATGGAGCAGAACCTTCAAAGTACTTTTGGTTTTACAGGAGCAACAGAAAGTCCGTTTGGATGATGTGCATTAAGGGTTCTAAGTATAATATATCGGGATTAATTTAACCCCATGGGACCATACCATATCATTTATTGAATTATAATACATTAATTTAAAAGTGTAGCATAATACATGATAATATCAGAGGTTTGTTGCGCTTCTAGCCCTCTCAGACTATAACATCAGACATAGAACATTATGACTGAATAGCTGGCTCCTAAACCTAGGAGCGAGATTTTTTGAACAGTAATCGATGACAAATAGGTGCTTATTTTGAAGAATGACAGTACTGAAATTTGTCAATGCATAGATTGGGTTATCGTTGGTATAAATATGTCGAATTAGCAAGGAGATATTTTGAAAAAAAACTTAATTTCAAATGGCAAATTTCGGTTTTAACTTTCACTCTAAAAACTTTTCAGTTTATGCACTTACATCAGGTAAGCTAAGTTCTTATAAATTCTGAGCTAATCTTAGTTTTATTGACTAGTCCTTTATAGTTCTTCTAGTTTTATATCTTGAGAGTGTTGTACCCTCAGGGGGAAAAATTAATTCCTTTCGGCGGAATTACTTTATAAGTATTGAAACCGAAACGAGGATAATAGAAGATTTAAATAAAATTTAATTGGACATATCCTGATAATTGTGCAGTTAAACATAAAACCAACAAATAAAAAAAGACATTAAAGGATAGCAGTAACGACAGATAGGATTATATGCATCGTTAAAGTTATTATTTGTCAACGAACTAATCACTTCTACATTAAATAAATATTGAGGATCGTTATACAGGGTATCGCGCATCGTTATACAGGATGAGCCCTAAGTTGAGACTATTTTTAACAGCATATAAAACCCTATAAATGAACATTTTTTCTAATACCATTATTCAAAAAACTGAAAGATAAAAACTTACAATATTATTTTCGAAAACAACATTCATTCCGGTCCTGCGCCTTGTACTTAAAGAAAAGGTTCAAAGTGGACGCTGATCCATTCCATGCAATGTTGGATGCGAGGTATCTAAGAGTGGGTGCATCTGCTTAATAGTGACAAAGGTCTTCCCCTAATAGTCTAACCAGCCTGTTCTATGTTATTAATAAGTTCTTCCCTTGTATCAACTGGCTTTTTAAAAACTATTCTTTTCATATAACCCCATAGAAATAAATCATAAGAGTTAAAATCTGGTGATTCGGCGGCCACGCAATAGGCCCTCCACTCGCTTATTAGAAAAAGTGTTTGAAAACTCTGACACTTTACGCCTAAAATTCGATGGCGCTCAACCATGTAAGAACCACATGTTCTGCCTGACATTCAAAGGCACATTTTCTAGAAGACCAGGAAGATGATTTTGTAAAAATTTGAAATAGTTTTCATTAGGATCCGGCAAAATCAAAGGCTCAACAAGAATACCATTGACAATTGCCGCCACACATTGGCCGTAAATCTATGTTGAAAATTTGTTTGGCTAGAAGCATCATGATTATCAATTGAACAAAAAATTAGTATGATAATGATTAAAACACTTGGTATTTGTTTCACAATATATTCAAGATATTGAATATATGTAAAATTTATACAATGTATAAACTGTAAAGTTTATACATAACTATTTTTGAGAATAAACATGTCAGAAAAAATCTTGAATATATTGTGAAACAAATACCAAGTGTTTTAATCATTATCATTGTTATTATGTTTCACCAAAGTGAACCGCGCAATCAGTAGAAAAAATGAGTATTGTGTGAATTCCATTTCGGGTAAATAAAAACTTGGCCAGAAACATTTTGTTTATGGTTTTGATTCGTCTCATGTTGTTGTTTAGCCACGCGCAGAACCGAACTCTGTTAGGGTTGTGTTTTGTGGCTCATTGTCATGAGCTTGAACTCGTTACACATGAAATAGTTGCAACTGATTTTCCGGCAATGTTGTAAAAAGTTTTTTTTGGCTTAGTTCAACTTGCCGTCCTATTCCTCAAGTATTTGTTTTTGGGTCTTCCTCGACAAAATTCAAAATTTGTTCCTCCTGTTACACGTTTTCAGGTACTTCCGGTGTCTCTAGCTCTTTGCACAACCCGAATATACAATTTCGGCAATGGGTGAACCCGAAAAAGAAAACGTAGAGCGTGTGGTAAAGAAGGCACTCTCCATAAATTAACAGCATGTCAGCTAATTCATTATTCTAATACACTTGACCATTTTATTATTCCAAGAATCATTGTACAAATCTACGTTAAAACTGACAGTAAAACACAAGATAAGAAAAGGTATGAAAAAATCTGTGGTAGTACTATTGCATGGTCGTACATGAGCTGCATTTAATATAGCATTGTAAACTGTATTCTCAGTAGCTCAATTGTAGTTTTCTTAGTGCATTTAATTTTCTCTTATCGTTTATCGTAATCAGACCACAGATTTGATTTATACTATGAAATTCTCCAAAAGAGATTACTCATTAAAATCGAATAACAAATTATCTGTTATATCATATAATATAAATACGACAGCTCTAAATATAATTTATTGCTTATAAAATTTAAGCATTGGTGTTTCTTTTAAGCAGATAGAAAAGGTTGCTATTCAGTAAACATATCATAAATACATTAAATTATATCGAGGTAACTGATATCTGCAAACGTTCTAATCATACTGGTTTCGAACAAAAATAAACATGATTGCGTCAGAAGGATATATTGAACCTCAAACACAAGTTATTCACTATTAAAAAAATCTTTCGAATTGTTGAGCAAGCCAAATATTTTTCATATTTCTGAAGAGATTTTCATTGAATCGAGAAAAAAGATGACGAGAATGATGAGCTTAAAATGCACTCAAAACACCGATGGTATGGTCATTGGAAGCAAAAATCAGTAAAATGTTTGCAGCAAATCTATCTCCTTTCAAAAAGGAAAAGCAAAAAAAATACCTGTCTAAATCTGTGTCTAAAGTGTAAATGAGAGTAAATATAATGTATTAGCAAACTATAAAAACTTTGGCTGATGATAGTTTATTTTATTTTAATACATTTTTAATTATCAATAACATAAGTTTTGATTGATTGCGCGGTTGGCTCTTGGTGAAACATAGTAACAATGATAATAATTAAAACACTTGGTATTTGTTTCACAATATATTCAAGATTCGAAATTCGAATATTTTCGAATCATAGAGAAAATATTCGAATTCGAAATATTTAGAAAACCCACGTATACCAATACCATTATTCACGCAAGTTCAAATCAGTCATGGAATGTAAAAATGTCCACTTTTCATAGTATGACCCACAGACTTCTAATGATTCCACTTAAAAAAGACAGCTATGACAAAGAACTTAATATTATCAAAAATATCGCAAGGAATAATGGATATCAGCCAAGCATCATAGATAAAATGATAAAAAACAAGATTAAGAAAAACAACACCAAACATTTTTATGCCGCAACACCCGAAAAAGATTCTAAAAATTGGCATGCTATAAACTATATTCACAAATTAAGTTCGAGAATCACAAATCAGTTAAAGGACGAAAATATTAATATTATCTCTGTTAATAAGAATAATCTTGCATCGATGTAAAACAATAACAAAGAAAGAGCAAAATTTTGTGACAAATCTGGAGTATACGAAATTAAATGTAATATGTGTGACGCTATTTATATAGGCCAAACGGGCCGATCGCTCAATGATAGGCTAAAAGAACATAAATATTCAATTTTACACAATCAGAGAAAGACGGGCTTTGCCGAACATTGTATAGACCAGAACCATTTTTTTAACATTAATAATACCAAATTAATACATAGCTGCAATAAAAGCAGGCTGTTAAATTACCTGGAAATTTTCGAAATTAAAAAAGCCATATACGACGGCAAAAACCTAACAAACACCCAGCTAGACTTCGGAAATACTCCAATTATTGATAGTGTAATAAATTTAACGAGATGAAAAAACCGACTTCCATTAGACAGCACTTTGAAACTTTAGTTTAGTTTATACATAACTCTCTTTGAGAATGGTCGCGAGGCCGAAACATGTTAGAGAATATCTTGAATATATTGTGAAACAAATACCAAGTGTTTTAATTATTATCATAATAACATAAGTGATGAAAACAATAAAAAATAATAGTGGTAAGCCAAGAACTATAGTTCAATATCAATATCGTCAAATGTTCATTATTTGTTCGTATAAAATGCATCTTGTATTGTCCGCTTAAAGTTTATCGACAAAGGGCAAATAATTGCAGCGAAGATCTACAGTAGATAGATAAAACATATACACAATGTCTTAGTTCAAAGACAAGGTCAATTGATGGCGAGGAAAATGTATTGTATTAATATAATGGAAGGTAAAATACTAGAATTTCTTTAGGGAAAAATTATCGCTTTAGGTTTGAAATGTTTATTTTTCTATGGATTCATGGGTCATTATGCCTCACATAGAGAACAATATCTGGAACATTTGAAATTTTAAATTTTACGATTCAACATAACACATACCTACGAGAAATATCTTTTTTTTTATGCCTAAGATTTTAGAATTGATTTTAGCTATATTTGGGGCGCAAAATCTAAATATGAAATCAGTTTTTCTCCATTTGCTCTACTTTTTTAGATACATTCACTTATCTATCAATGTTTTTTTTTCCATTCAAGACATTCAAGTATAGGTGTTCAAAATTATTATACAAGGATTGGTTCCTATATATTTGCTTTATTGTCAGTCTGCCGTCGAGTTAGTTCTAGGAAAATTTACTTAATGGCATAAGCATTACCTTTCCGGTAACTGAAGTGATTTTCAACGCAAAAATTCCAATTTCTGTACTTAACTTAGGAAATGCTCCGCAAATGTATTCATAACATTTTTCGGTCTTATCCAATACTTTGACAAACTATTTTATGATACCTGTAATGGCTTATTTACCACATTAGCTTTACCTACAGTTAAGTATTCTATCAAAGGCCATAACTTTTATTCTCGGTGATTTTGTTTTGTTCGACTGTCCCAGAGACAAATGAAGCAAGGGGGTTTTGTGTATCCACTTTGCTGTCCAAGTAAGAAATTTACCATTTGTAAATCCACCCAAACTGACTATTGGTGTTCGTATTAATTATTGTTTTCAAGATCAAATCTAATATTCTCGTATGCTTCTTTGAGTTTGGTTAAGTGGGCAATTTGGATAGATGCATATCGGTTTCCATTTTTCAGTAAAACACATTTTAAACTTCTTTTCGAGCTATCTATAATTATCACGAAGAGCGATCCCATCAGTTGGTATATATTCAGATAAACCCATGTCTAGTAGGAACTTTGCAATGTTGTTGCAATAGACAAGCTCTTCGTCCTTACTAAAATATGGTAAAATATGTTTTTGTTCTTCTGGCTGCAATAAATTATTTTTCTTTAGCCTTGACGCTAACAATTTCGACGCCTGTTTTGATAAATTCAAAAATATTAATATGCAATATAGAGGGGGTAAGGAAAAGTACTTTCGTAAATTTAATCAATGATACTTCAAGTGATTTGAAAGAAAACAGTTCTTTACAACAAAAATCAAAAATCTAAGGGTTTCCGAGAAAAAAAATTGCTAAGTTACTAAGTCACCGATCGAAAAGCTCCGATAAAAATTAACATTTTAGACAAATTTGTGTAAAAGCATATTTGGTAAATAAAGGGTTATTAAACTAGTACTATACGAGGGTTGCTATTTATGTATCCGGAATAATAGAAAAAAACAAATATTTATCATTGAAAATAGTTTTGTTATTGTTCAAAATATTCTCCGCCATGATTGATACTCTTTTCCATACGTTTGAACTAATTGTCATAGTGCTTTTTCCTTTCCGATTGAGGTATCTCCAACACATGCATTTTGAACGAATGAACCTCTTCATCTGGCGTCGAAAATCGTTGACTACGTAGATTATTTTTCATGTACAGAAACAAGTAGAAATCATTGGGTGCCAAATCAGGACTGTATGGCAAATAATCCATTAATTTGATGTTTTAAGCGGTCAAATATTCAATTGTTTGGTTCAATGTATGAAACCTTTTCCCAGTTCTGTTAAATGGCCCATAATTTACAACTAATTAACAGTTATCATCAAACCCTCAACCGGCCTAAAATACTCAATTGGAATGCCAATGGAATTCAAGCTCACCGATCCATCTTTATAGCCTTCTTAGGCCGTCACAGCATTGACATAGTCTGCATTAGAGAAACCCATCTTGCTAATGAAGATAAATTGAAAATACCGGGTTATAAATTTTATCAAATCAATAGAGAAGCTAGGGTAGCCTCGAGTGGAGTCGCCATCTTAATCAAAAACAAAATATCTCACAACCCAGTCGATATGCCAAACGTTACAAGTTTAGAAATTGTATCAATCAAAGTAAGCTTTCTCAATAGTACCAGCATCCAATTATTCAGTGTCTACAAACAACCCAACAAAAAATTAATGGACAACGGCTTATAGTTAATTTTTAATATCACTGAGACAACATTAATTGAAGATCTTAACTCCAAAAACACTGTGTGGGGCTGTCGCCAAACCAACCCAAATGGGGTAAAGAGCTAAATGAAATTGCAGTACAACCTACAGGTACTTACACCGGATGATCACACATATTACCCATACAGGAAAGATCACAAACCTGACATTTTTGACATAATCGTACAAAAAAATGTAAGAAAAGAACTTCATCAAACAGTGCATATAGAGCTCGATTCGGATCATTCGCCAGTTATAATTACATTTCAAGCCGAACCTGTCAAACATTCTCCTAAGGCAAAACTTACTAATGGCCGTGTAAACTGGGAACTCTTCAAGGATAGAATGGAGTCCAAACTGGTACAAATACCTCTCACAATAAAGACAAATATCGATAAACAAGTTATACATATTACAACAACAATTCAAGAAAGTATACACCTTTCAACAAAGCCACCAAAAACAAGAAAACCATTTAAAAACAATACCCCACTACCTCCACAAATCAACTAATTAATAAATTGCGCATTAAGCGAGAATTAGGTACTCTTAGAACAATTTAACACCAAAAACGCATAAGTGAGCTAGGGCCACCAGATCCAGGATTATCAAGATCTACTAACAAAATTGTACGAAAATCGGAATAAATCTCATCTCTTCTGGTTAACATTACATAGTGATTACTTCATAATGATTTTTGATCTACAGCAATTACATCAGGCCTTTGCAAATTTGACACAAAATGAAGTGAAAGCCTACACACCAGTAGCAGGTATAGACATCAAACTTATATCGCCACAGGAGATAATGTTAGTAATTAAAACCCTTTCGATTAAAAAAGGACCGGGCCACGACTAAATACCGAATATAATATTGAAAAATGCAAGCAAAAAGCTGATTGTCCACCTAAGTTCACTTTTTAACTCTTGTTAAAAATTGGGATATTTTCCACAAACATGGAAGTACTCATTTGAGAACTTACTATTCGTAATTTAATTCAAAACTTCGAATCAAATGGTAGAATTTGTGATGGTAATAATCCAAGTCGTCAAAAATTTCAAGGTAATGCTGAAAACATCGGTGCTGTGAACCAAAGTGTAAATGAAAATCCAGAACAATCAGTTACACGTCGTTTTCAAGAACTTCTTATGGCACTACTTATGGTACTACTATGGGCATACTTATAGCTTCTGCTTTTCCCAAAACCAGTTACAATGGCTAAACTCTTTATAAATTATATACGACAGATTAAACCAAGCGATTATCAACGAGAACATAATTCCAGCCTTCCAATTTCGTTTCAAACCAGGTCATTCTGCGTGTCATAAACTCCAACACCTAACAGAAACTACAGAAGAGGGGTTTGAGAATAAGTAGTACACTCTAACCATACTCTTAGATTTGACCTAAGCCTTTGATAGCATATGGCATGACAGATTAAAACATAAAATAACATCGGTTAAGATACCTGTATGTTTAAAAGTCATCCTTTTTCATATATAAACGACAGGTCCTTCCAAACATCCAAACACAACGCAGCATCAACTATTAGAAAAATTAAAACCTGCGTGCCACAAGGAAGTATACTTGGCCCAATTCTTTTTAACCTATATATACACGACATACCAGAAACAGAAGCATCTCTTCTAATGTTAGCAACACCAGTGTTGGCAATTCCGGATTTGTGATGGAAAGAATTCAAGCCGTCAAAAATTTCAACGTATTGCTGAAAACATCGATGCTTTGAACCAAAGTGTAAATGAAAATCCGGAATAATCAATTGCACGTCGTTCTCAAGAACTTCTTATGGCACTACTTATGGTACGATGAGCATTCTTATGGCACTATATGAAATGTTCTTCATAAAAATTTGCATTTCAAGGCGTATAAAATTCAGTTAACCCAGAAATTAGTTGCGTAGAAATTTTCCACATTCGACTTTAGAGTAACTTGAAAGAGATCCAATATTTCATGAAAAAATCATCTTCAGCGATGAAGCTCATTTTTGATTAAATTGCTTCGTTAAGTAAAATTGTCGCATTTGAAGTGAATAGAACTCACATGCTGTTCTTAATACACAATATAGTCATTCACAAAAATTAACAATTTGGTGCGGTTTATAGTCTGGAGGTCTAATTGGATCGTAATTATTTGAAAACGAAAATGGAAATGAAGTTACTGTTAATGGCGAACGTTATAGAAACATGATTACTGATTTAACGTAATAATTTGTTAAAAATATACCTGTGCTTAATGTTCAAGTTAAGTTTGAAAGTTTTTCTATTATTCCTAAAGTTTCCCTCCGGAAGTTATAATTTAATTCTAGCCTAGCTATATCCCTTCTTTTCGTTTGATTTACATTGTAAGAAGCACTCTCAAATCTAGGTTCACATTAGTCATTAAAAAGTCATTGACGCTAAATAATTTGGTTTTATTGATATATGTTTTATTACTGAATCCAGACTATAATTACGGTGTATATTTAAATATTCATTTTAACCTAGGTTTAAGAATCTTAATCTTTATTCCGTTCTGTGAAATGAAAAAATAGTCTTTCCTTTGTTCTTGCCCATTAAAGCTAATTGTTTCTAAAATACTTGAGTTGATAAAATACTTGAGTATTACTGATTTTTTTTTTCATCAAAATATTCGTCATTGTTGCCACAATTCTATTCAACACAATATCAAATTAGCAATTTCCCTGACAGTAATATTTCCCCATTCCATTTAATATTCCCATTTAATATTCTTCCCATTCCCATCTATTCCATTCCCATCTATTCCATCTATTCCATTCCCATTTAATATTCTTGGCAGTAATAATTTCCCTTGGCAAAATAGTTTATGTGAAAACATATTCACTCAAGGAGAAGATTTTGTGTATTTCGAATTATATTTATTCATGAATTCGGTAAAAAATCAGGATGTACTGTCATTCGGCTGAATTACAATTTCCTAAGATGTCGCCAGGATTCAGTTAACTTGTTATATAAGTTCTATTTCTAATGGAAGCGTAAGCGACAACGAGAATTGCTATTGCATGGCTGTTGAGTTTAACCATGATTTAAATGTTACAAGCTAATCTTGAAGAGATTTACTACTAAACACCAAATCACTTTTTTAAACTTTCCGATGCACGTTTCGCTAATCTTCTATTAAATCTTCTAAATCTAATCTTCTATTCTAATATTCTTCTAAATACAATCTTCATATCTAGATTGAATCATATCCCGATTATACTAACATGGTTAGCGAAACGTGCATCGAATAGTTAAAAAATGTGATTTGGTGTTTAGTGGTAAATCTTAACCCTTTCGTAATTAAACCCTTTCGATTAAAAAAGGACCGGGCCACGACTAAATACCGAATATAATATTGAAAAATGCAAGCAAAAAGCTGATTGTCCACCTAAGTTCACTTTTTAACTCTTGTTAAAAATTGGGATATTTTCCACAAACATGGAAGTACTCATTTGAGAACTTACTATTCGTAATTTAATTCAAAACTTCGAATCAAATGGTAGAATTTGTGATGGTAATAATCCAAGTCGTCAAAAATTTCAAGGTAATGCTGAAAACATCGGTGCTGTGAACCAAAGTGTAAATGAAAATCCAGAACAATCAGTTACACGTCGTTTTCAAGAACTTCTTATGGCACTACTTATGGTACTACTATGGGCATACTTATAGCTTCTGCTTTTCCCAAAACCAGTTACAATGGCTAAACTCTTTATAAATTATATACGACAGATTAAACCAAGCGATTATCAACGAGAACATAATTCCAGCCTTCCAATTTCGTTTCAAACCAGGTCATTCTGCGTGTCATAAACTCCAACACCTAACAGAAACTACAGAAGAGGGGTTTGAGAATAAGTAGTACACTCTAACCATACTCTTAGATTTGACCTAAGCCTTTGATAGCATATGGCATGACAGATTAAAACATAAAATAACATCGGTTAAGATACCTGTATGTTTAAAAGTCATCCTTTTTCATATATAAACGACAGGTCCTTCCAAACATCCAAACACAACGCAGCATCAACTATTAGAAAAATTAAAACCTGCGTGCCACAAGGAAGTATACTTGGCCCAATTCTTTTTAACCTATATATACACGACATACCAGAAACAGAAGCATCTCTTCTAATGTTAGCAACACCAGTGTTGGCAATTCCGGATTTGTGATGGAAAGAATTCAAGCCGTCAAAAATTTCAACGTATTGCTGAAAACATCGATGCTTTGAACCAAAGTGTAAATGAAAATCCGGAATAATCAATTGCACGTCGTTCTCAAGAACTTCTTATGGCACTACTTATGGTACGATGAGCATTCTTATGGCACTATATGAAATGTTCTTCATAAAAATTTGCATTTCAAGGCGTATAAAATTCAGTTAACCCAGAAATTAGTTGCGTAGAAATTTTCCACATTCGACTTTAGAGTAACTTGAAAGAGATCCAATATTTCATGAAAAAATCATCTTCAGCGATGAAGCTCATTTTTGATTAAATTGCTTCGTTAAGTAAAATTGTCGCATTTGAAGTGAATAGAACTCACATGCTGTTCTTAATACACAATATAGTCATTCACAAAAATTAACAATTTGGTGCGGTTTATAGTCTGGAGGTCTAATTGGATCGTAATTATTTGAAAACGAAAATGGAAATGAAGTTACTGTTAATGGCGAACGTTATAGAAACATGATTACTGATTTAACGTAATAATTTGTTAAAAATATACCTGTGCTTAATGTTCAAGTTAAGTTTGAAAGTTTTTCTATTATTCCTAAAGTTTCCCTCCGGAAGTTATAATTTAATTCTAGCCTAGCTATATCCCTTCTTTTCGTTTGATTTACATTGTAAGAAGCACTCTCAAATCTAGGTTCACATTAGTCATTAAAAAGTCATTGACGCTAAATAATTTGGTTTTATTGATATATGTTTTATTACTGAATCCAGACTATAATTACGGTGTATATTTAAATATTCATTTTAACCTAGGTTTAAGAATCTTAATCTTTATTCCGTTCTGTGAAATGAAAAAATAGTCTTTCCTTTGTTCTTGCCCATTAAAGCTAATTGTTTCTAAAATACTTGAGTTGATAAAATACTTGAGTATTACTGATTTTTTTTTTCATCAAAATATTCGTCATTGTTGCCACAATTCTATTCAACACAATATCAAATTAGCAATTTCCCTGACAGTAATATTTCCCCATTCCATTTAATATTCCCATTTAATATTCTTCCCATTCCCATCTATTCCATTCCCATCTATTCCATCTATTCCATTCCCATTTAATATTCTTGGCAGTAATAATTTCCCTTGGCAAAATAGTTTATGTGAAAACATATTCACTCAAGGAGAAGATTTTGTGTATTTCGAATTATATTTATTCATGAATTCGGTAAAAAATCAGGATGTACTGTCATTCGGCTGAATTACAATTTCCTAAGATGTCGCCAGGATTCAGTTAACTTGTTATATAAGTTCTATTTCTAATGGAAGCGTAAGCGACAACGAGAATTGCTATTGCATGGCTGTTGAGTTTAACCATGATTTAAATGTTACAAGCTAATCTTGAAGAGATTTACTACTAAACACCAAATCACTTTTTTAAACTTTCCGATGCACGTTTCGCTAATCTTCTATTAAATCTTCTAAATCTAATCTTCTATTCTAATATTCTTCTAAATACAATCTTCATATCTAGATTGAATCATATCCCGATTATACTAACATGGTTAGCGAAACGTGCATCGAATAGTTAAAAAATGTGATTTGGTGTTTAGTGGTAAATCTTCTCGACTTTAGTTCATACCGAAGGTTTCAATAGAAGAATTGAAAATCACGTTTCCATAACGTTTGGTAATTATTCAAGTTTCCTACGTTAATATTCATCGTGCACTTCGTATTATTATACTTACTTCGTAAGTATTATGGTCGACATAATCAACCTACTCTGTTTGATTTTTGTCAATATACTGACAAAGAGTATTGATGTTAAAAAAACCAGTGTGGAGAAGATAAAAATGTCTTGGTTCTTCTATCATATCAATATTTACGCCTTTCAATAGTGATGTTTTGGTCAAGTTTACTCAATCAATAATTTTAAAAAATGTATTTTTATTTATGAGCCCAGTAGAAGTAAATTAATTCTTTTTGGTCGGTTTATTGGTTACAGTTCAAAAAAATATATTCATGGAATCCGCTCCTGTAAAAGAAATGGTGTAGATTACCACAAATTCTTTTATTGGGACATTCAGAATCAAACCAAATCCCTTTTTTTAACTTCTCAACGGGCATATCACTCTAGATTCAATTCTAGATTCTAATTCTAAAACTAAACCATAACGGTATCTAATGAAACATGTAAAAATTATTAACCATGAATTAACCATGAAGCGTTACATTAATAGTTCAAACTGACACATAATAATAGAAATTTGATAACTAACTCCCTAAATCGTAGGGTTGGTATACTTTATCCTTTGAAATGCTCAATTATATTTCTCTTAACTTCTTATATGGATTGTAGATTACCTTATGTCCACTTTTTTTTAAATTTTGGTTAACACTGGTTTTAATTAGTCATCAAGCGGTATTACCAGGAATTTAATTTTGTTTTGTTCCTTCTAAAAACTGGAACATTCTTTCAATATTTTTCTAAACTTATGTTTTCTATCACCCCCCTAATCAATTTTAATTTTTTGTTTAACATATATTTTATTAACTGTTACGCGCCAAACACAAATAGCACGGGTAGGAGGGTGGTATCAAACGCTTCACAGGTTTTTTAAATTTAGTAGCCACAGATCGCTTCACGGGATCACAGCGCTAATTTTGCGTATGAGCGTTTTATAAAAACAACGATTCCTACACTATTGTTCGTCGTCTATACAAGACACATTTTAATTTAGCGACCATGACAACTGTGCCAAGTGCGAATTTAATCAAACATTGGGTGTGCAAATTTGAAGAGATTGGAAATACAATGCCAGATAAATTAAGTGTACGTAAAACGACATCGAGAACGAATATTGACCGCGTTCGCCAGTCTGTTAGAGACGATCCACGACAGTCTCTACGACTTCGCGCAGCTTCTCTGTATTTACACAGATCCACAATTCATCGCATTATTCGCAAATATTTACATTTCCACCTCTACAAAATTGTTATTGTACCAGAGATAAAGCCCGACGATCCAGCTAAACGAGTTCAATTCTGCAGGACAATGAAAAATCGTTTTATGAATTTCAATAACATATTGTTTTCTGATTAATCCAATTCCACATTAGGCCTCGTGAATAAACATCATTGCAGATATTTGGTTAACGACAATTCGCTGGAACTGCAGCAAAAATCATTACACTTGCTCAAGGTTGTCGTTTGGATTACCGGATCACCGAAGATAACCGTGGTCTTATTCAGACTATGAATTCCGATCATTATTGTCATATGATTCGGACTTTTTTGAATTGGACAAAACTCGATTGGCTGCAACCGCAACACATTTTTCCAACAAGATGGAGCAACTTCCCACTCACGAATAATTTTTTAGCAGTTGTTCACGATTTATTCCCTGAAAGAGTGACTAGTCGCAGAGGGGACATCAACAGGCCACCGAGGAGTCCAGATTCAACACATGCTCATTTTAAGAGCTATCCAGCGAGTGACTGAAAATTTCAGTTCCAGGAGAAATGAGTATGAAAAAGCGGGTGGTGGCCATTTACAGATGTTTATATTTCATAAATAAAAATTTAAAAACTTCTCTGTAATTTAACAACAATTAAACAAGTTTGAATTAATTCTGATGTTTTATTTTTTAAGTATTAAAAACGAAAAGCATTCCGAGACACCCTTTACCTTAAAGAATTTATATTTTACTTCATTATAAATAGATATATTTGGTTTTAGAAAACGCTTTATGTTCATATCAGTTTTATAGTTGCAGAAAAAAATTAATTTTAGCAGTCAAAAATAGCTAATGACTTCTCGTTACGTAACCAAGATTATAATGTAGTAAAAACTTTATTTATATAACATAATAGTGAACTTGATTTGTCTAGAAATGATTGAATTTCAACATAATGTACAATAAGGAAAGATATCAGAAATAGAAACAATACTGATCAATCTCATATTTTGGCAAGTCTGTTTCTCCCATTTAACAGAAAAATGTACGTACTTATGACAATTAATTATAGGAATTATTTATTTCTCGATCGGATATCAAAAAGAAATTTGAAGATTTACAACCACTCGATTGGGCTACTTAAATTATATAAATAAATAATTGCTAAAAAAAATATATTTCTACTACAAAGTTAATTTTGTAACAGATAATGTTTATATCAAAATCTTGATATGAAATATATCGATAAAAATCTATGAATATAAAATCTATGGAGATAAAATACTTGGATACTAAAAATAGGATACCCCTGGAAAAATAATGCCAAATATTCCAGAATTTTATATATTCGTAAAATTGCCTTTAACAAGCATAGGTGAGAAATAGTTATTTCTCTGGATATATATGCAGCCGGAAAATTTTGATCGCTTAACATTTTTTCTGCATGTCAGTATACTATATAAATAATGATGTGAAAAGGTGGTGCTTTGAAAAAAAAAAGAAAATTTACTGGAATAACAAGCTGTAAAATAAATGAAAACATATTTGCCCAACATTTTTGTGATATATGGTTCATGGTCGAACACATCTAAAAAGAACTATAAAATGGGGAAAATATTTCGTTTTCCAATGTTCATATGTAGGCTATTATTGAACTTTTCTCTTTAAGATTGAATACGTACTTACGAGTTCATTATACGTTTGAACTGCAAGTTCTTATTTTTAATAAACGAAATTCGAGATATGATTAAATGCCAACTGTATATACTTTTCCTATTTTTCCTTTTTTCTCAATGACTAGATTCAATTTGGTATACAGTTGATACAGTTTTGCTGCAGAATAATCTCCTTTCAGTAGATTCTGCAATATCAATACGGTTCTAGTATGCACAGGAACGTAGAACTTCTTGAAAGACCTCTCTCTCTTTTTGCCACTGATTTCACCGCACTATCGATTTACTTATCTCTATAATAATAAAAAAATTCTTCTATCATAAAATTAAATAAAACTCTTGCAAATTTGAAAGTAGTTTTATAGCGAGCATGAATTAAACTTATGTTGTCTAGCACTTTTATATGTTTGTAGTGTTTGATTATTGGAGAATATTGGGGTTCTCAGATAAAGCCGGCGCCACACGATGCGGTGAACTTTTGACTCAAAGGTTCGCCTCCAACGTTTGAATCAAATATTCGATGATTAACATGACAAGTGCCGTGCTACACGATGGAACGAATGTTTGATCCAATACATTTGATTCCAATGTTTGTTCAATTTTTTGTGGGATTAAAAGTTTTTTAATTAAAAGTTAAATTAAAATTATATATTTACGTTAAAATTATATACAAAATTGAGGATGATTCCAGCCCCAACGCCATCCCTCACGAGCCGCCACTAACATTTATTTATATAAACAAAAAAATCAAATGTTTGAAACAAACTTTCACCTATTAAAGTTTTCAATTAACTCTACTGTTTTGTTGACTTAAAAAACAGTAGGTACCTAATTTTCCTTTAGTGCCTTTTAATAATAATTATTTAATATATATGCATAATTAAAATATAAAAGTAATAAAAACACATACCTGTCAAGACACAAGTCAGTGATAATAATTTATAAACAAAAATTGATAAAACTATTCTATTGGTTTGGGCGAATCGTGTAGCAGTGTATCAAAGGTATTCCAAGTGTATCCAGTGAAAAAAAAACACTTTGAAGAGATTCAAAAGACCGACAGCAGGCCCAACATACTCCAACACGAACGTTGGAGGGTTGACAATTGGCACTCGTAGTTCATGCATTGACTACACGATGCGTTCAATCATCAAGCATCCAACGTTCTTCGTGTTATCGTGTAGCGCCAGCTTAATCTGCATGTGCAGGTCGATTGATTGATTTTAATCGGATTTTAATCGGATTTAACAAATCGACTCGAACGTGGAAAAATGTTAAGGCCTCTATCTCTTAATAGTCACGCAAGCAAGAAAAGTCTTGAATATTTGTCATATGCCAAAGATAATACCATAGTTATTTTGTGCTTTTCTCCATACTGCACTTACCGTATGTAACCACTCGATGTGTACTTCTATGGGCCGTTGAAATCATATTTTAAGCGAGAAATATGGAAGTTTACAGATTGGAGTCTATTCAATCGACCCATTAGAAAAACTGCAACTGTACAGAATGCATCCAGTGGGTACAGAAGTACAGATCTCTGGCTTGTTAATATCAATATATTTCCAGATCACTTATTTGAACCAGTAGAAAGAACGAACATACCATTGACCGTAGAAGCTAATCCGGAAACTCAAAATCGGTCTACCCAGCCTATTCAAAGCACTATTCCAGAATTACCTGGCATAACTAAAAACCCATAGTCTGCTTCTGTGGAAACTCGAATGCCTGCTAAGACTTCAACAGCAATCAGCACCACTCATGAAATATTTACTTGCACTTCTCGAGTTTCTTTATCTGCTCCGTTGGAAACTTTTATTCCTCTTCCAGTAGGAAAGTTTGTAAGCGGTCAAGAAAAAAGAAAACATTGAAAAATCATAATTATTTCTTGCTATTGACTTCAACTCGTAGTTTGGAAGAAATTAAAGATCGCCAGGCAATTAAAAGTCCCATCTAAAATAGAAAACCACAAAGTAACTGAAGCTTTTTTTGACGATGACAGACAAAAAAGTTTACGCAATTAATAGCCAAAAAGATGAAGAAGACTGCCCATCACGGTCTAAGCCCGGTTTTTTTACGGTCTTAGCCTGGTGAAGGCTGGCTAGGATGCATGTTTTGTTTTCGCACACGTGTGCATCACGTGCGCACATGCGGACTTGCCAAAGAAAATAAAAAAATGTATATAAAATGTGTCAATCAGTATACAGTCAATCAATATATATTCCGTTATGTACATATCATGTATGCTATTATGTTCATACAGTATGGACAAAATGGTTTTTCGTCAAAAAAATTGAAACGTTTATTTTTGAGTTTTTGTGAAAATTATTTTTCAAGAGTGATGATAGCAGATGATAAACCAAAGATGATTATAAGGAAAAATCAGCCATCCATCCATCTTTGATTGACATTAAGTAACCCACGATGCAAAAAAATAATTTAAAATTTACAAAAATGGTAAACAACACATATATATTGATCGACTTTATTAACTTTAAACAGTTCTTTGGAAATACGATACAAATAATACTTCGACTTGGTACAAAACACTTGTTGATCACCCTAGTAGAAAACTTGAACAAGAAATCAATGTTTAATCCACGTTGCCATTTTTAAAATATGTTTTAAATCATATATGAAATAATAATACACTATATTCAGCTTATTGGAAACAGGCGACATGAATTATTATTACTAATATTTCGGTTTGAACACTTTAATATGTAATTGAAATTGTTACAAAAAATGTTTCATCGAAACAAGTCATGGCAAATTAAAATTTTATTAAAATTATCTAATAACTACAACAATATATGAGTGGAATAATAGAGAAGTAAATTTTCCTAGGTCTTCCTCTATTTCACTTATACCACACTCTGTCGGGACTTCCTATATTCTTTTAGTTTATCTGTTGCCATTCATTCGGT
Organism: Cosmopolites sordidus; assembly: GCA_031761425.1. NCBI lineage: Eukaryota > Metazoa > Arthropoda > Insecta > Coleoptera > Curculionidae > Cosmopolites > Cosmopolites sordidus. Next base: position 138,220 of record JARFXV010001356.1, on the reverse strand, counting down.
TTAGGTGTCTAAACCATTTCAGTTCATTTCGTTCACTTTGATATTAGTAAACTAATAAACTTCTTTTACTATATTTCTGGCTGCCTATTAGCTAATCTCTTTCATAGTTTAACTACTCTATTAATTCATTTTACATTTCTTCAGTAGTTCATATCAATGGTTATGAATCAATGAGTTATATTAAATTCGGCTATGGTAGCCGTATTTAATATAAAACATTCACTATCATAAGTTAATATTGGTCTAAATACAGTTTTATAGACAGTCGTCTTGGTTTTTCTCTTTTTACCAATTTTATTAGTATTGTAGTTACTAAAACTCATTATGCTCTTGTTCGACATAAGCTGATTATGCTTACATATAATATGTATGTGTGATTTATAAGGTCTGAATTTTTTATACATATCTTTCACATTCTGCCACAGTTCTTGATTTAGTAAATTATTATCTATTTTCAATGATGATTTTTCCAGTTTCTGTACCACTTTTTTTATAATCTAATCCAGTTGATTTGGATCTAGAAATCCTTCTTTTCTGATTCATTTGGTATGATTTTCTTTTATTTTCTTCGGAATTCTATATATTTGTATTTGTAGCGTTATGGCTAAGTTGTGATCAAATTCCTTATCTATAATAATACCAATCAATATCATTTATCAATAATATTTAATTCGATTTTCTATTTATTCATATGTAGTTAATTTGACTTTTGGTTTTATCACCTGGCAAGAATTACATTGCCTTATGACACCCTTTATTTTCAAACATTATGCCTCCTATCTGTAATTCAAAATTACCGCAGATTTCCGGTAATAAGTCATCATTTCCATTTCTTTCACCTCTACTTTGTTGCCCTATTACATTATATCTTCACAGTTTTCTGAGCATTTCTCGACTTTTGATTTAAAATCGCCAACACTAAATCGCCAAAAATGTAATGAATAAAAGTTTACGATTAGTGAACTCTTCTGCCTATTTGTGTAAGATTATCAAAAGATTATTAATAATGAAAATTTAGCCCTTGCTATAATAAAGGCTAAAAGCTAATTATGATTGGCAGTGAAACAAAATAAACCAAATTTCCTAATTATCACGTCTTTGAGTATCACTTTTTTTGGCATCTTTATCACTAAACCCTCTTTCAAGTGCTTTGGTCCTTTGGGAATTTCTTTTCTCTCCAGATTTTTTTAATGATTGGTAGTAATATGTCCGTTATTAGACTCACGTCCATCTTCAGTGTATCTGCCAGAATCATATAGTTTTCCGCTGCTGTTCCTTTTTCCGTTTCCCGAACGGCATGAGTCACTAGTTTTCTTGAGGGAGTATCAATGTTAACTGGTAATTGGGTGTATCAGTCTCTTGCGGTATTTGTATAGTTTCACTGTTTATGTTCTTCTTTCTTCAATTTTTGTTCACTCTATACTCCTCCACTTGTCACATTTTAATATTTATCTGAAGTTTTCTGTAAACATCTTTCACATTCTGCCACAGTTCTTGATTTAGTAAATTATTTTCTATTGTTAATGAAGATTTTTCCAGTTTCTGTACCACAGCCACAGCCTTTATAGTCATATCCAGTTTATTCGGATCTACAAATCTTTTGTAGATCCGTTATCGTAAAGAAATTAAATTTCTTTACGATAAGTAATACGATTACAATTAATAATTGCTACGATATGTAAGTAGTGATTAGATTTTTTGTTTCTAGTATCCATTAGTATTTCATTCAATATTCATATGTGGTTAATTTGGGATTTGGTTTTGCTGTCTGGCGAGAATTAACGTTGCCTTATGACATGCTTTATCTTCAAACATTATGCCTCGTATGTATTTGTAATTCAAAATTAGCACAGATTTTCGTTGTAACTCATCATTTCCATTTCTTTCACCTATGCAATTTTCCTATGCTCACTTGCATCTATGTTTCTCTATTATATTATATCTTTACAGTTTTCTGAGCATTTTGGTTTAAAATCACCGATATGTATTTATAGTAATATGTATTAGCGGACTAATAACGAACTAAAAATGTGTTAATAATAGTAGATCAATCACAAATGGTTCCTATTAATTTAGGCATATTTATTTGACGCAAATAAAAATGTAGTGAATGAAAGTTTAGGATTATTTAACGATTCCGCCTGATTTGTCTAAGGTTATCAAAAGATTATTAATATTGAAAATTTAATCTATGCTATAATAAAGGCTAAAAGCTAATTTTGAATGGCAGTGACAACAAATAAACGAATATTATGCATTTATCAATTCAGTACAAACAACGTTAACGTTATTCTGTTATTGTGTTAACGTTATTCAATTCTGTTAACGTTAGAACTACCCAAATGTGATTATAACATCAAGAACGAATGTATAGATCAAAGTTTATTAGACATAAGTGGGAATAGGTTCTGTAGGAAAGAATGATTATATGGTATATTATATTTTAAGTTTAAATGTTGATTTAGTAACAAAATCTGAAGAACCTCTTTGATCAATCTTACAAAACCATTGAGAAAAGGCAAGTATTGTTTCTAAAGCAATGCGGTAATGATAAGAATGTATACTGTGTTCCATAAAATGTTAACCTACATTTTTTTGGTTCTAAAACTCCAATATGCCATTTAGATTTCAAGTATCTCCACCTCTAACTGCTTACAAACATCATGTAAATATTTCAATTAAGCTTTGAAATAAATGTCTTGTTAATAGCATGTCGGATGTGGTTGTCTAATGGAGTTATTAGTTATTGTTCTTACAAACTGTTCTTTTATCGTGACCGAAAGAAAAGGTCCATTGGTGGCATTAAACTTGGTGTCTGTGGACTTCATTGTTTTTTAACGGCAGAACACTATAAAGGATATTTCTATGTAGAGGAAAATCAAACCCAACCAAACTAAACCAAACCAAACCACATGAAACCAATCATAAAACCAACATTTATTAATGACAAAATAGGATACATTTTCGAACAACAATAAAAACAATTCTTTAAATTTCGTGAGAATTCCAAACGAGCAGTAAGATAATTATTTCAATCTGTATTAACTACAAAACATTTAAGAGCTCAGGTTATGGGAATTTAGCAGATGACATTATTTGAATATATTAACTACATTTTTTCCCATCTTTTGAAAAATAAAATATCTACGGCAATAAGAAGCGAACCTGTTATTAATTACCATAAATTAAAAGTCACAGACTGTCATAATTAATATGTGGTGTTGTGCAGCTATTATTACTTGTCACTAATTTCTTAATAATATACAAACAGTTAACAATACATCTGGAACATGTTCAGAAAAAGCCGGAATTAAATATTTCATTAAGTTTTAGGGATTTGAGATTAAACATGGTCAGTATCTATTTAAATGAACATTTATAACAAAGAAGTTGTAGAACAGGTCACAAGGTATATAAGGACAACTTTTCATAAAAACATTATATTTGCCAATGATGTTCATTCAAATTCCTTGGTAATGTCTCATTTATTATTTTTTGATACTATTTATCAACTGTTTTTTTTTTCCAATATAGTTTTTTCAGTTTATTAGTTTTATCTACTAGGCAATATATTACATGCTATATGTTATTTAGATATATTTAATAATATTCTTATTCAATATCATTTACGTTATTTATTCAAATTATTATTTCAAAATAATTTTCAGTCATGAGGACAGTCTGTTTTCTCTTTTTAAAATGTACCAGTTAATTAAATTAGATCAACAATTTCTCAACGAAACCTGCAAAGGGAGTTCTTACTTACCTTTATTTTGGGGAATGAAATTGTTTGGGTCTGTTTCTAAGAACCAATCATTTTCAAGGTTATTTTATCGCAGACATATTTTCATAAGCTAATGGGCAAATTATGAGTAAAAGAACAAATTTGAATTATCATTAAAATTAATTGGTACTTAATGAGTAAAGGGTAAATATATTATAAAAATATTGAAATATTAACGTATTGGTAAATAAAACATTCTGTCGTAAAAGTGCGACGTGTCTTAAATAAATATATTTGCTGAATATTCAGATTAATATTCTAGCCGTCATTTGATTAAGGGTGTTAACAGAGGACATACAATTTTGAAGGTTAATTCAGTCTGAATAGATATTGTAATATATTCTGTGATCAATTTCAAACAATGAACCATTCTTTTTGTTTTCTATCCTTGCTATAAAAGCAGCGAAGTAAATTATTCCAAAGGGTGACTTCGGTGCCACAAAGCAAGTGCACCGTTTTAAAGCTAAAAGCAAATAGTATATATTAGAGCATAACATCATGGGTACATGCAAAACTGAATGTATTAAGATTGATAAATCGATTACATATAACTAAATGAAAAATCAATCTTATCCAATCTTTAAACATGAAAAAAAAATGGCAAATGCTATAAAGCATTAAACACCTTTATAATCTCTTCTTTTCTAATAGACACAAAAATGTCTTTATTGGCAATTTTTTTTCATATCTGGGGGTTATATAATTCCAACAGGATGGCGCGACACCTCACTCTGCTAATGAAACAGTTGATTTATTGAGACAAAAATTTCCTGGACCAATTATTACAACAAACCGTTGTAACAAACGTTGGAAGAACCGTTGGACTATTTTCTTGGGGGTTATGTGAAAAGCCGGGTCTATAACAACAATCCTCAATCGATTCCTGTACTAAAGAATGAAATTATTTAAGTTATTGGTGAGATAGAACCACGGTTATACCAAGATGTCATTCAAAATGTTGACAAAAGAGTGAACCTCTGTGAAACGTCCTGGTCATTTGGAGATATTGGCTTTCGTGTTTAAACATCATACTATGCTTCTATTACACTGGTCAACAAATTTAAACTTTTTTGAGGTAACATTGATGAAAATAGGTGTATATGAAGTATTTTGTAATCCTAGATCCGATGTAGTCCGAAAATTATAAGCAAATTACTGTAACGTGTACAGTTTTTTTGTTACAGGGGGTCAACGGGGTTACAGGGGGAAGACGGGGCATATTTTTACAATACAATATTCATTTAATATAAACATGTAAACGTTATAAGTCTCTGCAAAAATATTACTGAGGATTACCAATAAAAAATATATTACATGAGACGTCATACACTGACAAAAACTTTTACTTTTTCATCTTGTGTTCTGTATCATCACCTATTTTTAAAAACTACCGGTAGGTAGCCCAACATAGATGGGTTTCTAGCGTATCTGGTATCTTGCTTCCATCGTTCTGATATTCTGGTGAAACTTCTGTCCTCGTTCGTTACTTACAGCATCCAAATTTTCAAAAAAAAAATCGAAATGGTAGTGTAAAAAGTTCATTTTTAAGAACATCAGGCACCCTAGTATTTCATAGGCTTTCAAGAGTTCATCTATGAGGTTATTATGAAAATGAAATGAAAATTCTTGTTGCCCAGAAATTCTTTCACTTTTCTTGAAAACGGAAATCCTCTAGAAGCTTCCTTATTTGTGGCTCAATAAATATGTCTTCTTTTAGTTTTTCATCACTTAATTGAGAAAATATTTCTTTTAGTTACTTGAAACCATTACCTTTATATACATGGCTTTGAGAAAGATTTTCATTAGTCCAAGCTTAATATGGAGAGGCGGAAGAAGAACCTTTTTGGGTTAAAAAGGGGGGCATATTTTATGCTTAAAATATCAGGGCAATACTTTGTAAATGCCTCTGAAGTCCTAGCAATATACCTATCACTTACAAATAATTTCAATGATTCTATGATATAAAGGAGAAGAGGGTACTTAAAAATGGGACGTGCTAGGCGATTAATGTGAAAAGGTGTTTTAATAAGTACCTAAATGAAATGGAAAAAGAGTATTCTCATCAATTTTACAAAAATCTTGTCGACCTGTGTTATCAATTAAAAAAATTTTTGAAATCAACTCAAATTCTGTGTTTAATTCAAGAATTAAAAAAACACTCAATTGGAAAGATCCTTTATATAAATAAATAAATCAAATAAATACACACTTTATTTAGCATATACAGCTAATAGTAACAAAACAAAATCAATATACAAAAAAAATAAATAAAAGTAAGAAAAATTCTAAAAACTCTTAACAAAAGAAAATACAATCAAATGACAATAACTAACAGTGTTCAAATGATAAAACACTATATCGTTTCAAATAATAGTTTAACAGTTTATTAAATACATACACATTAGGAGCGCTCCCTATGTGGGCGGGCAAAGCATTGAAGAGGCAAACACCTTCCCAAAACAATGTCTTCTGGAGAGCAGTAGTTCTCACAATTGGTACATCAGAATTGTTCTTAGAACGGACATCGTAAGAATGTATATTTACTCTTTGTACCAAAAAAGTATTCAAATAATGAGGCAACAAATTATGTTTTATTTTATATATCAATCGAATGTTAACCCCTTCAGTGGCCCGTGATACTGAAAACCAATCCAATGACCGCAACATTACCTTTATCGGTGTATACCTATTACAGTTCAATATTAAACGCATATCCTTGTTCTGCTATATTTGGAGTCTACCAATACCCTCCTTATTACGTGATATCAGCACAAACATAAATAAGTAAAATGGGGTAAAACAATAGTATTATATACAAGCCTCTTCGACCAGGGTGATAAATGTGACGATATACGATTAAATAACCCTATTTTTTCTCAATCGTTCTACATAGATAACTGACATGATTACAAAGTCTTAACTGAGTATACCAACAGTACTCTTAAGTATTTAACTAAATTTACAATTTCAATATCGCAATTGATTATATTTATTTTTAATCCTAACTAATTAAACCTTTTGCAGTTTGCTTTAGACCCTATTACCATGCACCTTGTTTTCAAATCGTTTAGTTTAAGTTTATTTTTGCATAGCCATCTAAATAGCGTTGCCAGTTCAATATTTAATGTTTCAACCATTTTAGGCGAATCATACCCCGACACAGATATGACAGTATCATCTGCAAAAAAACTAATAAAGCATTTATCCAATATTGTAGAAATATCGTTTGACATATATCAAAAACACTAACAGGCCTAAAACACTTTCCTGAGGAACTTCCCAAGCACTTTCCCTCTTTGCCGACACTTTTCCCTCAACCCTCGTCCTATGATATCTGTCTGTTAAGACTCTTGATCCATTAAGGCTTTTGATCTTACACCATAACTTAATAATGTTTACACAGTATATCCCGGTCAATAGGTTCGAATGCTCGCATTAAATCTATAAACACACTAAGTTTTTTAACACACAGAGTTTCAGTTTAAAACACACCGTTTTCCCGTCCTTTATATCGTTCTTCTATATTGCGCATACATACTGAATAGCCGTCTCACAAGAATGTTTTGTTTTGTCCTAAACCCTGATTGAGCAGAAAATAACAATTCATTGGTTTCAAAATAAGTTTTCAACTCTATACATACTACAGTCTCAATGATTTTATTAACAACAGGTAATACATTAATTGGTTTAAAGTCATTTGGTACACTAGGCTTTGGTATTTTCGGAATTGGTACAAAAATGCTGGTTTTTAAGTCCTCAGGAAACGTATTCGTTTCAAAACTCGTACTTCGGCTTTTTGTCACTCGTACTTCCGCTAAACACAACTTTTCCTAATTTGTTTAGAGTAACATGTTTAAACTCATAAAAATCGTGAATCTTGCATATTTTGACATCACTGCTCCACTCTCGCTCATCGCATATTTGTTTTACTTCATTCAAACTATCGAAGTCAAAGTTATTGAAGTTCTCCCCCTTAGGTCCTTAGTGAGCGTCAAAGTCGATTCGAAAAAAATTGGCACGCCCCTTATCATTGCCTAGTAATCTTTTTATTGTTCTCCACATCTTCCTCCTGTCCCATCTACAAGCATCGATATTATTATTAAGGTACTTTTACCTCTCAAGTCGCATAATGGACAGTGCAATATTTCTTTTCTGCTTATAAATTCTCCAATCATATCCATTCTTTGTGAAAGATAACTTTCTATATGCCCTGTCCGTCTCAATTTGAGCATTTCTTAGCACTTTGCTCATCGAAGGGAGCTTTCTAGGTTGTACTAATTTTAAGGGAGCAGCCCTATCAATAGCGTCATGTAGAGTTTGCATAAAATCAACATATAATTTATTAACATCAACGGAATTGTAGTCCCAATAATTCCCTATCAACTCTATAATCAGCCTCGAGACAGCTTGCTCATTCAGATTCCGAGCATACATATATCGAAATGTTTCACATACAATACCCTGAAATTTAAACTCGGTACTAATAATCTCATGATCACTTAGCATCAGAAAATCTCTAACAAGCTCCAAAATCATTGGTAATTATGTGATCAATCAGTGTTTGTGAGACACCACTATTATGGGTTTCCCTAGTAATAATCTGTATGTAACCTACTCCCCTGATAAGTGCTCAAAAACTTAAACTAAACCAAATCGAACCTCCGTTCTCGTAAGCGCGGGATGGGATGCAAAGCATGCTCGAAAATTTGGAGAAACATTATTGAGCAATAAAAATATATAAATGAACATGGGTGTTCTGGTCCCTAAGAAATCTTACAACTCAGTACACACCTAGGATAAGAATATAACTTTCAAAAATTAGCAACTGCACATATTTAGAAGAAATTATGAAAGAAATATATAAAGAATATAATAAAACAGAAACCAGAACACCCAATGTATAAACCTAAAATATTCAAGTCTAAAATCTCTTTTGAAATGAAAATATTTGTCAAGAAAATTATATTAAGTTAAAATTAATAATTTCAAAATCAAAAATTAATATTTAAGTTAGTTAGGACCGGTTCTACAATGCAGAATATATCAAGTATACATGGAATAAAATTTGAAACGTGATCTGGTGGGTTAGTCGCCTGCCTGACAATCCAAAGGTAGCTGGTTCGATTGCAGCGCTCGGACGGGTGTTTTTCTTTAATTCTTCTGTTCGTCTTACTTCCTACCTTACACACACACTTATATACACTCACATTACAGACACACGACCACACATATGTATACCTAAATGTCTGTGATTGTTTCTAGGCAAAAGTGTAAAATCCGACAATGAATTATCCCTCAGTCACGCCAGTTAAAGGCTGGGTAAGGCCGGATGCCTTCTGAGAAGTGTTGTACGTTGGTCACTCGCCAGTCGGTAGGCTTCCTGATAGAATTATGGGTAGGCACATAACCAAGGGTTTATAGTCTTAGGGGTGCTGGCCTGGGTTTGTCGGTAGCTGATGATTGTGGTTCGGAACCCATGTTAAGCTGTAGATTCAGTCGCTAAATAGCCTAAGATGCTGATGCGCCTCTAACCCTAAACTGTTTCCTTCCCTGTCCTTTCCTGGTAGAACCAGCCCTAAGTGCCTAAGGGCTGGTTCTACAATGCAAGAATTTACCAGGCATAAGCTATACTTGGAATAAAATTTGAAACGCCCGTAAACGCCCGCCCGGGGTTTGGAATTTTATTCCAAGTATAGCTTATACCTGGTATATTCTTGCATTGTAGAACCGGCCCTAACAGCAACATACGCCAGTGAAATATTGATACTTACCAGATTATACATAGACATATGGGATATACATGACATATGTCAATTAATAATATTTTTAATATCGGTTAAGAGGTCGTTAGTGTTATGTCAATTAGCATGTGACTGGGGTTGTCGATGTGAGCTTTCAGTTTTCAGATGTGATCATTTTTATCTTTCTTGCAGGCTTTCTGGATTTCTCTAGTTAGCGAGGACTATTTAAGACGACGTTCTTAAGGCTCATGCATATTTGTCTGAGTGTGTCTTTTTTTTCCAATTAAGTCAAGGGTGGCATCAGTTATCAAATGTTGGCATTTCTGAAGTCCTTCTGTTTATATTGTGTTTGTTTCATCTATAGACTCAGTAATAATAGTTCGTGTTCTATGCGAAGACTTGAAAGATGTTATATCACTGGATAGTGGAATGAGTTAAAATTTTTAGCGAATCTTTTTTTGAAATTCATAAGGATGCTGGACCAGTAGTTTCTTGTGAATGGTCTTTTTGTGTGGTACTTTCAATTTTAAGTGAAATCTGTAATAGAGTAGTCGGTGGTCACTTCCACATTTAACTCCAGAAAAGTGTCAGTATTCTGTGTTAACAATTGTCATTGAGACCTTATCAAAATATAATCAATTTGATTTCTGTAGTTGCTATCGGGGGATTACCATATTTGAATTGTGTCGAAACAATTGTCATACATACAATTTTAAATATAGTGAACATTTTTAGATATTAATCTTTGTTTATTTATTTCCATCAAGTATCAGCTACCTCACTTAAATTTATTTCAATGTTTGTTTTATTCAGCCGCATTCGACCTGGTTACCATTGTGACCTAGGAAACATTAATCGATCTCCCTTCTGGGCTGGCTCGTGGGAACTTATAACAAATTGTTATAAGGTCCAAATGTTGACGACTATCGCAATTAATACGTCACAATCGTAATTAAGAACTGGTGTTGTCACATACACTATCACTAAGATGATATACCATTCGACTAGATTTCAGAACAAATTATGAGCCTGAATCTGCTAAACAGAACGAGCGAATAAACTAATTATTTAATATAATTTTGGGAATTATTTCAAATCTTGTTTGTTCATAGTAACCTAACTGGAACGGATGTTAATTAAAATAACAAGTTATATAGCAGAAACATTTAATTTAAACTAGACGGCTTAATGTTGAACTGAAACTTCATCATGTTAAACGTAATAAGTAGGTTAAAGCGTATTTAACTGCGGTATTAGGCCTCAGGTACATATACGAGCGTTCCTGTAATTATCGCGGTCTAGTCACACTAACCGTAATCGGCGAGCCACCATATTAATTCCATAGAGGCAATGGGCAACGGTATTCATAAGGTTAATCTATGAGGCACAAATTTGGGCATGTTCCGCAAAACTATCCTCACAACGCACTTTGACAAAGTTTGTTTCTATAAAATAAATTATCTTTACTAACTAGTTCACCGAAGAGGAAATTTGCTATGAGAATATAGGAAACATAAAATATATTATTATAATTCTAAATTCAAAATAAGTGTATAGTAATGGATCCTTTATATGTGCTTTTCATTATGCAATTTCCTTTTTGGGGTAATCAAACTTCTGCATTTTTTTTGGAATATTCGGTTTTCTTACCAATTTTAATGAGTATTAGTATTTATTCTCTAGCGAAGTCGTGGATTAATTGACTTATTATTATCACCATCGAAGGACTAAATCAAAAACCTTTTCGACAATAAATCCATGTAGAATGGTGTATTGTTCCATAATTGTTTTCAAAAGGTCCACTTACATGGTAAATAAATATATTATAACAATATCAAACACAGGTTTATTCGACGCTCGAAATCCCCAAAGCTACAGTGAATAAAACTGAAGCCAAAATATATGTGTATGTCAACATAACCATTATATATATATATATATATATATATATATATATATATATATATATATATATATATATATATATATATATATATATATATATATATATATATATATATATATATATATATATGTGTGGAGTTTTTTACTTCTTTGGACGGCGTCCAACGAGACAACCGTTGTCAGAAGTTATACATCCCTGACCGTTGGTTTCCACAATCTCATGTGGAACGCACAACAACCTGCGTCTCCGCCATAATGAGCAATGGTTAGTTGCTTGACCGGGAGGAAGCCCCACCCATTCTTTACATTGGAGGGCACATGTTTCGTCTGTTGGTGGTTAGACTCATCAGGGTACCGACATATGCTCTGTCTCGCCAAGAATAGGGAGTCCCTCTCCACAATCAAACAATTGCTCATTATGGCGGAGACCCAGGTTGTTGTGCATTCATGAGATGAGATTGTGGAACCCAACGGTCGGGGGTGTATAACTCCTGACTACTGTTGTCTCGTTGGACGCAGTCCAAATAAGTCAAAAAACTCCATTTATAAGCCATCCGATGAGAAGTCGGCAAAACTATAGGTTGTTTGATTGTGCAGATGGACTCCCTATTCTTGGCGAGAGAGCGTATATCGGTACCCCGATGAGTCTAACTGCCAATAAACGAAACATGTACTCTCCAATGTAAAGGATGGGTGGGGTTTCCTCCCGGTCAAGCAACTAACCATTGCTCATATATATATATATATATATATATATATATATATATATATATATATATATATATATATATATATATATATATATATATATATATATATATATACGAGCTATATATGATATATACATAATGAGTTATGGCTGTTAAGATATGGGGTGGATTAATGGATCGAGAATATCGTTGAGATTTTGTAAGGGCGCCGAAGAGTTAGAAGGATGATAAGAACTGCGAAGTGTGATTGGTTTATCGAGGCACATTCTGTGTTCAATTGCTTTCAAGTGGATGGTAACGCCTTAGAAGCCACCATAACTTGGAGAATTCTGAACATAAGACCCCAATTGCTTGAAAAACTGGTCGGAAATTGAATTAACATAATGCGTTTTGTTAGAAGTAGCCGCGGTAAACATGTGTCCGAAATTGTTTTCAAACATTAATGCCATTGAATGTCATTTGAGATAAAATAAATAGTTTCAAGGCATCTAATTCAGTTGTTATTTTATTTCCATTTAAATTTCGCGCATACTATCTCTCTATATAATCATTTGTTTTGCATATAATTTTGATATGAATCGAAATGTTGTCCAAACTATGGAAAATGTTTCATCCAAAAGACTGACGGTACCCTGTCCAGTTACATTATATTGTGGTGTCTGGTTTGGGAAGATAAATAGCATTTTTTGGGAGTTACTGGAGATCTATATCAGTCTATGATCTAAACCTTTTTGACATCCATAAATGACACCAATACCAAAAGAATCCGATTTAACTGCCCATTACTCGTTCTTGTAGAGATATCTAAATGCTAGCGTATGGCCGGACTAATAATATTTCTAATATCGTTGTTGACCTCCAGCAATTCGGTGGTTAAAGATTAATATTTGGGGAACCATTCAAGAGATAACGATTGAAACATATGAGAAGTCATTAAAAGGGGCATTAAAAGTTCTCGTGTTTGTATAGTCTCCAAGGGTGGATATGTTTTCCAATAAAACACTGATATAAAATTATTATCGTTCTCCATTTTGTTAGAAAAACATATCAGGTTAGTCAGCCACGTATTACAAAAATGTTTGTCAATATTTTTTGTCGGTTCATATCAATTAGTGAAATTCCTAACTTTGAATAAATATTTGTTTTTGTGTCATTGAATAAATGTATGTCTGCTTTTAGCTCTTTACTATTTCGTTATGTTATAATTCGCAGGGAATGTGTTTTTGTCATATACGAGGGTCATTCGAAAACTTTTTGATCGGAAAAATCAAACCCAAGGATTTTGATATAAATCTTCAACTTTCCATGCGTCTTACTGTTTTCTAGCCACTAGGTGTTGTTTAGCGGTTGCATCTTCAGCTTAACGTGGGTTTCGAACCAGGGCCATCGGCTACCAATCACCCCAGTCACCACTCTCCTCGGGCTATCAGCCTTGGATTTATGCTGAGCCGTATGTCTCTTACGAAGCCTACCGACTGTTAAGTAACCAACATAGAATACTTCTCTGAAGGCATTCGGTCTTGCCCAGCCTTGAACTGGTATGACTGAGGGGTAATTCTTTGTCAGATTTTACACTATTCCTTGAAACATTAACAAACATTTATACCAAGTAAGGGAATGGAACCCGTTACATCGCTAACTACTGTGCATCAGGCCACCGCCTTAAAGCCCGCTGCTGACGGAGTCGACTTATTCCCCTGTTTTATTTAGTACTCTCAGTATAACGCGCTTTATCCAAGTCTAGAAAATAAGGGGTTAGCTATTAAGGATGGAAGACATATGTAGCAAAATATATAGTAATCAAAATATTAAGTAACTATATATAGTTATAGCAAAAAAGGCAAAAATCTCTGTAAGCCATATGTAGCATATATGATGCATGTGAAAGCACTACGAAGTGTAGGTCATGGAGTTTTGCAGCAACAACTCGAGATGTATTTACAGGAGTATTGTCGTTGTAAAAGAGCATTTTTATTTTGGCCAGATGTGGTTGTCTAAGCTTAATAGTGCCCTTGACTTCGGCCAGTAGTGAAACTGTCTAAAGTGATACTGCCTTTTGCCAGACTATCAATAAACACTACACCACTAGAATCCTAGAGAACTGTAGTAATTATGGACATATTTTTTTTTTGTGCAATTTCCCCTGTTTCCAGCAGCTGTTTGTTATCCAGTTTGTTGTCCAGCCGCTGTTGGTTACTCATTCATCTTTGGTATGTAATAGTGAACCCATGTTTTATCAACTGTTATAAACGCTGACGAATCTCAGTAGAATAGCTACAAAATAAATTTTAGATTGATGATAAGTGCTAATTCGAATGCGTCTTTGGCCAACTATTTGGCCAACCATTTAAGAATGTATTCAACCACCTGAGAACCTACCCCATTCACAAAACACTATTTTCATATATCTGTTGAAGTTTTGCAAAAGTTTCCGTCTGTCCAAGTCTGAAACAAAACTTGATAGTGCACCGTTGTTTGAAATTGAACTTAGTCAATTTTAGAATGCTCTAGAAAAATCTTGTTCACGAAAAAAATTGTTACTGGTCACCAAGTGACTCTAGTGAAATTTAGACTCTGACCAACCACTGATGCTCTCCCCTAACATTGCATGCAAATTAATGGTACACAGCAAAACTGCAGATTTTTTGAGTAAAAATATTGCGATTTAACCCAACTTATCTTAATTCAAGAGTAATATTAGTAACTAAGATATAGGGTGTTATAATTTAAGTTATAATTTAATTTTCAATTTTCGTTAATAAATTTCTTAAAAAGTATCTTTCTTGAAAGAAATTTGGTAGCAGGCTATGATTAAAACAAATACATCAAGACGCTTTGGAAATTTAGTTATTGTCAAACTTTTGCACTGATTGTTCAATATTTAATATCGTGGATATTTAAATAGTTAAAATAATTTTAAATAATAATAATTTGAATACGTTATAGTAAAATAATTTTTGACAGATTTTTTACTCAAGTCAAGAACAATATGCCCAAACATAAATTGTTTTCTAATGAAGAGATGCGAGATATGATAGGCGCAGGAAAATTTTAATGGCCGCCGGGCTTCTCGAAGATATTTGGAAACGTATCCATGACGAAGACCGCTGGATTTTAAGATTTTCAAAAATCTTTACGACAGACTAGCTGAAATAGGTTCTTTCTGCCCGAAACGACATTCCACAGGACGTCCGAAGACTCTAATCACTGACCAAGAAGAAGAAATAGTGGTTAGCATAACCGAAAAACCCTGAAGTATTCCACCGTTTGCAATTTTTTTTACGAGGAGGGGCTATTCCGTTTCTCTTCACACCTGTGCAAAATCTTCTGGAAGCTAATATGCCAACCAGATTGGAATTTGCCCGTTTCTGTCGAACCTAGCAAAATACCGACTCCATGTTTAAAAAAAATATTATTTACAGACGAAGCAAGTTTAGGAGTATTCAATTTTAGAAATAAACATGCGTGGAATTTAGAAAATCCACACATAGTATACGAACGTCATTTCCAACACTAATTTAAAATTAACGTTTGGTATGGTCTTGTTTGTGATTATGTATTTGATTTATTCGAATTATTACCTAATTTAAATGGTAAATTATCTAAATTTTCTTCAAACTCAGTTACCCGAATATTTAAATAACATTCTTCTAGAACTAAGACGAAACATTTTGTTCATGCAAGATGGAGCCTCGGCACACATTTCTAAATCTGTCAGAGACTACCTGAATACCCGTTTTCCTAATTGCTGGATAAGCCATGGGAGTCAGATGTCTTGGCTTTCTCGGAGTCCCGATTTCATTCCACTTGATTTTTGTGTATAGGGATATGTTGAAATCGTTAGTATATGAGGAAATAGTGAATACTCGAGAATAATTATGGCATAAAATTGAGAATGCTGTAAAATCGTTTTGAAATGAACAGTTATTACTTAAAATCAGATGGTTGTTCAGTAAACAGCTACTGAAATGTATTAAGCTAAATGAAAAATAAATTAAAATATTTATTGTCGAAAAGTGACATCTTTATTAATTTTTCTGGAATCATTTTAAAATTTTCAACATTTCTAAAAACATTTCGTTTGTAGTCTCTTTTAAAACGTTTATAATCGTTATTAGTGTGTAATAGTTTTATATTAATATATTAATCTAAAATTATAATTTGTAAATTTACTTTTTGGATATGTCTATAATATTTATATTGAAATTAATTGTCATTGTCAATATAAATATTATTGTCATATCCAAAAAAATTAATTTGTAATGTTATGTTTCCATTAGTATTTTTGTTTTGACGTTGTTATTGCAACCCATTGGCTTTTACACGCTCCAAGTTTTTGCTTTTAATAGGAAAAATTGAACCAATTCCAAGCTTGAATAAAGTCTGAGGAAAAGCAAGCACACATGTTATGTTTCATAAGTACAATTTAAAACGTTGTAATGAACAATTTTACCGCAGATATCTAGAAAACTGTAACTCGGGGCGATATTTGCAAGGCATACATTTTTACGTAAAAGAGATGGGAAAATTAATATATTCAAATAATATTTTCAATAAAAATGCGAATACACTAAGAGGCAAAAAAATTATGACCTTTCAAACGTAGAAATGTGTCACAGACAGCGTCCTCTACCATTTACATACAAATTTTCGAGAAATTTTAATTTCTTATCTTAACAAACCCCCCACTACGAAATTTCGTTCAAGAAAGATACTATTTAAAAAAGTTATTGAGGAAAATTGAAAATTAAAGTATAACTGTAACACCCTGTATCTTGGTTACTATTAACTTTTGGACTAAGATAAATTGGGTTAAATAGCAATATTTTTACTAAAAAAATCTGCAGTTTTACTGTGTACCATAATTAGCACCTGTAATATAACATCCTATGTATATGTATATATATATATATATATATATATATATATATATATATATATATATATATATATATATATATATATATATATATATATTTATATATATATATATATGTATATATATATATATATATATATATATATATATATATATATATATATATATATATATATATATATATATATATTTATATATATATATATATATACATATATATATATATATATATATATATATATATATATATATATATATATATATATATATATATATATATATATATATACCGTGTGTCCCAGCCAAATGGAATAAATTCGTTAATAAATAAATGGGAGCGTGTTCGAAAAAACGCTCGAACACGTCGATTGGTATTTTTAGATGCGCATTTTTTTCAACAAATTTTTTTTATACAGGGTGTGTCATGTAACAGTGGCCAATACCAACTTTCTTATTTTAAATACAACACTCTGTATATTATTTAATTTTTGGATTCTTCAGGAAATGCTAGACATATTTCATGTAAAATATCCTAGACTTATCTTCAACTGTTTCGGAAATATTAAGTAATTCTTCGAACATTATCAGCAAATAGGCAAAGATAAAAAATCAGGTTTTCAAAGGTAGGTATGTGTTGTATGAAACGTCAAAAAAATCAACGTGCCTTTTAAATTAGTTTTCTTTGACATGTGTGATTCATTTGATTTAAACATGGTGTTTTTATCAGAGAGTCATAAAATAACTATCTTAATGATGATAGGTTATGGAGATAGGACACGAACTCAAGCCGAAGTTATTCGTCTCTTTAGGGAAAAATATCCTGACTTACCACCCATATCCCAAGGTACAGTAAGTAAAGTTGAAAAACAATTTAGAGAACTGGGACACGTAAGGCAAATTAAGAAGGAAGCAGTGTCGTTGACCGATAACAAAAAATTGGATGTAATGTTTGCATTCCAAGACAATCCGCATACCTTAACTCGACAAGTTGCCTTGGAAAACAATGTTGGTCGTTCTTCGGTTGCCAGAATATTGAAAGAGAATAAAATAATCCGTACAGCCTACTCAAGAGCTTAGTGAAGACGACTTTGACAGGAGAATGGAGTTTTGCGAACAAATGAGGCACAAAATAGACAACAACCTTCTGAGAGTGGAAAACGTTTGATTTTCTGATGAATCTACTTTTACTCTTCATGGGCATGTCAATCGCCAGAACTGTCGTTATTGGTCGAGAGAAAATCCTCACTGCATGCAGGAAATTCACACACAAAGACCTGAAAAGATTAATGTCTGGCAGGTATTATAGGAGATCAAATAATTGGTCCAATATTTTTCGATCAAAATTTAAATGGGCTAAATTACTTAGACTTTCTCCAAAATCAGCTCATTCCAAATCTTATAAATTTGTACCCTAATAAAAGAAATCCTCAATTGCTAGCCGACACAATTTGGTTGCAACAAGATGGAGCACCCCTCCATTATCAAGTTAATCTGCGGCAGTACCTCGATAATGTGTTTCCAAATCGATGGATTGGGAGGAGAGGGCCACTAAAATGGCCACCAAGGTCCCCGGACCTCACTCCGTTGGATTATTTTTTATGGGGATATCTCAAAAGCATCGTATACAAAACCAAGCCATAAGATCTGAATGATTTAAGAGGACGCATTACTGACAGCATTAGGTCAATTACGCCACAAACATTAAATAATGTCAGGAATCAGTTTTACTTGAGGTTGGGGTGATGCAAGGACGTCCAGGGTTCACAATTCGAGAATTTGTTACATTAAATCAAATGTAATCAAAATATGTAATCAAATAATTTTCAAAAAAAAAATCAATTAATTTTTGCAATAAATCTGAAAACACTTAATATTTCCGAAACAGTTGAAGATAAGTCTAGGATATTTTACATGAAATATGTCTAGAATTTCCTAAGGAATCCAAAAATTAAATAATATACAGGGTGTTGTATTTAAAATAAGAAAGTTGGTATTGGCCACTGTTACATGACACACCCTGTATAAACAATTTTTGTTGAAAAATTGCGCATCTAAAAATACCAATCGAAGTCTTGGGAAATTCTCTAAAAGACTATCTCTAAAATTCCCTCTAACCATGTAAAAATCCTATTGGGTGATTTCAACGCCCAGCTAGGGAAAGAAAAAAAGTACAGGAAAACAGTCGGCAGTTTTCCCGCTCATAAATGGACTAACCATAATGGTAGAAGATTGGTTGAACTATGTTCGCAGTATAATCTAAAAATAATGTCAACCCATTTTAAGAAGAAAATATCAAAACAAAAGACCTGGAGGTGCCCAAACACGTATATGGGTGAATTTCAAATTGACCATGTTGCCATTTCGTACCCCAATTATAAAGAGATTTTGAATGCTCAAGTCAGCAAAGGAGCTAATATAGACACGGATCACTACTTGACTAGAATCAAACTTAGCTTAAAACCTCGAAAACTTATTCAAAAGAGGCTGCTAATACCTAAGTTTGACCCAACGAAAATAAAACCAGCCCAAACAGAAGAGCTTGATAAACAACCAGCACAGAACTGGCAAGAATTGAAACAAAAAATTATTAAAACGGCCTTAAAGTTGGTCCCTTTACAAAAACGTAGAAAACATCCGTGGTGGGATGAAGTTTGCGAGCAAGCAGTATTAAGCCGAAGTAAAGCATCCAAAGATTGGAACAGTCAAAAAACAGCAATAAACTATAACATCTTTTTGGAAGTAAGAAAAGAAACATCGAAGCTAATTAGACAAACTAAAAGAAAATATGAAAACAATCAACTTAATGAAATAGAAAAATATTTCCAAAAAAATAACACCCGAAACTTTTACAAAACATTTAAAACTAAATTAACAAATATATATATAAATATATATATATATATATATATATATATATATATATATATATATATATATATATATATATATATATATAAATATAAATATATATATATAAATATATATATATATATATATATATATATATATATATATATATATATATATATATATATATATATAAATATATATATATAAATATATATATATATATATATATATATATATATATATATATATATATATATATATATATATATATATATATATAAATATATATATATATATATATATATATATATATATATATATATATATATATATATATATATATATATATATATATATATATATATATACATAATATAATATAATATAATAATAATATATATATATATATATCCGTTAAATCCTAAATTGGCTTTTTTCACTTGGGTATCCTCTAAATAATTTTTTATAGCCCAAAAAACAATTTTGAAAAAGTTTCCCTTCCCCTGTCTTTGATGATTAAAGCTATAATGCTTAAATTAAGAGACCTCAAAATAAAATATATAAAATTACATTTAAATTAATATAAAGCATGGGGTAGTCAGTAGATTTGAAAATGTTAGACAATTATTCGGAAAGACGGTATAAATAAATTTAAACTTCCGAAAACTTATGTATAAATATAATATTTATATATAGAATAAATTTTTAACACCAAAATAAAAATTATAGTCTATATTTATTGAGTGTTTAGAGGTATTAGGGTTAGAGGCGCATCAGCAACTGAACTTACAGCTTAACGTGGGTTTTGAACCACGGTCATCAACTACCGACAAACCCAGGTCAGCACCCCTCTCAGGCTATAAAATCTTGGTTATGTGTCTGCCCTGATAAGTCTATCAGGAAGCCTACCGACTGGCGAGTGACCAACGTAGAACACTTCTTTTAGGGCATCCGGCCTTACTCAGCCTTTAACTGGCGTGACAGGAGTAATTCGTAATTTGGATTTTACGCTCTTGCCTAGAAGCAATCACAGACATTTAGGTGTGGATATGTATGGGCGTATGTGTGTATATAAGTATGTGTGTAGGGTAGGAAGTAAGACGAAAAGAAGAATTAAAGAAAAACGAGCGCTGGAATCGAACCTTTGGATTGCCAGGCCGGCGACTAACCCACCAGACCACCGCGGCCGGCTTTATTGAGGGTTTTCTAAAATAAAAGCGTTAAGTGAGTTTATATAACAGCTGCACCATTTTATTATGATGATGATAAAATTGCGTCAAAAATATATGGAACCAGTATAAAATGTCTGTAATACCTATATGCGTTTTAAAAAATATCTACCCATTAATAACTTACATAAAGAAATATTTTTATTGTATGCCATACACGGCTGAAAAAAGTAATCTACCCGTCTAAGATGAAGTATTACCAGTAAATCCATAATATATTTACACTCAAACGAGATTTTCCTCAACACAATGTAAACTTGGTTAACATGTGTAGTGTGGAGTCATCGGTGTTAAGCTTGCAAGACTTTGACAAGAATTATAATGGTGTAGCAATACGTGCAGCGAATCATCCATCGTCGAAAATATTTTAACGCAACAATGTAGGACATCTTTTCAATATGACGCCATATATTTTTCTCTAAAGAAATTTGATTTAGTTAATATATTATACATTTTATAAATTCATCTTTATGTTATTAAATATAACGTATGCAATATTTTAAGGATACTATTTACGAATTACAATAAGAAATTAAAATTAATTATACGACCATTTAAAATACACCAGATAATCATTAGAAAGTGTATCTATTCGTTCAAAACAAATCGTTGTTACTGAATAAAATGCAGTGTAAGGTATTGAGTTTATTGTTAAGGTATTAAGTTCTGTTAAAAATCACTACCTTTAAGTGTTAAAATATTTCTAGACGTAGAGAACTTAAAAACTCTATAAGCAAACACTAGATCTTCAAAGTAGTTGTTTGTTTAAACATTCATTTAAAAATCTACAACAATAATGAAGCACAGCACATGTCAAGATGTTATTAAACTAAAATGTGTTTAAGTATTGACCTTCTTACAATCTCTCCAAAGGTTGGTACATTATAAATTTGATCGTATCCATCATATTATCCTGATTTTATCGTATTTAATTGTTTCATTATTCGGTTAGCTTAATAGAACAGTTTAGGTCCACTTCGTTTAGCTTGACTAATAATCGGCCTTTTATTAAAACCCTGACGATAACCCCAAAACTAATCTAAGCTCAGAAATAAGGAACAATGACTTCTCCGCACCCTAAATCACCTCAAGGTGTGATTTAAAGAACAGGGAATATTTATCTATCGATGGTCAAAAGCAAGACGTTTTATTGAACAGCAATTTCTTGAGAAGATTATATGTACCTGCGGTTATCACTAACAAACGATAAATTGAAGAAATGAAAAATCATAAGCGCACTGAATTCAATGTTACGGTAGTAAGATATAAGAAAAATAATTAATATGCATCTACTTTAAATTATATTCATTCCCATATGAATGGAAAATGTGAAAAATCACTAAAAGATTGGAAAATAGGTTACTTTAAACCGAAATGAAGTTTTTCAGAAGATCTGCTTGGAAATCCTGTGCACAGGGAGTGAAATATGAAGTAGGCACTTTAGGCAGGCACTTTAGTAAAGATGTCTTGTAGAAAAGAAACAGTAATAAATTTAATATAATATCACTAGTAAGATGATGACTTATCTTTGGTCAGTTAATCCACGAAACTCCCCGATGAGTGTCGCACGGGCCACGTTGGTCTGTCTACCCCTTACGGTTTCCGATATCCCGTGGGTCGTGAGGACTTCGAGGACACCCAAAGACGTGCGTGAAAAGAAGCCAAAGATTCACCCGGATTAACCACGTGTACAGGAAAATATGAAATTAGGGAATCAATCCACTACCAAAAAAAACTAGAAAGAGGTTTTATAAATATTGTGACAAATATTTTAATTAGGTTAAATTATTCTTACCCCTATCTGTGTTAAAAAAGAATTATTCGTCGGACGACAAATAATTGTACGGCCATGAGGGTTCTCTAACTACGATGGTCCAAAAATATACCTCGATAGGTTTCGGAGGCAGCTCGCAGTGTGTTAGCAATAAAAATCCAGCAGAGCTGACAAATAAACTCGGCACTATTCCCAAAATATCCCGAACCCCAAAACTCTAATCGGCGGAAATTTTGCACTGGGTCAAGGCCTATTGCTGCACTGTCCACTGCTCTCGAAGGTGGTCGGAAAGAGAATCTGAAAGGAGGAGACCAAAAATGGTTCCTTCCAAAATCGAATTCGCGAAGTAATTTAGTAGTTCTCCGCTAGAGTACTGCCAATCAACCAAAGTACCAGTACCGGACTGATATGAATAAAATTGACTAATTAAAATTGATGTGTTAATTCCAGGACTAAAATAAATATAAACTAACGAAACATGGTACCCACCCTCTGTTAAAGCCTATTCAAATATGAGCAAGAAAATATGTAATCAACTCTCACAAATTCTCGATACGGTCGCAACAAAGTACGGCCCTGTTCCCGACTTACTACGCAGTACCGGATATGCAAAATAACCACGCACCAGGCTCGACGCAAAATGTACTTATTTCCATTTCAGCACCTTCGCCAAAATGCCAAAATATGGAAAATCTAACTGAAATTCCAACACAATACAACCAAACTTGGTAAGCAAATATAACCGTAACAACTTGCAATTCTTATGATTCTGGTATCTTCAAAAACTTCCCTTTGAGTTTCAGCATCACATATATTGTTAGTAACGTATCGATTGCAAATAAATGTTTTAGATGTCAGAGCAGAGTTGAAGAAAATATTCACTTGACACTTTTGATTAGCCTTTCGCTGAAAAAAAAATCCATTAGGTGGGTAGCCTGGGCTTATTTCAGTCGGTTCGGTAATATTTTGTTCTGAATTTGTTGCAGACATACTCAGTTGTAATTTTTTTTAATTGTCCGCTCCATAAAACCTTTTGATCTGAAATAGTAAATAAATAACGATTTAGTAACGAAATAGTGAATAATTGATGTATTTAAATAAAATCGACTAAAATATTTTTTTGTCACAAATCATATAAAATTATTTTGATTAACTTTTTTGAAATTTATCAATCCTTATTTTTATAATATAATTATATCAATTTTCTTGTGATTTTTGTAGTATAGTTTTCGCCTTGCTATAATTTAGGCTAGATAAGTTTGGATATTATTTTCATATATTAAATTTATGACAAATATCTTAAATAATCGATTATTAATATTGATATCATATAAAATTATGTTTACTATTTTTGTAAATTTATATACCTGTTCAAAACTGAGGATTCCTTGATTTTTTTTATTCTGTAAACTGACAGAAATAATGTTGGAATATAACTGAGACTTAATTAAATGTCTGATTTTTTGCCAATAATGAATGCTAATTTTATAATTGATAATTTGAGCTAGATAAGTTTGATTATTATTTTCATTTCATGCATTCATTTCACTTCATTTCATTATTTAATTTAATTTATGACTAATTTCTTAACTAATCGATCATCATTTTTTAGATTATTAATATCAATTATATTTATAATTTTTGTATTTTTATATACCTGTTCAAAACTGAGGTTTCCTTATTTTTTTTACTCTGTAAACTGATGGAAATAATATTGGAACTTAACTTGAACTTGATTCAATGTTTGATTTTTTACTGCCAATACATCGAATGGTTTTGGATGCTACGGACATCCATCGACACTTGATAAAAAAATAAATAAAGTAACTATTTAATTTTGTTACAGAAAACATGCGACATCAATTCAAAAAATTAGATTATTATAATATTTACTTTTGTTTCTTTATTGCTGCTATACATTTTTTTATTTATTTTTTTTTTCTCTGATGAACTTCCAATGGGCCAACCGCGGTGGTCTGGTAGGTTAGTAGCCTGCCTGATAATCCAAAGATAGCTGGTTCGATTCCAGCGCTCGGATGGGTGTTTTTCTTTAATCCTTATGTCTGTCTTACTTCCTACCTTATACAGACACACACGCCCACATATATCCACACCTAAATGGCAGTCATTGTTTCTCGGCAAGAGTGTAAAATCCGAATTACGAATTACCCCTAAGTCACGCCACTTAAAGGCTGTGTAAGGCCGGATGCCTTCTGAGAAGTGTTTTTCACTCGCCAGACGGTAGGCTTCCTGATTAGACTTATGGGTAGATACATAACCAAGGGGGGGTGTGCTGGCTTGGGTTTGTCGGTAGCTGATGACCGTGGTTCGGAACCCACGTTAACCTGTAGGTCCAGTCGCTAAATAGCCCAATGCAGCACTACCCAATGTTGGTGTTTCTGGAGTCCTTGTGCTTGTGTTGTGTTTGTTTCATCTACGGACTCAGCAATAATGGCTCGTGTCCTATGCCAAGACTCAGAAGATGTCATATCATTAGACAGTGGAATGCATTTTTCCTGAAATTTATTGGACTAGTAGTTTCATATGAATGGACTTTTTGGGTGGTGTTTTATGTTTTTTGTAAAATCTAGAATATATTCTATTTGTTTACGCAACTTAATATATGCCAAATCGCTAAATATAATAGTATAATATAATGTAATAAATATATAATTTACGTATGGGCCCTAGGGGACCACGCCAAGTACATTTAGAGGCGTTTGTTGGTGTTAGCCTTCCTTTGCGCCCATACTAATTTCTTTTGCTTCAAGCTTTTTTTTCTTTCGTCAGACCAAGTTGTTCCAGTCTTTTTACATTTTTCTGGCCAACTTCCCAAACGTTAACCTTGTGTCTGAAACAGCCCCTATCCTGAATTTCACTTTGTGTAATATTTGCTGATCTTAGGTTCTCTTTAATTGCAGTAATCCATTTAATTATTTCTACTTAAGCTCGACTCCTATTTTCATAAAATTCGACTATTTGTCTAGTTAGCCTACTCGGATTCATCGGTTTTATGTGTCCGAGAAACTTAAGTCATCTTTTTATCACATCGCTATGCATATCTGTGTATTGTTTGATTTATTTGTTTTCTCGAAGCCGGTATGTTGTGCAATTTATCTTTTTTGGGGCCTAAGATTTTTCTTTCTTTCTTCTCAATCTCCTCGATGTCCCTCTTTCTATTCAAAATGAGCGTTTCTGATATAGACATTCTGGCTAAATAGCTGTGTTGTAATGTCTCAGTTTTGTGTTTTTAGATTCGCATTTTTTTCAATTTCAATGCAGTTTCCATTTTTTGACATCTACCCTTTTGGCCGCTTTTTCCAAACCCGTTTTCTATCATTATTTCACCCAAATATTTGAACTGAGAGACTCGTCTGATGTTACCATATTTTGCAAGAAAGTTGCAAAGAAAGTTTTTGCTTTCGGTTTCAGGCGTTGGCCAGAGGTCTCCGACTCCCTCTGAAGGATTTTGCGTTTAAGCCCGGACGCTCCAGAATCCGAAAGTCCAGTTGTACCAGGAAAGCTGGCAGAGGATTGTTTATCCCTGATTAGGTAATTTTGTAATTGCTAGAACGCTTCATCTTGTACTTTGAATTAAAGGTTTGAAACATGGCGGTTCAGAGATTAAGACTGGAGGGGTTTATTGCAGAATTAAAATCTAAGCTTCGCCAATGGTGAACAGACGCTAACCATTCAACCGCTTAATGCAAGTCAGACACTAAGTGGATTTAGTTATATATATATATATATATATATATATATATATATATATATATATATATATATATATATATATATATATATATATATATATATATATATATATATATAATATATATATATATATATATATATATATATATATATATATATATATATATATATATATATATATATATATATATATATATATATAAGGACAAAAGAGATTAGCATCGTAGAACTTAGCATAGTGCGTCGACATTGTACACGGTGCTGGACTTATTTAGTGAGGCCTATGGTGCATTCGTGCTTAAAGTTAATGCAAAAAAACATGAAAATATTACAACAAACGGATCTAAATAGGGATAGAGAGACGGCTGATGTTGTCGCATGCTTCCCGTATTTGGGAAGTAAAATTTTTTGCAAGACCAGCCGACCTGGAAGAAGAGATTATATATAGAATAAAGTGTGATGGTGCTTGGATTTTTGGACATATAATTAGAAGAGTGTTCGGTATCCGAGACTTAAGGGAACATATTAAATTCAGTTTTTATTATGTCATAATAATTCGCACCCTTCTGTATGAAGCTGAATGTAAATAAAAGAACTTGAGAGATTTCATCAAGGCTATCTCCGGAAAGATTTGAGACTAAAATGGACAAGCTATCGGACTATGTGGAGGTACTTGAACAAACCACCAGTTTGAGCATAGATTCTCAGATCATGAAAGCTCAGCTAAGCTGATTCAGCCGCAAGATGCAGGATACTAGGATGCCGAAGCGGAATCTCTATGGTGAATTAAACAACAAGAAACGAAATCTGGAATGTACAAAAGGGAATATAAAGACGTAATAAAATCGTCTATAAAGAAGTCTATGTCAAGCGTGTTCAAATGGGAAGAGACAGCAAACGACAGACTCAAAAGACCCATAATAAGCTTCCTGAGGAGGATAAACATTAAAAAGCAGCAGCCAAAAGGTATGTGCAAGAAACCAAACAGACTGGACCCCGTGTACCAATTCTATATTCTCCTGACCCTAAACTCTAAACCGATCTGATTTGAGCCACTATAAAACTCATAATTCTTCAACAATGGGTCAACTATATATATATATATAGTTTCAGTTTCTCAATTATTAAGATGAAAAAGATTCATTTGTTTGTACAAATCAATTAACAGCTAGATTAGGTCTAAAAAAAAAACTCTAGTTAAAATAATTTAGATTTTGGATGATAAAATATTTCATTATTAAATTAAGTATTATGCATTTATCGTCCCTATTTCCAATAAAATTGTTATTTTTTATAATTGATATAGCCAATTTTTGAAAATAACAGATAGAAAAAGCAGGAAATTTGGAAAATATACAACAGTATAAATTTTGTTTTAGTAAACCTCCATATTTCAATTGTTTATTTGGCAATTATGTTGTGACTCAAATTGTTTAATCAATCGTTTGGTGCTTTATTTCTCATTTTCCGAGAAGGAAAAGGCACATTTTTATTTGAGGCCAAAACAAAATTCATTCTTGTCGTTATCGATTCATATAAATATTATATAATGAATAATCTTATCTATTATAATTTTATTTTTTGAGTAATTTTTGAATGGGTAAAGACAATCTGTTTAATGATAAATTATATTGCTTTATATTTTAGTGCATTCATAGTGAAACCAATAATTGGAATATATATTTCTTGAATTTTCGCGCTTATATGCATTAGGAAAAACCGGTGGCATATTAAATTACTACTTTATAATTGTAACTAGATATGGTGCATATATCCCACACAGAAAAGCATCAGGTATAACCTATATACGTTCTTACATCCTGGGCATCGAATATCCATAATATATTCATAATTATTTGGTTCATTTATATGAATGGTTCTATTAATGGTACGCTTCTACACTTGATAGCTTCGAATATATTAATAATACCAAGATATAATACCGTAAATATTTCAATCAATCACGCCCAAGAAATTTATTTGGAACGTTAAATTTGGTTTATAATTTTGCGTAATTTTCTCACGCTAGTACTGTTGTAAACTTTAAAACATTTTGTTATAATCCATATAAGAAAGGGTGTCCCAATAGGAACTTCGGGATTTAAATTTAGCGCTGTTTTTTAACGACCTAACTTATACATTTTCTATCTCGCATGCGTCATATAGAGACCTGGCAACTTGAAAGTCTCAGACCACGGACGTTGCCATAACTTAGCTAATTTTTTCGTTGAAGAAATAATGCAAA
This sequence comes from Cosmopolites sordidus, assembly GCA_031761425.1. Taxonomy (NCBI): domain Eukaryota; kingdom Metazoa; phylum Arthropoda; class Insecta; order Coleoptera; family Curculionidae; genus Cosmopolites; species Cosmopolites sordidus. Next base: position 109,389 of record JARFXV010001356.1, on the reverse strand, counting down.
ATTTTGCAATAAAATTATGTCTCCTGCGAACCTCATTTCCATCTCACAGGTTATGTGAACAAGCAAAATTGTATTATTTCGAGAAGTGAAAATCCTCGAGTGATTGCAGATGAACTTTTACATCCTCTTCGAGTAGCAATGTAGCATGCTTGTGGACTGGTGGAATTATATGGTCATTTTTTCATGATCTCTCAGTTGTCTGATCTTTCAGTTGTATAATACAACGAGTAGGTCTGAAAATATATCGGTCAAGATTACGTCATGGATTATTGGGGGATGGCACAGATCGCCGTTTGGAATTCCGCGAGATATTTTTGAATGAGAAAAGGTGATGGCCTCATTAGAAAAAATTGTTGCTTTGAAGAAGCGAATTTTAAACTTTCAGGTGCGGTTATAATACATAATATATATATATAATATATATATAATAATAGGTATAACTGTGTATATTACTCAAACAGAAAACCTCCATATAACAATTGAAGATCATGTAAAGGCTACATTTTATGTTACGGCTACAGCATGATAATAAAGACTTGTATTTAGATCAAGATAGAGCTCCTCCTCACTATTCTGTAACAGGGCGTGAGTTTCTTGACAAAGAATTACCCAATAGGTGCAGAGGTCGACGAGGTCCAACTGAATGGCTACCACGATCACCAGATCTAACCCCAAGGAACTTTTTCTTTTGGGGTGTGTTCAAAAGTAAAGTATTTTCAAGAAAACCACACTGTTGATGACATGAGTCAATTCAAAAGAGAAGGATGCCAAGAAAATAATAACGATAATAACCTCTGTGTCAAAGTGTGCCTGAGTATAGAAATTGGACTATAGGAATGTGTAAATGCCGAAGGCTGTCAATTTGAACACTTAAGAGATTATACTTAATTGTTATTTGTATGTCATCCTTATTGTGACTTAATATACCTTTTATTCTCCTATAATAAAACCTGCATATTCTTTTTCTTGCGATTCTTAAAAGTTTGAATAGTTGATATTAAAACAGGGAAAAAGTAATAGTATGCAAGAAGTGGAATGGTGGATATCGAGGGTCAATGCCAGTTGTTCACCTCAACTCAACGGTTATTTCGTAATGCGATACCGTCTGGTGATGCCATCAAAGCATGGATGAAAACAAAAATGAAGTATCGGATTCTGTATTGAACATATAATTCTCTCCTCCTAACTGTATAGGCCATATAATCCTTGAAGAAGAAATCGAAATTTAGAGACCCGCTGTTCGGCGTAATCTACGGCATACGCTTCTGCTCATCGCCATTCAGTTTTTGACTGATAACTGATTCAACATCCTGGACAGGAGTTTACTAAGCATTTTACATTAAAATATGAAGATTCTTCCATAAAATGTCCAGGTAGTTTATTTAATGAGACTTTTTTATATATATATATATATATATATATATATATATATATATATATATATATATATATATATATATATATATATATTTATATTTGTTTCACTATCTTTAAATTAAGAAAAATGAGCTCTTTGTATTTTCTTTATTTACATATATATATTCTTTCATCATTAATTTTAAACTTTGTTCTTGTTTAAGCAAAACCTTTTTTATCAAAATAATAAGATATAAAACACAACACAAGATAAAAAATATTATTATAATAATATAAAATTTTAGTAAGGTATAGTACAGTAAATTATGAAGAACTTTGTATAGCTTTTATAAGTATATACCTACTTTTACACCCCCATATATATATATATATATATATATATATATATATATATATATATATATATATATATATATATATATCATCATATATATATCATCATTATCTTCATCAGCCCGCATCGATCCACTGCAGGATGAAGGCCTCTTCAGCATGCTTCCAACCTTCACGGTCCTGGGCTTTCCTCTGCCACTCGGGTCCAATATACTTAACGATGTCATCAATCCATCGTGCTTTCGGTCTTCTTCGCGGACGTTTGCGATCAAGCGGTATCCACTCCAGGATTGCCTTGGTCCATCTGTCGTCCCATCGTCTCGCTATATGGCCTGCCCATCTCCATTTCAACTGTTTTACTCTTCCAATGATGTCACAGACTTTTGTTTGTTCCCTGATCCATGCGCAGGACTTTCTGTCTCGTCTTGTAATGCCAAGCATACATCTTTCCATTCCCCTCTGTGCCACCCGAAGTTTTTGAATTGATTGCGATGTGAGTGTCCAGGTTTCACTTCCGTATGTCATAACGTACCCGTTACCCGTTACCCGTTACTTCCGTATGTCATAACGCACTGATCGAATACTTTTCTTTTCAGGCAAAGTGGGAGTCTGCTCTTAAACACTATGTTGAGCCTACCAAATGCCTGCCAGCCACATTTAACACGCCGTTCCACCTCCCGGGCGGTATTCCCCTCCATGGAAATCCTCTGCCCAAGATATATAAAGCTGTCCACAATCTCTAAATCCCTTCCTAGAACTGAAATTCTTCTGTCCTGAGCGAAGTTATTGAACATAACCTGACTCTTTTTCAGGTTTATTTTCAAGACAAATGGTTCGCCAGCCCTTTGCAGTTCTTGTATGCGTCTTTGCAGCTCCTCTGGGTCTTGTGAAATGAGAATAATATAATCTGCAAATCTAAGATGGTTTAAGTTTGCACCATTGATCTTTACACCATCCTGTTCCCAATCCAGTTTACGGAATACTTCTTCAAGGCCATCCGAGAAAAGAATAGGCGATATTGCGTCACCCTGCCATACACCTCGTTCTATATTAATTCCCACTTCAAGATCATCAAGGTGAATTGTGGCTGTAGCTCCATCATATATCGATTCTAATAGGTTTACATAGGCTCTCTCTACACCTTGGCCAAGCAGTGCATCCATTATCGCATGCTTTGAGATGGAATCAAATGCTTTTTCGTAGTCGATAAAAGCCAAGCACAGTGGCATGGTGTATTCGTTGTGCCTTTCTATGACCTGCTGTACAACCTGGTTGTGATCCATTGTACTGAATCCACTTCTGAATCCTGCTTGTTCTCTTGGTTGTGCGTCATTCAGTTTTTTTAATATTCTTTTAGAAATTATCTTAGTGAAAACTTTGTACATCACTGATAGGAGGCTTATTGGACGGTAGTTCTTTAAATCTTCCTGTGCTCCTTTTTTATGTAAAAGGATCACTTCTGCATTTTTCCATAAGTCCGGTACTTTTTGTTCTTTGAGGCATTTTGAGTATAATTTTGCCAGTGTTTTATGTAACGTCCGACCACCAGCTTTTAGCATTTCGACAGTTACACTATCCTTTCCTGGAGCCTTGCCGTTCTTCATCAATTCTATAGCATTTGTTACTTCCTCCACTAGGATATCTGGCATTATATATTGTTCTTCCGTGGGTATTGCTGTCCCTGACTGGCTCTGATCTTCATATAACTGGGAATAAAACCTTCTGACAATCTCTAACATTTGGGTACGCGTCCTGCACACTGTGCCATCCTCACGTTTTAAAGCATATATTTGCGTTCTTTTGTTTCTCAGCTTCTGTTTAGCTTTGTTAATTCCTTTGTTTTCTTCCAGGGTTTTTTGCACTAGCTGCATATTGAATCGGCGCGTGTCCTCTCTGATACGTTTTCTTATAGTTTTGCAGAGCTCAGTGTACTCGACCCTGCCAAAAGGACTACCTGCATTTCTCATTGCTCGCCGTTTCTTCATTAAATCAATGGTCTCACTGGAGATTTTTGTTTGTTTGAGACATTTTTCCTCTGGTGCTATTGAAGCAGACGTATATTTGTATATATATATATATATATATATATATATATATATATATATATATATATATATATATATATATATATATATATATATATATATATATATAATTAAAGTGTGTATATGTAAAGTGCTGTCACCTTCTTCCTGCACTCTCTTCTATGCCTTGTAAGTTCTTCGGCCCTTCTTCAGTCTTTACTTCAGGCCTTAGTTCTCTGTGATACTGGTCATTCTTATCGTGCCACTTCATGCGTGGTCTAAAACCTTCTATTCGTTTTAGTGTTTTCCATGTTCACACTCTCTTGGTCAGGCTCATATAAGGCATTCTGCATACATGTTCAAACTATCGCAATGCATTTTCCTTATCCTTACTTCTACAGATTTTACACCCAATCTCTTCCTAATTTCCTTGTTTGATACTATGTCCCTCAGAGTTAGTCCTATAATTTTTCTCTATACTCTTATCTCATAGACCTGTATTCTTCCTCTTCGATGTTCATTAGCTTCCACATTCCGAAGTCATATATCAATTGGGATGCATAGTGTATTATGTACTCTAATCTTAGTCTCCATTATAATTTCTCTCTTGTTAAATACTTTTTTAATTAGCGAGTAATATAATATGGTGTTGGCTTTTAATCTTTCTTCTATTTCTATTTCTGTCTTTCCATTTTCTGCTGTAGTTATTGCTAAGTATTTTAATTTTTTTACTTGTCCGAGCTCTGTGTTTTTCAATTTAGCTCCTATGCTCTTCTGTTTTCTCGATACTACCATTATTTTTATCTTACATCAATTTATTGCCAGTTGACTTTTGCGCAGCTCCTCATACCATACATTTAAGTGATACTGTATGTCTTTTTCCGTTTTTACAAGCAGTACTGTCACCCGCAAAAACCAAATGATTACTTTTTGCCCTTTCTAGATTAAAATATCCCCATGTTGTTTTTTTATTGTTTTGTTACATTTCTTATTGCGTCCATTACTATGTTAAACAGACAGGGACTTAATGTTCCTCTCTGTCTCACTCCAGATGCAGTTGTAAACCTTTGGGATACTCTATGTTTTTCGGACATAGTTTGTAGTTTCCACGTACAGATTTGATATACTATTTATTTCTTTATTTACATTATATGTTATATTTACAAGGATATCTTCATCGATTAAACGACTGATTTACAAATTTCTTGTGTTAAATAATTTCACATAACGGGTGTACATAATACCTCTCATAAATCTAATAACTAGAAATCAGACATAATTAATAACATAAGCAATAGCCATAATAGGTACAAAGTAATATCATTAGACAAGAGTTTCTTAAAAAAGAGTACTAAAAAAGAGTAAAAATGATACAATAATTTCTTAATTGAAACTGTATTAAAATATTTTTTTTTAATCCTAACACTGAAAGAATTGTACAAATGGGCTAAACAATAAAACATACAGTTTATAAAGTATACAGTTTTAAATACAACATTCTGGGAGACTATGATTATCTTAAACTGTTTTGTTCAATTTTCGTAATATACAAGGTGAGTTACAAAAAATGAACATGTTTTATAGAAGCATTATTGCACTGATGAACTATATTCAGTGTAGTATGGCAGTTTAATGCTTAAGTGTGGAAAATAATGCTATTCAATTCATGGTCATTCCACGAACACAAGTCGTTCCCTTTTTCTTTTTTCTTTCCATGGCATCTACTCCGATGGATTATAGGGTAAGATTGCTTAAGTCGTACCTCCTAAGGAAATAATACTGTAATGTTTAGTACAATTTGAATGAAACAAAAATTTACAAAATTTTTTTAAAATTTTAATTTTATTTAATAAAATTTTTTTAAAATTTTTTAAAAATTTAATAAAAAAAATATTTATTTAATAAAAATTTACTTTTTAATGAACAAGGAAATTTCAAGGAATTCATAGAAACCCAAAAATATTTTACCAAAACAGGTGTTTTAACGTTTTTTAAAAAAGTCTATACGATCAAGGCGCCTGGTCGCCTAATTCGTATCACCTGTAGCCTAAGTCGTACTTAGAATAAGACTTCAGTGAAGGCATCATAAGCTATAGAGAAAAATAAACTCATTATAAGATCAACTTACAATCAATATTTTGTGGAATCATCTCAGTCTCAAAGTCGAACTTAATTACTAAATAAATTACACATAGAAAACCAAAATTAAAATTTCGTAAGAAACAAAATTATATTTATAAAAATTATTGAGATTGAACACAGATATCACAAATATATTTTTTCATCTTACTTTCCGCGTCAGCACATAGGCCATGTACCCATCCTTTACATTTCATACATTGGATCATGTTTTCTTCGCGATCTTCCTTACATAGTTGGCATAACCATGATTCTTTGTCTTTGGTTTTTTTTTATTCTTCTTACATGATTCATCTGTCTTTCTCCTTTTTATAGTTTTCTTTATTCTTTTTTCTACTTTTTTGAAATTCAGTACATGCTTCTTCCTCTAATTAATATTTTCCTTGGCTTCTACTTCGTTTTTTCCATTGTTTTAATTCCATTGTTGGCTTAATTCCATTGTTGGCTTAATACTTTTCTTTGTTTTTTTGATAAGTGTTGATAGACAAGGGATAGGAGATGGGAAAGTTTGGGGGAGGGTGGAGGGAAAGTGTTCAAGTAAGACTTTATTATTTAATTAGTGTTAGTGATTTTATCAACTGCTGCTGTATTATTACAGTCTTTTGTTACTGTTACATCTTTTGATACTGTTGAAGGCCCAAGTTGAATGGTGGGTGGTGTTGTACCTCTAGGTACTAAGGGTGATGTTGTTACTTTTGATGGTGTTGCAACTATTGGTGGCAATGGAAATATTAGTGGCGACAGTACCATTGGTGGCGATTCAATAATTGTTGGAGTTACGACTATGGGTAGCGATATATCTCTAGCGAGTGATATGATGCCTGATAGTGTGATTTTTCCAGTTACATCAGCAGGTTCTTGATTTGATGAATAAGAGATTTGTACAAAAGCTACGAAATCTTCTTCTTGAATGACGTTTCTGTCACTTGGCCACAAACCTGTTGCTTTAAAACCATTTAGCGCTATATACGAATCGATCTAGTGTACGATTTACCAAGCAGCTCTAAAATGTTAGCCTGTTTTATGACACTGCCAGGATTTGAGCGCAGCCACGAACATGCCACTGCATTGTAACTATTTTTCAACGATTTAAAGAACGATCTGTCTAACGATTGTAGGTAATGTGTTATGTGAGCAGGAAAACATACCATTATTATACCCCCACCGCGAGCCATATGGATTGCTTTTCAATTTTTGGTATGTGTGTTATGACCATCCAGTAAAAGTAAAATTTGTTTTTGGACACTTTTTTTTTAATCTTGTACACTTAATTAAATGTAAAAATGCAACCATTCATCAAAAAGTTCTGAAGTTATCCATCCATTTTCGAGCACCCAAATACAGTGTTTGGCGGAGATCCTTTTTTAAGGCATCGTTTAGTCTGCTGAGATACCATGGGTGGTATAAATTCGCCTGCTGCATTCATTGCATATACGCCTGTCGTTAGACCCGCTTTGTGATCTTTGCTTGTGATTATATCCACTTGCTGTTTGCCCTCTTGAGCAATAACTTTAAAAAGTTTGTGAACGGTGGCTAGTGCAGTTTCATCCATATTATATATTTGGTTGGTAGTAAACTTGTATTTATCTAGTATTTCTTCATATTTATTAAAAAAAAATATTAGCACGCTCTTTATTGTACCCTTTACTTCTAACCACTCATGTTCGTTCTGGAATACGCAAGAACAATGTAGAATGGTCTTTCATAAACCTGTAATACCACTTTTTGCCGCAATTTTTTTTCTTCTTATTGAAGCGATGAGCTTCCTAATTTAATAGTAGTTAACCTAAATAAAGTGGACTCAAAATGTATCAAATGCTGTGCTAATTCCTCTTCCATGCTTGATGTAATATCAATAGGTCTACCAAATTGTATTGTTTTATTCAAACCTTTCAAATATCGTTGCAGTGTAGGCTTCGCCATATTCATCAGCTGATAAAAAAATAATAGTGAAGAAGTACCTAAATCGTACCGGTGCGATTAAGAAATAATCTACAGGTATGAGTTAACCGACAAGGTCTTCAGAGTTTCAAACCGAAACCCCTGACATAACCTAAAAAAAATTACCGTTTGAGTGTGCCTAAATGATTGCCAGAGAACGATAAAAATAGACGTAAACTAAAAATAACTTAATCCTTGTTTAACAAGCTTACAAATGAGCCAAAAATTTTAATGAAAACTATGAAAAAAATTTACTTTTTCTTTATTTTTGCCTGACGAAGCCGGCCAACCACCCATTTGTTTTCGTTTACTCGTACGACGAAATAGTTCAGGCTTACGGTACTAGATGGTGCTTTTTACAAATTTTAAACGAGTTAATACAGGAGTACGACTTAGGCCGTTTTACGACTTAACAATCTTACCCTTTATATTATTTTACTTCAAAAATAATTCAAAATAATTTAACAAGGTCAAATGTTATGTTTATTTTCGTTATTAGTGCAACAGTGTGTATAATTCAAAGAAAAATAAATCTAGTGATTTCGTATTCATCAATTCGTACTTGTCTTGGTTGTTTACATTTATAGGTCATGTGGGTTTTGGATATAAATGAAGGCTCTGGATATGCATCAACAAGATAAAAATACATAGATATTCTAGTTTCCTATATTATAACACTTAGGATACTTCTATTTATTTAAATATTTTAATTACTGTTTTGAATTTAATTTATGTACCCTCCTAAATAAAAGATAAAAGTAGTAAAATACTGGGATAATCCGTTATCTTGTCTATTTGTTCTGAGTATAGGTGATAAAACGAAACATAATCTAACAAAAAGTTATAAAATCAACGTAATACCTCATTACAGAAAACATAAATCTGTTAGGATAGGACTTACTCCCACACATACTATGATTCTTCGATATAATTAATTTAAACGGCTTCTTTTTCAGTTCATTTTATCATTGGAAAAACGTCATTGGTGTTTTGAAACTAAACATCCAGTCTTGAATATCCTTGATGCGTGTTTTCAATCTGGAGGACTTTTATTATGTAGATGAAAATAAGCGATATCTTAATCGATGGATAAATATGATAAAAAGAATGTTAGTTATGTTATAATTTAAATTAGTTTTAATGCATTTGAAGAAAAGTGTGCAAAAAACCAAACTCAAAACACTGTAGATCTATTTTAAAAAAAGAAAAATATAATTTTCTTAAATCCATCAGTTCTTCTATTGGACCTTTGGTGTGAAACACTAAATTCGAAGGGGTTTACCACAAGACAGAAAATAACTTTATTTAAATTCTCGACTCGCTTTTCGCTTAACCATGTTTACATCATCAGGAGATTGAATTATTATAAAAAATTATAGGCCTTGATAAAATTTACGCTTTTATTTACGATCTCTTCTTCATTTTTATCTTCGTTCAATCTATCGATTTTTCTTTTTTTCTGCTTTCTTCCTCGCGTCACATTATACGATTTCCAATATCTTATTAGAATCACGTTAAATCAAATCAGAGCCTACCCTGCATTGCTGGATATTATGGATCGATACTTTTCTTCAAAATAAGAGCTTTAAAACTTGATGCAAAATTGATTTGTAAACTTCTCCTCGAAATCTTCTTTAAAACTTCATGAACCACTGACTCATGGGTATTAATGTTATAATGCTGCAAATATAGTGAAGGTCGCTTTAGCTCTATCCGATAGATTCGCGGGAAATTTGATATTGAAAATAGCTCGTTACCCCGTCTCTCCTTGTAATACTAAAAATAAAAAAATTAGAGCTCCAATATATATCTCTAATAGCAGGTTTTTCAGTTTGAGCGGGTTTGTTAATTTTTGAATAAGACATAGAAGGCGTTGCGAAGTTGCCTAGATTTAGTCTCATTTTAGAAATGTATTGTATGACATTTATAAAAATGGAGTCGTACAGAATACAACAATGTGTTAAAATTGTTGAATTATTTTATGAAAATGGGCATTCAGTGAAAAATGTTTTTTGAAAATTACGAGATATTTACGGTTTCCACAATTGTCCATATGAAAGCACTATCATTCGAATTGTTCAAAAATTTCAAGAAATTGGTTCGGTGGAAAATAAAAGAAGAACAATATATAGTCGTTCACAACAGTATATTGATTTGGTACGTGAAAATATTGCTGAAGACCCAGAAATTTCCATTAGTCGGTGTTTACAACAATTTGGGCTCAGTAAATCCACAACATGGCGTACTTTACGAAATGATTTAGCTTTGAAGGCAAATAAGGTTCAAATAACACAGGAACTAAAGCCACTGGATCGTTCAAAACATCGTTCGTTTGTCAATTAGATCAAGGAACAAGAAGATGATTTTTGTTCAAAAAATCATATTTTTGGGTGAAGCAGAACTTGAATGTTAATAAATAAAATTGGCGCATTTGGGGCGAGCAAAATTTACGATTAATTCATGAGAAATCTTTGCATCCTAAACGAGTCACTCTTTGGTAATGTATTACATGTAATTAGGGCGTAGATCTTTCAGAAGTCTGCAGGTAAAGCAGTAAATGTGAATTCTGTTCGATATCGTGAGTTGACAACTGGTTTTTTGTAGGCAAAATTGAATTTTATTGATCTGGAGGATATGTGGTTCCTACAAGATGGCGCTGCTCTTTTAATCACTCTGTTAATGTAACAATTGATTTATTGAGAAAAAAAATCCTGTACGGGTTATTGCAAAAAACGGCGATGTTAATTGGCGACAAAGATCATATGATTTAAAACCGTTGGACTGTTTTATATGGGGTTAGGTAAAAACCAGGTCTATAAGAACAATTCACAATCGATTCCTGAACTAAAGGATGACATTATTCGAGTCGTTGTAGAGCCAGGGTTATGCCAAAATGGCATCCAAAATTATGACAAAAGAGTGGAAGTCTGTCGAAAGGCAAGAGGTGGTCATTTGTCAGGTATTGTTTTTCGTATTTAAATATTATACGCTATGCTACAATCTTCTTATAAATAAAAATGAAATGCCGTTCATTAAATGCATGCACGTTCGTTGGTAAACGCATCACTTGAGAACGGCTGGACGGATTTGGCTAAATGTGTAAAAAATGTGTAATCTTTATAGTCCGGAAAATTTGGGAAAAACTGAAAGTATATATTATAAATCACGATTCGAACGATGGGTATGCGTAATACTTTTTTTGTTTTGTTCGTTATGGTCTTGGAAAAGTTTTCAGAAAAAAAATCGAGATAATTACGAAGGAAAGTAGGAAAATTCGGACAAAGTGCAAAAATCGTAGTTTTTGTATGAACTCTTCATAACTGACGATAGGAACGATATATTTGTTTGATTATTTTTTTGCTTTTTTCACTAAGCTCCCGGGATAGAAATACTTCAATTGAATGTTTTCAATTGAAAAAAGAATCTGGAGAGAAATTTGGAAACACTCATTCCAGCCTACATTAAAATAAAATTACATTTGCTTTTAATTTTGTGTTGTTTCGCGATCTGTCCAACAAATGTAGATATTTTATTTCTATTCCAATTTATTTCGCTACGTGTGCAAATATCGTTTGACGGCTGATTGAAGGATAAAAAAAATTAAAATGTTTAAAAAATTTTTAATATTACTTTAATAATAAATAGTGGTCAAAATTACCACCATTTACTTCCAAACACTTGTCAGCTCTCTTACGAACAGCTCAGATTACTCTGTGAATTTATTCGGGTCGGTTCCTTATAACTGTTTCTGCACTTACTATCCGGTCGAGTAATGCATCCCTATTGTCTACTTTAGTTGCATATATCAGAGATTTAACCTACCCCCAAAGACAATAATCCAAAGGATTAAGTTCTGGTGATCTAACTGGCTAATTATGCGGACCACCTCGTCCAATCCACCGGTTTGGGAAGTTGTTTAAGAAATTTCCCACTTGTAAGCTATAGCGTACAGGGACTCCATCCTCTTGTAAGTACATGTTTTACCTAAAATTGAATATTTTCTAACCGGTTTTGCAAATGATTCTGTAGAAAATTTAGGTAAACTTCTCCTGTGAGATGGCCGTCAAATGTGAATGGACGGATTAATTAATTTTTTAGTATACCATACCACAGATTAATGTTAAATCGATGTTGAAAATTATGTTCAGCCGTAGCGTACGGGTTTTCATCGGGCTATCGATGTTCATTATGAAGATTATTTTGAATTTATCCAATTACAAAACTGCATCCTTAACTTACCATCCTGCAGATGTTGCATCGATTGTAAAGTAAATTTATGTAAACAATTCATGTGAAGGGCCCTCGAAGCAGATGATTGCCATTTGACAAATAACTGCATTCTTCTTTGTACATATGCTTGGATCATTTTCAACTGTGTCAAGGATATCCTCTTCTTGTTCAGGATCAAGTTTAAATTGCCATTTAAATACAACTCTCGCACTTTGAAACATATCAGATTCTCCAGCAGTGATAAAAGCTTGTTCAAAAAACCTTCTATCTGGCAGATAGAAGCCCAACTTAGAAATGCCAAAAACAAATAATATATCAGCATATTCACGATGAGAGAATAATGAAATCAATGAAATAACTTTAAAACAATTTGCTAATGACAACTAATAATTAATTGATATAAACAATGGTTGTTTAACAGTAAAAAAGTAATGGTACATTTTCTCACTCTTTATTACGTTTGCCATCTATAAATATGTTTATCTCTGTAACAGTTCAGAATAGTATCCATGTTGATAGAAACTTTTATATTCATTTTCGGCCCCCGTATCTGTAGCTGAAATATTGATATTTCCCCCTCAATGACCATGTATATATATATATATATATATATATATATATATATATATATATATATATATATATATATATATATATATATATATATATATTATAATCTCTACTAAAACTTTATCGTTGAAGCTATCAAACTCTTGTAAATAGGTAGCCATCTTAACAAACAATGTTTTTAGTGGAAGACAAACAGTTGCAACAACAGAAAATAGCTAAGTGTATCAAGTTAATATTAGAAATGTCTCCAGATATTTCTATGGAAGTAATGATATCAATTTTGAAGAAATTAATCATACGCTTCAAAATATCTTCAAGTTGTATAAGAATGACCGCATATTGAGTTTGCGAGAACTGTATTTTACATAAATTAGCATATCTTAAAATTAAAAGGAAAATAGTATACATGTTAACGGTGGATATTATAAAAACAATTCGGAAATTTGTTACGTTAGGCTCTCATTACTAAATAAGATTTAACCAATTTCCTTTATATCGAGTAGAAAAAGACGTTTTTAAGCTGCTAAAATCATACTGTGATTATTATGTATCAAAAAAAAACTAAAACAAGTTAAATCAAGGGATATACAAAGTGCGTCAGAGAAACGGGCAACTCTTAATATCAATTTTTAACGCGTCTCTCGGGAAGGGTATAGCGACTATATTCACTAAATTGGCCGGTTTTTTAATCTACAACCTTAGCGATCGCCGCTAAAGCAGATTACAAAATAATGGTTGTATTGTGACAGCTAACAGTTCTTTCGTTACCAATTAACACATTTCTGTAAAATACATGCAAAAACTCCTCTCCGAACTACTAGAGATAAAGCGATAAATAATGAATTTGTTAATAGATATCAGGTGTGGTCATATAACGAAATTAACGAAAGTTTTCAAAACAACGAAAGTTCGTGATGCGGTAGAAATGCTATTGTGTCATTTCTTTTTTATTTTTATTTATATTAAGATTAATTAAGTAGGTAATAACTATGCTACTAATTTATTTGTATTCAGGCTAATTTGTCTTTTTCAATTTTCAATAATATAGTTACTTATATTTCGTAAATAAATACTAAAATGATGATAAAGGCTAGAACTTGGGATTAGCGCTTAACCCCGATAAATCTCAAAACACTTCTTAAAAAACAAGGGATTTTTTTTCACTTTTTTTATTAATTTTAAGTATATATAACATAAAAAAATACTACACATGCACCAGAGTCCTATGGAAGGACCAGATTTACATACTTATATAACTAATAATAATTTTACATGAAATGATGATGTATGATATGCAATAAAGCATTTAGCATGAACACCAACATCACACTTACGACACCAGGTAATAATCTTTAGCGATAGTAGCGACACTGTTTGTCCTATGGAATAACAAAATGGTTAATTCTATCGAAACGAATATCCATATTTTCATTTTGACTAGGTCTCCTCTCGGAAATATGTGGTAGATCTGGTAGATCCTACCCATAATTTGTAATCATATCGGATCAGCTTTCCCTTTATATACTGTTTGCAGCATATCTCCCGTAATAGAGAACCATGAACCAATTTTGCAAAGGTGCATTTGCAAAAAATTTTGCATTCACACGTCTAAACAATGGTCGAAGTTTTGCAAATTTGTCACTTTTGTCCAAATTATTATCTGCAAAATGCAGATTAGTCATTTTATATTGAAACCTATGTCTTGATATGGCTTCTGCTATGAGTTCCTTGTGGGTATCTTTTTCATGTTCCTAGAACATTCGACGTCTTGAGGGCTGTAGATATTCGCTCAGTAACAGCACTCTCAAAAATGATCCTACCAGAAATATTTCCTTGTTTGTTCTGGTTTGCATACCTAAAAAATAACACGAAAATAAATTGGAACATGACCAAGAAAATAAATATTTTTATACATTATTGGATTCATTCACTATTATTTCAATAAGGTCGTTAATAAAAAAGTTCTGAAATACGTTAATAGGATGTTTCTTCGCAATCACTTCAGAGACAACGGATTACCATTCATCCTCGTAACCAATAATTTCAAAAACTTTTTTTACCTATTTGAAGTCAGTTTTCTTTCATTTAAAAACTTGGTTACTTTTCTTAGATAGGTGTTCCGCCAATATGGAAAGTGGCATCGTATACTCCTCATCATCACAGTCAGAATTTGCTTCTTTTAGTTAATTAGCTGGAAAATTACCAATTGCTAAATTATTCTCATAGCCTCATCGGCAATATCGCCATATAAATATCCATTCTAGTCTCAGGGAAATCATCATCGTTTGCCATATTTAAGGCTTTGTTCAACGCAAGGCCCTTAAAATGTTTAACGTGTGTTAACAGAAAAAATGAACTTGTAAGATTCAATTTTCAAAAAAAAAAAATTAATCACCATACTTTATATGCCTAGCGTCGTACATATAGGACGGCTTCATATTTTCTTTTATAAGTAACTCCGTCTCGAAAAGAAACATAACCTGTATCATAAGTGATTAGTTTTAACCTTCAACACGCCAAAACACTTATAAGACCATTTGTGAAACAACATTTAGTAACTAATTGCTTACCCAACAAAATTCACGTTATAGTGGTCAATTTTTCGTAATGTAAACAAATACAATCTAATCATAATGTAAACAAACTTTAACAACAAACCGGTGTACTATCATAAAGATGCGTTTACTACCGACGCACAGACTTGCCTCACAGCTGATTTTTATGTTTTTGCTCCACCTATGCATAATAAGAAATTTTTGGCGAGCTGTTAACCGTCGACCTACATCTAAAACGACGGGCATATCTGGATTAATAAGAAATTAAACTATTTGGTTCATATTGTCTATGAGGAAGGTAATTCTTAATAAAAGTTATTATTCTTTCACTACGTCTATTACAAAGAAAATAAAAATTGTTTATTACTGATAGTGATGTATTAGCTCCTTTAATGAAAATAGGAAGGATCTACAAGCTAGAAATCAAAGATTCTAGTTTCCTGTTTTATAAAATTTAGAATAAATCTATTTATTTAAATATTGTAACTGTTTTGGTTTATGTGCCCTGTTAAATAAAAGTTAAAAGCAATAAACTACTGAAAGGAGCCATTATTTTCTCTATTTGTTGAAAGAATACAGCAAATATATAAGTGCTAAAACAAAGTAATACAACAGTAAGACAGTTAAATAATTCATTTACAGAAAGAAATAGAACACAGAAAAAATTTAAAAGTTTAAAAAAGAACTGGAAAATAGCTAAGTCTACCGGAATACTATCAGAATTCTCTCCATAAACTTTTATGAAAGTAAAGATAACAATTATGAATAATTAATTTTCTATATCATACGCTCCAAAATATCTTCAAGTTGTATCAAAATGAACACATATCCGGCTTGTGAGAACTAGATTCTATTTAAATTAAAGGAAATATTGTATAGATACCCTGTATAGATATATTAAAGAATATTCGGAAATGTGTTACGTCACGATTTCCTAGATGGTGAATGACCATATACGATAGTAATTTTGATTCCTATAACTTTATAATATTTAAACAATTTAAAATTTTATTCAGTTCTATAAATTTGGTTGTTCCTTTTTAAATTAGCTAGTTTGTTTTTTCTAAAATCTTTGCTTTAGAAATACTTCCAGTATTGACCAGTATTTCAAAAAGTGCTTGATAAAAAAAAAAATATGAATTTGACGAGCAGCTCAAAATTTGTAAAATAGATATTTTCTTTTTAGCGAGAACGTCATTTGGCAACATTTGTCAAATTAATCAAATGAATATTTTAAATGTACCTCTGAAATATTATCAAAAACAAAGGCAAAACCTACTTTAAGAATTAATATTATATTTCAATTATTTTAAAACTTCTTCGACTCCCATAAAGAATTAACGAGATATCCAGTTCAAGGGAATTGAAATAAACGCAATGTAGGGTAAGATAAAATTAAACAAAATTGGAATAGGTCAAAGGTAGATATTGTAATGAAGGTTCGCAAAATTGCCTCGTCATGTTTTCGCAGATGGCAGACGACAACTTTGACTTTTTTCCACAAAATTAAATCCAACTTTGGATTTTAAACATTTTAGGAAAGGTCATTGTGGTAATGCACTTATTTTATTCTAGTTGGGATAACAATTTAATACTTTAAGAGTAAAATTTAATATTTTTATATTATATAGTCATTCATATAGTATCGTATATAGTCATTCACCATCTAGGAAATCGTGACGTAACACATTTCCGATATATTCTTTAATATATCTATCTTAGGTATATATACAATATTTCCTTTAATTTAAATAGAATCTAGTTCTCACAAGCCGGATATGTGTTCATTTTGATACAAGTTGAAGATATTTTGGACGTATGATATAGAAAATTAATTGTTCATAATTGCTATCTTTACTTTCATAGAAATTTCTGGAGAAAATTCTAATAGTATTCCGGTAGACTTCCTATTTTCCAGTTCTTTTTTAAACTTTTTTCTGTGTTCTGTTTCTTGCTGTAAATGTATTATTTAAGTCTGTCTTACTGTTGTATCACTTATATATTTTCTGTCTTCTTTCAACAAATAGACAAAATAATGGCTCGTTTCAGTAGTTTATTGCTTTTAACTTTTATTTAACAGAGCACATAAATCAAAACAGTGTTACAGTATTTAAATAAATAGATTTATGCTAAATTTTATAAAACAAGAAACTAGAATCTTTGATTTCTAACTTGTAGATGCATATATCTCCTTCCTATTTTCATTAATGGAGCTAATACATCACTATCAGTAATAAACAATTTTTATTTTCTTTGTAATAGACGTAGTCCAAGAATAATAACTTTTATTAAGAATTACCTTCCTCATAGACAATATGAACCAAATAGTTTAATTTCTTATTAATCCAGATATGCCCGTCGTTTTAGATGTAGGTCGACGGTTTAAACAGCCCGCCAGAAATTTCTTATTATGCATAAGTGGCGCCAAAACATAAAAATCAGCTGTGAGGGAGTCTGTGCGTCCGTAGTAAACGCATCTTTATGATAGTACACCGGTTTGTTGTTAAAGTTTGTTTATATTACGATTAGAGTTGTATTTGTTTACATTAATAATAGCATAAGCATAATAAAGGCATATAAAGTATGGTGATTCCATTTTTTTTTTAAATTGAATCTTACAAGTTAATTTTTTCTGTTAACACACGTTAAACATTTTATGGCCTTGCGTTGAACAAAGTCTTAACTATGGCAAGCGATGATGATTTCCCTCAGGCTAGAAAGGATTTTTATATGGCGATATTACCGATGAGGCTATAAGAATAATTTAGCACATGGTAATTTAATATATATATATATATATATATATATATATATATATATATATATATATATATATATATATATATATATATATATATATATATATATATATGCCATTCACTCTTTTAAGGAAATCACCAGTAGAAACAGTAGGAACAGTAGTACTAATATCAATGCGCATATACTACCGCCATTGTTAATGTACATGCCCCCACCAACACGGGCAACAAGAAAGATCCCAAATCTGCAGAGATATTCTGGGCAACACTACAGAAGGTAATGGCAAAGGTCCCAAAGGCTGATATGAAAATTTTACTGGGCGATTTTAACGCACAAATCGACAGAGAAAAAATTCGTCAGAATACCGTAGGCAAATTCCCCGGTCACAAATTCCCCAATAAGAACGGCACAAAATTCGAACTATGCCAACAGAATAGCCTGAAGATCATGTTAACATCCCTCAGAAAATCTCTACGAAAACAGAAGATATGGTGATCGCCTATACAACAGAACAAAGACAGATCCAAGATGTCCAAGTCAGTAGAGATGCGAACATCGATTCAGACTATTACCTAACACGAATCAAATTCAAATTCACCCTAAAGAGAATTCATCAGAAATTCGACACGAAAAAGATCAAGGAAACCAACATGACAAACCAAACCAACATGACAGGGGAATGGGAAAAGGAAGAGGCGCATACATGGGAAAAATTCCACAAAAAAACTTACACAAAAAGCATTGAAACTGATCCCATTGAAAAAGAACCAAAACGCCCTTAGTGGGACTCGAAATGCGAAAGTGCATTGCAGCGACGCAAACAAGCATTTCAAGAGTACAACACTAAAAAATCCTCATAAAGTCAACAGCTTTTTGACGAGACTAGAAAACAGACCGCAAAAGTTATCAGGCAAACTAAGAGGAAGTACATGAAGGAACAACTAGACACTATAGAGGAGAATTATACAAGAGATACTTTTATAGGATTTTTGCAAGAGAAATCCGTGGATACACACCACAAACCCTTTGCTTCAGAAAGTGGAATGGGAGATTAGTGCTAACCAATTAGGAGAATTGTCAAGACCTGGCACACTATTTTTCTGATCTCCTCAATTACCTCGAACGCGACACATGATTTCCCAAGGAAAATTATATCTATACCCGCTCAGAATCACCACCACCAAGACAGGAAGAGATCCACAGGCATATACACAAACTGAAGAATAATAGGATATCCGTTTAAGACGGTATCACCGCGAAACTATTGAAAAATTTTGGATGAAACTCATTACAAGAACTCACACAAATTATCACGAACTGGAAAACAGAGAAATCACCAGATGAATGGAAATGTGCTCTTATCCACCCGCTGCACAAGAAACGAGACAGACCAGATGTGAACAACGACAGAGGAATCTCCTTACTACAAGTCACTTACAAAATCCTTTCAGCATGCCTTCTTAAGAAAACACAAGAACAACTAGAACACAAAATTGGCGAGTACCAGGCAGGCTTTCACCATGGTCGCTCATGCACTGAATAAATCTTTAACTTAACCAATAAGCAATACTGAAATATAAAGCAATCAGGAACGTCCCAATCATCTGCACGTTCGTGGACTTCAAGAAAGCATACGTCTGCATCGACCGAAAATCTCTGTTCAACATCCTAGAAGTACAAGGACTCGACCCTAAAACACTACTAGTGATCAAGCAGACACTGACCGCCACAATCTCTAAAGTAAAATTTAGGGGAGAAATTTCCGAACCCCTCCTGATTAAAACAGGAGTACAGGTTAAAACCTACCTATTAAAACAGGAGTACCTGGTCCTGGACAAAGTCATAAGGGAATGGGAAAAAACTGAAAATCAAGGACACTGGAAACCAATACGACTCCGCTGCCCCAAAAACAACATAGAAATCTAATGCCTAGGTTTCGAAGACGACCTAGCCTTACTCGCAGACAATGAAACAACGGTAACCAAACAGATAGAAATCCTCAAGAAATGTGCAGGAAAATTCTTGGCTCAAAACTAACAGAGGAAGGATACAGAATACTTTCCAAGGAAACCACAGAAAGAATGTCCAATGCAACGGCGGACATAAGGAAAAGAAGGTTGAAATTCTATGGACATATCAGTAGACTCCCACTGATAACCAACAGAATTCTTACATACATACAAGGGGTCAAGTTAACAGTACCATGGTTCGCATAAGTCAGAACTGATCTGGGAAAGACACAATGGATCCGACAGAGATTGATGACAGAAGCACGTACAGAAACAAAATACATATATGGAACCTCGCGTCAGAGAGCAAAGTTTCAGGGAGATCGGGGATGGAGGTGGACGGAGGTGAGATAGAGAATCCACGGAGAAAGAGTGAGAGAGGTGTGGAAGATCAGAAGGAATACTCAAAAATGAACCAGACTGCTTTGCGTGATCCAACCGGGTCTATACGCGCCTAATAATAATATACGACCTAATAATAATAATATAGTAACCGAACCGAATGGTCCAACCGATGACGACCCTGGCAATGTACAAGGCCGTTTTGTGTGGATAACGCGATTTGGGAATGATTTGCTTCAATGTTATGAGAATAGTGAAACGGAACCCAGAGGATACATGATGCATATGCACGAGCTATGGTGCCAATTTCATCCAATATACAATGAATTCACAAAACAGTGCCTTAGAGATCAGGCGTCCTTTCTGAGAAAAACTGACTATGTGGGTGTCCCGTCTGCAGTGGCATCTTCGATTATGGTGGCCTCAGCGCCCGCTCTAGAAGGTCGCGAGCTTCAGAGTACCTGGAGGCATGCCAATGTTAAACTGGAATCTAGAAAAAAACCATACATCGAAAGATTAACCTAAACTATCAAGATCTAAGCCAAATGAATGCACGTCAGAACTTCCGGAATCTGCTTGAATTGCATCTGCTTGAAAAAGCTTAGCTTGTGCCGGATACGAGGGGCATGCCCGAAGTCTTGCAGAAGACACGGCAGTGAGTTAAGAAAAGTAAGGATAAATTCCGGCTGGCGAGGAAACATGCGTTCAGAGCTCAGTGTGTAATGGAATATCTTATTGCTGGCAAACCCTTTTTCGAATAGGATCAATCCGCCTAATCCACAGAGCGCCTTAAAAGACAACACCACACGTTGAATAGATTAGTGTTACAGACCATCAAGCAACATTGCATAGAAAGAATTCGATCTTTAAGGGCTATTAAAGACTCTTTAAAGCGTAGGGAAAAATGGATCGAACACAACTCTCAATTGCAGTTAAAACCCCGAAGTTTATTCCGAAACTCTCAAAATGATATCAAGAATCCGCCTACCGCTGACATGATCGAGCACTTCTGGAGAGGAGTATATCGGAGGGCCTTCAACATCAGTATACTCTTTTATGCTCTTTCGCCATATTCTCTTTGCCGGTCTTTTGTTGTCCGTCCTCTGGATATGATTCATGAGTTCTGATTTTCATCACTATAACTGAACTATTATAGAATTTTGCCAAATCTTTATTCGGTCTAATTCTCTACTGTCCTTCCGTTTGAATGGAGTCATACATTTCCCTCAGTCGTTTAGTCTCCCAGGCACTCAAGGATAGTTCGTCTTTCTTTGTTAGAGTTCAGGTTTCTGACTCGTATAATACTATTGGTATACATTTATTGTTAATTTTATCTTTATTTTCCTCAATATTGATTTGAATTTTAAAATATTCTGTAGAGCGAAAAAACTTTTGTTTCTAGCTGTTATACTGTTTATGTTATTCTTCCTGTTACATCCTCTGACTCGTATTGTGCATCGTAATTACTGAGCCAAGATATTTAAAACTATTAATTTTTCTAACCGTCTTGCATTTATTACAAGATAAATGTCGATACGTTGCTTCTTTCTTTGCTTTGTTGAGTTTACTCTTGGACCCATTCGTGATGTCTCAAAGCCGTCCAAATATCTATTCCAATTATTCCTTCTGCTTACACATGGTGTTAGCATCACCTGCGTATGGTAAGATTTGGTACTATCTAGTAAAAATTAGTCCCTTAAAATTTATTTCTATTTTCCTTATAATTGATTCTAGTGTAATAATGAATAAAATAGTCGGCACTAGATCATCTTGTCTTTGTTCTTTTAAAATATAGAATGATTTTGAAGTTTGGTTTTAAATGTTCGCTTTGGCTTTGGTATCTTTTAAACATATTCTTGTTAAGATAATGAGTTTCGGTGGTATTTTTTGTTCTGTCATCCCTAAATAATTATTGTCGCCATTTTGAAATATCAACATTAGATTTTGTCGTCTAATAATGTTTTTTGTAAGCGTTGCGATACATCGATTTTGGTTGATGGTATGATTTTTATTAAAAAAGAACTAATGAATACTGTTAAAATAATGTTCATTTGTTTATTTATACTTTGTTCGCCAAATAATAACCAGTTAATATTTGCCAAATATGTTTTTTAAGATAAGATGTTAATTTTAATTTAATGATTTAATAATGTTGCAAGTTTTATTGCAAGAACCCAACAAGGTTTTTGACCATTGTTGTAAGGAACATTTGTATTTAAAGTGATGTGAATAATCGTTCGTTAAATTTACGAAAAATATTTCCCTTACGTCGGAATATAGAAATTAAAAGGCGATTATAGTGACATAGAATTTATTTACCTGCTGTAAAGGCGAATTTTGTAAGCTTTGTTTATAATTTTCATATAGAAACGAATTAAGAGTTTGAACTATCACCAATCATACTTTCAAATGACTTTTGTTCTTTTTTCTTTCCGCCATTTTGCATTGAATGCACGAGGGTCATTCAATAAGTCCTTATTGAACAAATACATAATTAAAAATAGAAAAACAAATTATTTTAAGTAGATTTTTTTATTTTTCAACATAATCTCTTTTTAGCTCTATACACTTTTCCAAGCGTTTCTCCAACTTTTTTAAGCCGCCTATAAAGTAAAATTTCGGAAGGTCCTCAAAATAGGCATCTGTTTGGGCGATGACCTTCTCGTTCGATGTGAACCATTGTCCGCTGAGCATTTTTTTAAGTTCGGAAAAAAATTTTGGTCATTGAAACTATGCAGGTGTACACCCGTGCATTGTCTTGATGGAAGGGATCTTTTTCTTTTTCAAATGTGGACGATTTTTCTTCGCTCAACCGATGCACTAATAATGCATAATGCTCTCACATATTGTTTTTCCTTTTTCCAAATAATCATTGTGGATGATTCCGCGTGCATCCCAAAAAACTGTTGCCATAACTTTGCCGACCGATTTCACAGTCTTTGCGTTCGTCGGCATTCCTTTGTCTCTGGAATGTAGTAGTATATCCATGTTTGGTCCACAGTTATGTATCGACGCAGAAACTCATCAAAATTGCGACGAAAAAGCGCAAAAACTGCCTCAGAGTCGACCACACGACTGCGTTTATTCTCCAATCAGAGTAAACGCGGCACCCATCATGGTGAAATTTTTTCATCTTTTCTGGATGTACGGCCACGTTTAAACGCATTTACTTAATTATAAACAGTTGCAAATACAGGAGCAAATGTGCCAGGAATTTTATCCAACTTAGCTTTGATTACTTTCGGTGTTAAGCTTTTTAAATTAAGTGTTTAGTCATCACTCGAAACTCACTTTTTTCATTTTTTCTAAATAAACAAAAGTTTCTTGCTTCAATCGATAATAAAAATTAAACCATGTGATGAATGTAACTGATACTTTGACAGTTGAATAATGAATCTGATGAACAATCATGCTTATCAAAAACAACCCATTTCCGATGCTACGAGCGCCATCTCTTGGATTTTCTAAAGACTTATTGAATGACCCTCGTACCTTTTTGTAAAATATGATCTATCTACTGATAAGATTTGTATAATTCTATATGTCAAAAAAATATAAAACTTGGCTATTATAATAATAATAGTTTTTCGCTCAAAGGAAATTATTTCTTATACTGTAATTACATTTACATTAGAATTTTCGTAGGTTTTGAAGAATGTTAATAATTAAGGATACCACTTTTCTTCTCCATTACGTATGTATTTAAACAATTCAACATAATATATGGAAACACAGGATACATTTTCAAATGCCTTTGTTAAAAAAGTTTAAATTCCTTTAATTTAATTTTCACATTCTCCACGATGTACACGTTGAGGGAGCCAAAAAGGTTGCAATTAAATAACTTACCTTTCGTTCTCTTATCTTGTCACGTAGATATTAAATTCTCTAAGTTATTTTTTATAAAATGATAATAAACTAAGAAAAATTAGACAAGGGATTAGGCTTAACTATAATTGTGTTTAATAATATCAGTTTCCTGCAACGTCCGGTTAATTAAAATCTTAACGTAAAAGACATAACAATTGGAAAGCTCTAAATCTAAATAGTCTAATCACACTTGCGAACTAAATATTCCGTTGCTAGATACTTTAGACTTTTATAAAATTTAAAATAAATTCAAGCAAAATAATAAATAATATTTTATATAAATAATCTATATAACTAAAAAGACACTTAAGTAAAAAAATTATAATTTAAAAAAACTAAAAACACGCTTTAATTGCAAACCGAACTAAAAAGTAAAAAATAATTTTTGTGCAAGTAAGTGTAAGTAATAAATAATCAATGTGTCGTTATCGTAATGTGCTCGATGTCAGTTGTTATAAATATTCCATCAGTGCCGTTTTTATAGGTAGAGTTAGTATGAAAATATGGTACTAAGCACCCCACGATTTTTTTACAATGACACATTAATTTTTTACGTACTCTTTTTAAAGTTCTCGTTCATCACTTTATTTTTATACTAAAAATTATTTTTTACTTTTTAGTTCGGTTTACCATAAAAGCGGTTTTTTTAAACCATAATTTATTTTTCATTTTTTAGTCCGATCTACTATAAAAGTGTGTTTTTTTAGTTTTTTAAATATATATATATATATATATATATATATATATATATATATATATATATATATATATATATATAAATATATATATATACATATACATATACATATTTATATACATATACATATACATGTACATATACATATACATATACATACAGATATACATATACATATACATATACATATACATATACATATACATATACATATACATATACATATACATATACATATACATATACATATACATATACATATACATATACATATACATATACATATACATATACATATACATATACATATACATATACATATACATATACATATACATATACATATACATATACATATACATATACATATACATATACATATACATATACATATACATATACATATACATATACATATACATAATAGTGAAAGAAATCTTCAGCTTATTGTTTTTGCAAAATGTTGAGCAAAGGAATCTGAAAATTTACGAAAGCAAAGACATTCTTACTGATAATTCATTGCTTTGCTATTCGTAAGCCAAATGCAAATTAAACAATTACAAGTGAGTCAAGTTTGGTTCGCTTTTTTCACTTGTCAATTCAATTATTGAGTTGATATAAGAGTTTATTCTGTTTTTGACGTTACTTTAGGCATCTACAGATTTGATGTTTGTGGTATTTAGTATGTATTTTAAAAATTGTATCAAGTGTTATAAATATCACAACATAAATAGTGTCTTTGACATAGAGGAAAGAAACGACATAATGTGATTCTAGAAATTATAAACTTTAGATATTCAACGGTCTTTGCTCTTTAATAATTTAATCAAACGAAAATAAATCAATAAAAAACATTCCTTCTGCCCCGTTATGCCCCGTCCTAAGGTCAAGATGGGATACTAACAGACTCCAATATTCAGTCTTCACAAAAAGATATATGTGAACATAATCCTCGTTTCATCTACCACGCCGGCACAAAACAGTGAGTCAATCTTCCGCAAGCCTGGCAAGTAATGCATCCTTCCCGAGACTGTAAATGTAAGCCTTGACGAATGTAAAGCCCCTCAGTATCTCCTGAGTTACTATCATATTGGCAATGAAATCAGCCAATCAGCGGCAATGAAATCAACGTCTGTGAAAATATTAGCATTATAATAAATATTATAGTAAATCAGGATGACGATGTAAAAAAAACCTCTTATCCAGTCTTTGCCAAATCTACCTTTTTCTTCATTGAAATTGTGGTGTTTGTAGTTGCGGACAGCCAACTAATCTGCCAACGTCTATAGTTTCAAAATTGTCAAATCAAACAGACGATTCTCCATCTGCTTTAAATATGTAACGAGTTCTTCTTCGTCTTGGTAATCCAGTCCAAAGTCAGTTACAAATAACTTCAATGATCCCATAATATAAAGGAGAAAATGAAAAAATGTTTTAATAACTACCTAAATGAAATGCAAAAAAAGCATTCTCATTAATGTTAGAAAAATCATGTCGATCTGTAATATCATAGCGAAAAAACACTTTCT
Source organism: Cosmopolites sordidus (assembly GCA_031761425.1). Lineage (NCBI taxonomy): Eukaryota > Metazoa > Arthropoda > Insecta > Coleoptera > Curculionidae > Cosmopolites > Cosmopolites sordidus. The sequence goes on along the minus strand of JARFXV010001356.1, from coordinate 83,013 downwards.
TTTTGACCAAATGTGGATATTTAATTTGAAAAGTACCCTTGAGTTAGTCCAATAGTGAAGCCTTGAAGTCACTCCCGTGAAGATACTATCTTTTTTCCTATATATACCTATACATTTTCTTGCAGGTTGATGCGTTTTCGCTTTCTTTGGCGCACTTTTGTCGGCTCCCACGAACTGTTTGGACCGATATTTCCTCTCTAATAAATAATGGTGAATATGTTTTATCTACTGGCAGAAAACATCAGAGAAACAAGAAGAATTGCGTTTAAATAAGTCTAAACACCTTGAGAAATGTTCATTCGAACGCGGGAAGCTTTTTATAAAAACCATAGTGATAACTATACGAAACCCAAAACATAGTGAAAAACATATTGAACAGGGTGTATAAATATGATTTATTGTGACGATTTTGTCAACTCGTATTCTTCAATGAATGTACGGCCGCGTTTAAATTAATATCATTCATGTCGCGTTTAAATTTTCAGTCAGAAATGAAGGGGAAGAATCTTTTTAAAGTGATATCTAACTCAGAAAATACCAAAACTTGTTTTACTTGATCGCCACAAAATAAACTCATGCGTCGGAATATTTTCAACACGCCACCTAATGAATCATGCTTGACAAATATTAGTGAAATTTGCGCTACCTCTTGTCAGACCGAGAACATTTCGAAGCACGCTCGTATGCCGTGAAGAAAAGGCATTTCAGGTAGTTACAGTAAAATGCTCAAAATTACTTTAAATTTTTGTTGGGACAAAATTTCTTAATGCTTTTGTAAAATTACATTTAGAACCCATTAGTACAGGGTGAGCCAATTCGAACTACGAAATTATCCGTTGGTGTATTATTGAAAGGAAGAAATTATGTACGCATGTACCAATTCTATCGAAGATGTTTAAAAAAAAATACATGAAGAAGTTATAACCAATATTGGATGAAGGAAAAATCATTCTGGGCCAGCAATTGGTTCTGGGTTACGCGAAAAACTTGGAACAATATAACAAATTCATAGGCTTACTAGCAAAATAAATAAAGACTTTAATGCAAAAAATTCTGCTCAGCAACTGTTTAAATACCGTGCAAAACTTTGACCAGACCTGGCATATAGGTCTTTAGTACAAACTAAAAAAATGCGTATCTTATCAAAACACTTCATTGTGAAACAAAATGATGAATTCTCAGATCTTTTTCCTATCCATTCTGGAGTTCCATAAGAAAGTGTCTCAGGACCAGTCGACACACACTACAAATATATTTAAAACTAGACTGCAATAACAGCAACAAATGGAAATATTTAATTGTAAACCTACATTAAGCTTCATCTTAATATAAGTAGTATGAACCAGGCCTAAAGGAATTTTGACTTTGCAAATTTGGTTAGGTCATTCTGCCTGGCTAACTTTACTTTGCATTCTAGAGTAGTATGGGGAACGCCGTAAAACTTGCTAACTAATTTATAACATTTTTTCCATCTAACACGTCTTAAACTGCCTTTGCCATTCCGCCTTTGCTCTTCCGTCCATTGGCCTCTATTTGTTTTTCTTTATAATTTCTAACCATTTTCTGAACTAAAAATAACAATACTGCAAAAGATGAGAAACCTAGATAAAAAATTGTGTGGTTCAAGGTGAGGTACCCATACCCCATCATTCCCCTATCGAAATATTTGAATATTTTTTGAGGTTATAAAACGACAGCGACAGATACAACATTACGGTTATATTTTATTAAATAGAATAATGTAAATTTATGACACACTAGTAATAAAACATATTTTATGAACAGATACACATGCCCATATGCCTAAAAAAAATATATAAAATATAAATAAAAATATATTTGTTCACCGAATCCTAAACTGCACCTCTAGGTTTTCAATGATCGGCATACTGAATATCTTTGTGAAAAGACTATTAGACCGCGTAGTAGTACCATCGAAACTCAATCAGAACATCAAAATATCATGGGTAACCTTCTTACCTTACTCGTACACGTATTGTTTAAGGCAAGGTCACTAATGACAATTCCACATCGTAAGTGGTTCAGAAAATTTGGTAAAAAAAAATTATCTTCACGATTTGGACGTCATGGTGAGAGTGATGGCAATGAAATATTGGCTCTAATTGAAAGTGATCGACATAGAACAACTCAAAAGATCGGAGAAAATCTTGAAATCAACCAACAGTATCGAGGAAATTACGTCAACTTGGAATGGTTAGCAAACTCGACGTATAGGTGTCGAATGAGTTTACTAATTTGCTAGGCTCAATTTGTGCTGACGATTGTCTTTTGAACCGCAACTAAATCAGTTTTTAAAGCGGATGGTTGCAGGTGATAAAACATGGATTATGTGTAATAATATTAAGCGTAAAAGTTCTTGGTATAAGCGTGGAGATGCCCCCCATTTCGATCGAGTGAAAGGAAATCATTTATAGACAATAAATTCCGAGAACTACTGTTTGCAATTAGGTGAATTAAAGCGCGCAATAGCCCAAAAATGGCCTAAATTTTTATATACTGACTCGGGTATTTTAGTCCATCCACCGTACTCCTCCGACTACCATTTGTTTAGATCGCTTCAAAACAGTTTACTATATACGGTAAAAACATTGCTTCTTTGAAAAATATAAAATATCACCCCAATCAGTTCTTTAGCCAAATATCTCAAAACTTTATGACTGTTAAACTCATAAACTATGAGTGTTCGGAGAGATCGAGAAAGGTCATCAAATAGAATATTGTGATTAAATTCAACTTTTAGTAAATAAATGTTGAAGTTGAATATAAGCTTGCGAATTTAAAATACACAAGAAAATAGGACGAACTTTTGATATAGTCAATATTATTTCTGAATATATTAATTCTACAGACTTTGGGGAATTAATTTAATTGAACAGTTTGAAGTTTGTTTTAATTGAACAGAATATAATAATTTAACAAAATTGTGTATTAAATTAAATTATTTTCTTTCTTTGTTTCTTCAGTACAGTCACTAACAAAAGGGAACAATAATGGGCAATCCTCTGTAAGTTTTCTTAGCTTATTTTTAATATAAACAAATTTGAAACCAAAATCGAGGATTAACCGATTTATTTTGATAACAGTTTGCTAAAGTTTGATAATAGTACAGTTTAGTTACAGTAATAGCTTTGAGTTAAAATACGGGAATTTAGAAAATTGTGTATGTATCCTAATAGCATATCGTAAACTATTGTATTAACATATGAAGTTGAGAGTAATAAAAGCTTTTCAGTAGAATATACATAGCGATCGTCTACAAATGCGATTAATAAATATTTTGAAAAATTTCAAATAGCAAAGTAAACCAAAACACAAATTCGGAAATTTATATCATTTGTTGTTAAGATTTTAATACAAATTAAATTAGACAAATTATATGATTCATCCTAAATATATATAAAGACATATCGCCCTCGAACATAAACATGATATTAATAATGATATCTTAAAATTCATTAAAAAGATGCGCAACAACAAATCTTAATATTGTAAGCCGAAATTTACAAATCGCAATTAAAAAATTGTCTCGAAAATGATGTAAGCATGGTTTTCAAAATTTCAGTATCAAATACAAAGTTAAATCCCTTTGCAGGCTACAACATTATGAACCTTAAATAACTTTTTTCATAAATTTTGCGGTCTTACATGAGATGAGAAACTGACACGGCAAGAAGATGTCGATAAATTTATCATTGAATGTAAAAAACGGATTAAAAGTATAAAAGTTCTTACAAACATGAATGGGAGTTGAAATAGAACATCACTTCAACAAATCTATCAAACCTTAATACTTTCAATATTAGACATTAGATCATCTGACATCAATGACAAGACCATGAAGCTCAAGCTCAAATCGCTAATGTCATTAATTATTCAGGTTTCCAATAAGCCCTAGGACACTTTCCTACGAGTCCTACGCATTTTCTCTTATTCGAAGCGTCGTAATCCTTTTGGAGGAAAGACTGATATGGTAGAAACATAATATTAACTTAATCATTGAATGTTATAAATGTCTTAATATAATGACCTACAAACACACAATAGGGTTCAAATAGAAAATGGGGACCATAGATCATTTTCAGAACCATCAAGATTGATATCGTTAAATACTGCTCATTATTCAGGCATCCAATAGACTATTGGACATGTTCCCACATGTCCAATGCATTGTTTCTTATTGGAAGCAGGATTGCTACCTTTTGAAGAGAAACGTCAAAAAATATAAGCTTAATAAAAATATAATATTATATATTGTGATATATTAACATATATGATTAATATCAGCACTCAGCAAGAATATAACCTACTCGTTAAACAACGTCGTATAATATTCAAACATATACAGTGGATCCCAAAAATATTCAAACACCGTATATAAAAAATCATTTTAGCAGTGCCAATTTACGCAACAAACATAAATATTGCTTTTATATACCTCAAAATTATATGGACCCGCAAACAAAAGTATATAGGAGCCCAAACACAAATGTATTCGTACGCCATTAAATGTATTTAATACATTGGAAATAATTAGAATTTATTTAAATACATTTTAAGAAATAATATTCTGTAGTATGGTTCAAAGAATGATGTTAAATAGATTTTTTAAAACACGAACTTACTGAAACGAAAATATAACTTTATTAAAAACTTTTATAAATATGCAACAAATGAATTCGTTCTTGTAGAGAGAAAGGTAATTAATATTGAGTTATATCTCCCTTTGCTTTCTTTTATTCATTGTGTTGAGAAGTTCTTGACCCTGCTCCTGTGTAATGGACTGCTAAATCTTGAGTAACGTAGCTCTCAAGATTTCTTTTGTACGAGGACGACGATTTCTAAACTGTTTTTTGATAATGCCCCAAAGATTTCCGATATGGCTGAAATCTGGACTGCTAAAAGGCCAATCTAAAGTTGATACATTGTTTCTGGCAAGCCATGCCTTGGTACTTCTTGCTGTATGAGAACTGGAGCTATCTTGCTGAAAAACGTAACCATTAACTATCTGCTGCAATGTTTAAATGGATGGCAACAAATGATCTTCTAAAATTTACTGGTACTTATTAGCACAAGCGACAAGTCCCTCTAAGAAATAACGATTTCGAACACCTCGGCATAACATGCACCCTCACACCATTAATCCTTGTGCGAATTTTACTGTTCTCTTCAGGCAATCATCATGAAATGCTTCGAACGTATTTCTTATGACTCTACTTCGGTGATTACTAATACACACATCAAATTTACTCTCGTCACTAAAGATTATTTCAGTTCATTGATCTTGAGCCCAGGTCAAACCTTCTTTAGCCAATTTTAGTCTGCAACGCTTCTGAACCACTGTTAGCAAAGCTCCTGTTTTTACACGATCGTCTTCTGAACAAGTTTTTTCAGGACAGTCAGATTTCGGATATATTGTAGGGTAATAAAATTAAAATCAACATTATTCTTACTTTGATGAATAATTTGGGAAGGATATAAGTTAGTTTACCTTATATATTTTTAATACTTTATGTAAATTAATTTTATGGGCCCTGGTACGAATATATTTGTGCTTTATATATATATATATATATATATATATATATATATATATATATATATATATATATATATATATATATATATATATAAATCATCATCATCATCATCATCATCAGCCCGTATCGATCCACTGCAGGATGAAGGCCTCTTCAGCATGCTTCCAACCTTCACGGTCCTGGGCTTTCCTCTGCCACTCGGGTCCAATATACTTAACGATCTCATCAGTCCATCGTGCTTTTGGTCTTCTTCGCGGACGTTTGCGATCAAGCGGTATCCACTCCAGGATTGCCTTGGTCCATCTGTCGTCCCATCGCCTCGCTATATGGCCTGCCCATCTCCATTTCAACTGTTTTACTCTTCCAATGATGTCACAGACTTTTGTTTGTTCCCTGATCCATGCGCAGGACTTTCTGTCTCGTCTTGTAATGCCAAGCATACATCTTTCCATTCCCCTCTGTGCCACCCGAAGTTTTTGAATTGATTGCGATGTGAGTGTCCAGGTTTCACTTCCGTATGTCATAACGGGTAGAACGCACTGATCGAATACTTTTCTTTTCAGGCAAAGTGGGAGTCTGCTCTTAAACACTATGTTGAGCCTACCAAATGCCTGCCAGCCACATTTAACACGCCGTTCCACCTCCCGGGCGGAATTCCCCTCCATGGAAATCCTCTGCCCAAGATATACAAAGCTGTCCACAATCTCTAAATCCCTTCCTAAAACTGAAATTCTTCTATCCTGAGCGAAGTTATTGAACATAACCTGACTCTTTTTCAGGTTTATTTTCAAGCCAAATGGTTCGCCAGCCCTTTGCAGTTCTTGTATGCGTCTTTGCAGCTCCTCTGGGTCTTGTGAAATGAGAATAATATCATCTGCAAATCTAAGATGGTTTAAGTTTGCACCATTGATCCTTACCCCATCCTGCTCATATATATATATATATATATATATATATATATATATATATATATATATATATATATATATTCGAGATTCTCTTGAAGATGGCTTCAAAGTGGAAGCCGAAACGTCGAGATTTTAGAAAGAACGCGGTTCTACCTGAGAACTTAGTAATTCTAATATATATAAATATATATATGAATATATATATATATATATATATATATATATATATATATATATATATATATATATACAAGCAATATTTATAAGCAATGTAAAGTCTTACATTGCTTATAAATATTGAAAATACATGAAAAAAATGCAATCCAGAAAAATCACATAGATACAATTGATTGACTGTTTATTTCAATGCATTTTTGACTAGTCACGTTAAAAATTTAATATGTTTTGTATACGTAATATCAAGCAAAAATAAACAAAATTTAATCGCTATCGAAATTCCACTGGCATCTCGCCCAAAGATCAAGTCAACATATCGTCGTCTCGAGAAACGCGGCATTCATAATTCATTTTCGTTGAGAAAAAACTGCAACCCCCACAAAAAAATATTTGCTCTAACATTGCTCGTGATATGCGTGGAAGACTTTTTTTTTTCATTTTTCATCCCCTATGTTTACGCGGAAGAACATAAAACGGACAGGCTCATTCATACATGGTACAAATTTCGATTTTGTGCCCGCTTCGGTTGGGATACGGGTTGTTTTCATGGCATCGCAATGTAATATTTTACGTTTGCATTGGATGAAATGCTTTTACTATGTAAGTACTAATGTAGGAACAAAGTTGCTGTGTAAATACCATGGCTCCGGCTAATATGGAAGCAGTATTTAGATTTTTGCGTAATTTAAATTCTGATTTAAAGCTAACTTAAATAGTGCTGCACTGAATATTAGATTATGTATTATTTAAAAGCCAAAATACAAAACGAAAAACAAAATAAAAACCATTTCCATTATACTTTCTTGATAATTAAAAAGACTGCTTATTACAACATTAAGATAGAAACATTGTTATACACTTAGTCTAGGAAATAATCAAAATATTCTTTTAGTAAATCATGTTCGCATTTACCAAAAAAACAACTTCAAATATGTAAGATATGTGAAAATGCAATAACGAGACTAGAGGTGAATCATTCGATCTATCAAAACTGTTGGCTTCCCACCCATAGGCAAACATCTGATGCGATTTTAGTACAAGTTTGAACTCCCCTAGAGTTACTTGGTGGTCCGCGTTCTGAAAATAAGTGATAATTTCGAGCAACGGTACGCAATCAAATTTTGTTTTAGACTTGGACAAAGTACGATGGAAACTTTTACAAAACTTCAACAGGTCCATGAAAACAGTGTATTTTAAAGGGCATCGGTTCTCTGGTAGTTTTTCTGAGAAATCGAGATTTTATTGTATGTGAACCTAATAATGCAATAATGCAAATGACGAATGTGTCATCTACATATCGGAACCAGCAAGTAGGTTTCAACGAACTGGTGTTAATGGTTATAAACATTCCCCTTCCAGAAACTCTAGACTTTATAAAAAACAAACATAACATATCAACGTATATTCTTAGTCTTATTGAACATTGCATGTCCAATACATATTTCATCTTCAAAAATAAATTATTTAAACAAATTCCTGGAGCTCCTATCGGCTCCCTTCCTTCTCCGGTCATAGTCAATGTTTTTATGGAATACTTTGAAACTCAAGCCATTAACACCAGTCCGTTGAAACCTACTTCCTGGTTCTGATATGTAGATGACACTTTCGTCATTTTGCTACACGGACCACAATCTTTAAATATGTTCCTTTCGCAATTGAACAGTGTACATCCCCAGGTTCAATTTACAATGGAAACTAAAAATAATTCTGCCCTCCCTTTTCTTGACGTTTTAATATCAAAAGGGCCAGACCAAAGCTTCTTCTATTCGGTCTACCGTAAACTCACCTACACAGACCTTTGTCAAAATGCGAACTCACAACATCATCTATCCTAATTAAATTCCGTAGTCAAAACTTTAGTCACGAGATCGCTAAGATTGTCGGATAGGGAAAATAGGCACACAGAAGTTAATTTCCTAGAAACGGCACTAATTCAAAACGGCTATGTTATGGGTCAAATAAAAAGGCATATTAATAAAGTTCAAGCAACTGGTCATACCAACCAATCCACTAGAGAATTGTCTCAAAACCCCAAAGTTCTTTTGCCATTTTTCAAGGGAGTTACTGATAAAATTTGCTACGTAGTCCGCAATACACACAGATCTCGTAATATCGAAACGATATTTACAACAGAAAGAAATATATCCAGTTTCCTTAGACCAGTGAAGGATAATATTCCACAAGAGTCACATGGTGTTTATGAGATTCCTTGTTCTGGCTGCTCCCAATCATATATCGGCCAAACTAATTGAGGTACCCAAAATCGCATATATGAGCAATCTCTCGCCGTCCGAAAATCGGATCTCTCTTCGACTTTAGCAGAACATCATATCCAAACGGGTCACAAAATAGATTTCGACAAGGCCGAAGTAATCGCACCTATATTTTGCTCCTTGCAACTCTTATTTCCAAATTACCCATCCGAAACCCTTCCGGTCAAACGTCCACCTGACGTCTCACTCCCACACTCCCACACTGCCGAAAAATGTCATTGAAAATAATCGAATTTAGGGCTTTATCAGAGGGTCGCAATGGCTCGCAGTTTGTGTTTATATCATTGTTTGGCAATTCTTCAGGATCGACGGTCTATTTTGTCCGCTTGTAGTGGGAAGTAACATCGGTTGCCTTTCTGCCTTCCATGATGAGTTATTTTTCGGAGTTCGGATAAGGGGATCAAATCTTCAGGAACATAATCATAATCGCCTACTGAAGCAATTTCACATGGCTTACTTAGAATTTCTCGACGTATTTCTCGAAGGATTTACGTTGCTGCTGTGCTCCTCATATGAATCATCACTGTCAACGTCAGTGTCGTTTCCATCTTCTGCTGGAGGAAGTATGTATATATTTGAATTAGGTACATCAGACTCTTCTTCCAAATAGTCTATAAGCTCAGCTTGTGCCAACCTAAAAATTATTTGTCATTACCATTTCGAGACCTAGACGGGCGGCGTTCATACACAATATATTTTGGCATGCTATTGCCGAGATATAATAATTTACGCATTCTCGTTATTTGCTACTAAATCTAGATATATTATGATATAACTTTTCAATACAAGGCTCAAACAATATTATTAGTTTGGACACGACATGGCAGGTTTGTGAAGACTTGAAGCCGCTGTGAATTTACGACAGAGTTGTGAAGATCGTTATCTCGAAGAAATCATGAATAGTTTGACTTATCGCCAGCTATCTCTGTGCCTGAGCGATTATGATTTACTCAGTTTTTTACGATTCACTCTGCTTTTTACGATTCACACTGTTGACCCTGAATGGGGATAGGGGTGAGAAAAGGTGCCCTAAAATTAGTCTGCCTATAAACATAGCCAGCCTGGGGGTTTCCCCGTGGTTGAAATACAGAGAGACAAAAGGATGTCACATACATTGGAATGTACGCATGTACGAATGGAAATCGCCCTAAAAGATCTGCTTTAATTGCTACAGAATTGAAAAGCAGAATCACTACACTGAGCGAAGTAAGAAGACCAGATTATGGGAGTATAACCAAAGTTGGTGGCGGTTATACCTTCTACTGGAAAAGTAAACCAACTGAGGAAAGAAGAGGTCATGACGTGGGTCTAGCAATAAGGAATAGCATGATGCCGAACCTGATCTGAATTCCTAACGGAATTACGGAAAGGGTAATAACAGCGAGATTCAGACTGCATAGAAACACCAATGTCACTGTAATAGGCGCATACACTCCCACTGAAATTGCGGACTAGGACGAGTAAGATTGTTTCTATGAGGATTTGACAAATATTTTAAGAAGGGTACTAAATAACGATAAAATAGCACTATTTGGGAATTTCAACATCTGAATTCGTGGAAGATATGAATTATGGAGCAACGTGAGTAGACGCATAGCGCGAGAAACATAAACTTTAACGGATTTTGGCTTCTGAACCTATGTTCTGAGTTTAACGTCACAAAAATAGATACAAAACATCATGACATCACCCGCTGTCTAAATATTAGCATGTTATTTATTATGTTATAGTCAAAAAACGAGGAGCTAGGGATTTTAATATCACAAAATTACTGCCCTCTCTGATGTTTGCTGGATTGATCATAAACTAATCAGATCTGAAATTAAAATGGCAAACACAATAGTCGTCCAAAAAACGCTAAATTTCACGTAGATAGGCTGGAGCAGATGTGTTCGGAATATCTCGAGCGTAATCTAAAAAGCGGCTTGAGACATGTATCGTAAAGGAGGAAAACCTATAGAAACAGTACCACATGTTTTTAAAAATACTGTGATGGAGATTAGTGAGGAATCGATTGGTTATGTGGTGAAAAAACTTCAGAATTGTTTTAATGATAGTAATACAGAGATTCAAAAACTACTTACTGAAAAAAGTAATACTCTGACGCAAAAATCACAGACCTCAAAAACAACTGGTGGTATCCAAACAAATACAGAAATATGCAAATATACAAAATACTTGTTCCAAAACATTAGAGGTATCTTTGAGTCGTAAGTAAACATTGCACCCATACGAAGAGCTGATCGTAAAGATACAATTACTACTATAGATGGTGTAAGAAACAAGTAGAAGGAGCACTTACTGAACACTAACTCAAAGACTCATGACAGTCTTGGAGATCTTCCCTCGAAGACCTACGGTTATAAGCATAGACGAAGAGGCCTCTATGGCCGAGGTAGAAATTGCAATCCAGAAGTTAAAAAATAACAAAGCTACAGACATATTTGGAATGTGGGTGGTGATATATAAAGCTGGTAGCAATATGAATGTAAACAAACTCCACGAAATAATCTGCCTGTGCTGAAGAAAGCAGAAAATGTCATCGGACTTGTATTATACTTATTTTTGAAAAAGGAGATAGAGCTGACTGCTATAATTATTTTGTATAAGATTGCATACTAATATATCATATCATTACATACTAACATAACTACTAGGTTATATCACATAAATTACCGAAACTGAGTCTTTTTTAAACAGGGTTGTGTCATCATGCCGATAATCTATGTTTGTTGTCGCTGTCCCGCATTCTGTTGAGATGTAGTATAGAATGGATGGAGGTCTATTCAACCTGGCATGGCTTAAAACTCAATTAAAAACAAAGGAGATTAGCATCGTAGGCTGCAATATGCGGATGACTGCTTTTGTAACGCAGAATGCGACTGCATTGCAAATGGTGCTGTACTTACTTAGTGAAGCACACGGACTAAAAATTAATGAACTAAAAACAAAAACATTGCCTCAAACTGCTCCAAATATGGAGAGTGGGACAATTGATACTGTAGTGAATGGTCAACCATTGGAAGAAGTATCATGCTTCTCGTATTTGAAAAGTCAAGTTTTCTTCACTGATGATATGGAAGGAGAGGTTATATATAGAACAAGGTGTGCAATTGGAAGAAGGTACCAATTTTGGACGTCCAATGAGGAAGGTATTTAGTAACCGAGATTTAAAGCAAGACACTAAAATCAGTCAGTGTTTACAATGTCATGATAATTCCCATTCTTCTGTATGAAGCTGAATTTTGCTGGGTCTTGTATCGCAATCAAAAAAAATAACTCGATAGATTTGATTACGGCTGTCTCCAGAAAATGTTGAAAATAAAATGGCAAGACTATCAGATCAATGTGGAGATATGTGATAGAGCCAACTGTTTGATCATAGAATCCTGAATTATAACAGCTCAGCTGAGACTATTAGTTCGTTGGCAAATGATGCAGAACAATTGAATAAATCTGGGAGGTCCAAAAGAAGATACAGAGACGTAATGAAATCGTCTTTAAATACTTAATTTTAAGCGTATCTGAATGGGAAAACGGCAAACGACAGGTCCAAATGGCATGAGGAAGGATTCAGACCTGTGCAACTCCATGAGGAAAGTAATCGCATAAAGTGGGAGCCAAAACGCAGGTTCGAAAAGCTAAACTAACTGGCAGGTATGTACCAATTCTGTATCCTCCTCACCTTAAATGTCCAACATGCGGAAGACCATGCAGATCTAAGCTGCATTATTTTAGTCTCCATAAAACATATATTTTTTTTAAATGGTTCAGAAAAGTAATAGCCATGTCAGAGGTCATACTCGTATCCAGTTGACAGCCATTATTATCATCATCATCAGCGCGGGTCTATCCGCTACAGGATGAAGGCATCTTCAGCATGTTTCTCTATTCAACTCTCGCTGTCCTGAGCTTTCTTTTGCCATTCGGGCCCAATATATAGAGTGATTTATTAGTGCGGCCGAAGTTTAAAATAAAATAAAACAACAACCAAATTGGATGTTTGAAACTATTAATTTTTTAAATTTTAGATAGCATTCAATGGCATTAATGTTTCAAAAAGATTATGGACAAATGTCCGCCGCGCCTTCTTCTGATCATTTTTTAAGCAATTGGAGTCTTATGTGCAACTGTTCGAGTTATGTTGGCTTCCAAGCCGTCAATAGTCGAAGACTTATCGGCCTAAACTAAAGATTTAACATAACCCCAAAGAAAATATTTAAATAATACACTGATCAAAAAATTTTCTTTTTAGGCAAAGTGGTAGTCTGTTTTTAAACATTATGATGAGCCTACCAAATGACTGTTAGCCACATTTATCGTCGTTCCACCTCCTGGTCTGAATTCGAAACGGCTATGGCAGGGGTCAAATAAGAAGGCGTATTGATAAAGTTCAGGCAACTAGTCATATCCACCAATCTACAAAAGAATTGCCCCAAAACCCCAAAGTTTTTTTACTTAATGACCCTGCTACTAGGAATTTTATCAGACCATTTATTCTTAGAAATTATTTAATAATGAACCTATGGGCAAATATACACAAACATCCAACACCGAAAACACACACAAACATCTATACCAGGATATCTACATACACACACATCTATATACCAGGATTTGAACCCGGGACCCTTCGATTGCCAAGCGAGCAACTAATCCAATAGACTACTACGGCCGGCAACCCAAAAGTTCTTCTACCATACATCAAGGGAGTTACCGATAAAATATGCCACGTATTCAGATCCCGTAATATCGAAACGATATTTACAACAGAAATACATGTATCCAGTTTTCTTAGATCAGTGAAAGATAATATTCCACAAGAGTCACATGGTGTTTATGAGATTCCTTGTTCTGGGGTTCTTCCACACACACACACACACACACACACACACACACACACACACACACACACACACACACACACACACACACACACACACACACACACACACACACACACACACACACACACACACACACACACACACACACACACACACACACACACACACACACACACACACACACACACACACACACACACACACACACACACACACACACACACACACACACACACACACACACACACACACACACACACACACACACACACACACACACACACACACACACACACACACACACACACACACACACACACACACACACACACACACACACACACACACACACACACACACACACACACACACACACACACACACACACACACACACACACACACACACACACACACACACACACACACACACACACACACACACACACACACACACACACACACACACACACACACACACACACACACACACACACACACACACACACACACACACACACACACACACACACACACACACACACACACACACACACACACACACACACACACACACACACACACACACACACACACACACACACACACACACACACACACACACACACACACACACACACACACACACACACACACACACACACACACACACACACACACACACACACACACACACACACACACACACACACACACACACACACACACACACACACACACACACACACACACACACACACACACACACACACACACACACACACACACACACACACACACACACACACACACACACACACACACACACACACACACACACACACACACACACACACACACACACACACACACACACACACACACACACACACACACACACACACACACACACACACACACACACACACACACACACACACACACACACACACACACACACACACACACACACACACACACACACACACACACACACACACACACACACACACACACACACACACACAAACACACACACACACAAACACACACACACACACACACACACACACACACACACACACACACACACACACACAAATATATATATATATATATATATATATATATATATATATATATATATATATATATATATATATCCTTATAAACCCCTAATAATAATTCGTCGAAAAACGCCGAACTGCCTAAACAAGAGGGATGACGGTCTTAGAGTTACAGATACATCGAAATTTGTTATTTCCAAATTGTTATTTCACCCCCTCCCCTCAACCGGGCGCTCCACACACAACCTTACCTATTAATGGAGAGGTCGTGCCGACCACGTTCATTTCTGGTTGTGAACCCTGGGGAGTAGGCAGATTGAGGCCTCGGGGCAAATCAACTAGATTCTCTTGATAATAGCTTTAAAGTGGAAGCCGAAACCCTGAGATTTTACTAATCAAAAACGCGGTTCTAGCCGAGAACCTAATGTTGATGTAGTAGATGCGCATTGTTTTCAACAAATTTTTTTTATACAGGGTGTGTCATGTAACAGTGGCCAATACCAACTTTCTTATTTTAAATACAACACCCTGCATTTTATTTAATTTTTGGATTCTTCAGGAAATTCTAGACATATTCCATGTAAAATATCCTAGACTTATTTTCAACTGTTTCGGAAATATTAAGTGTTTTCAGATTTATTGCAAAACTTAACTGACTTTTTTGATTTTTTTTTTGAAAATTATTTGATTACAGAAATTCGCTACAACACACAATAGAAAGATGGTATTGGCATCTGTTACATGATACACCCTGTATAAAAGGTTTTTGTTGGAAAAAATGCGCAACTACACTTTTTTTAACACTGTAAACAAAATTGTGGAAATTTCAAGACTATTTAGTTTTTGTACACAAAATGCTCGAATTGTGAACCCTGGACGTCCTGGCAACATCCCAACCTCAAGCAAAACTGATTCCTGACATTATTTAATGATTGTGGCGTAATTGACCTAATGCTGTCGGTAATGCGTCCTCTTAAATCATTCAGATCTTGTGGCTTGGTTTTGTATACGACGCATTTGAGATATCCCCATAAAAAAAATCCAACGGAGTGAGGTCCGGGGACCTTGGTGGCCATTCTAGTGGCCGTCTCCTCCCAATCCATCGATTTGGAAACACATTATCGAGGTACTGCCGCACATTAGCTTGATAATAGGGGGGTGCTCCATCTTGTTGGAACCAAATTGCGTCGGCTAGCAATTGAGGATTTCTTCTATTAGGGTACAAATTTATAAGATTTGGAATGAGCTGATTTTGAAGAAAGTCTAAGTAATTTACCCCATTTAAATTTTGATCGAAAAATATTGGACCAATTATTTGATCTCCTATAATACCTGCCCAGACATTAATCTTTTCAGGTCTTTGTGTGTGAATTTCCCGCATCCAGTGAGGATTTTCTCACGACCAATAACGACAGTTCTGGCGATTGACATGCCCATGAAGAGTAAAAGTAGATTCATCAGAAAATAAAACGTTTTCCACTCTCAGAAGGTTGTTGTCTATTCTGTGCATCACATGTTCGCAAAACTCCATTCTCCTGTCGAAGGCGTTTTCACTAAGCTCTTGAGAAGGCTGTAGCTTATACGGATGCATTTTATTCTCTTTCAATATTGGCAACCGAAGAGCGACCATCATTGTTTTCCAAGGCAGCTTGTCGAGTTGAGGTAGGCGGATTGTCTTGGAATGCAAGTATTACATCCAATTTTTTGTTATCGGTCAACGACACTGCTTCCTTCTTAATTTGTCTTACGTGTCCCGGTTCTCTAAATTGTTTTTCAACTTTACTTACTGTACCTTGGGATATGGGTGGTAAGTCAGGATATTTTTCCCTAAAGAGACGAATAACTTCGGCCTGAGTTCGTATCCTATCTCCATAACTTATCATCATTAAGATATTTATTTAAGATATTTTATGACTCTATGATAAATACACCATGTTTAAATCAAATGAATCACACACGTCAAAGAAAACTAATTTAAAAGGCACGTTGATTTTTTTGATGTTTCATACAACAAATACCTACCTTTGAAAACCTGATTTTTTATCTTTGCCTATTAGCTGATAATGTTCGAAGAATTACTTAATATTTCCGAAACAGTTGAAGATAAGTCTAGGATATTTTACATGAAATATGTCTAGAATTTCCTGAAAAATCCAAAAATTAAATAATATACACGATGTATTTAAAATAAGAAAGTAGGTATTGGCCATTGTTACATGACACACCCTGTATAAAAAATGTTTGTTGAAAAAAAATGCGCATCTAAAAATACCAATCGACGTGTTCGAGCGTTTTTTCGAACACGCCCCCATTTATTTATTAACGAATTTGTTCCATTTGGCTGGGACACATGGTATATATATATATATATATATATATATATATATATATATATATATATATATATATATATATATATATATATATATATATATATATATATATATTGATTGATGTATCTCAAAAACATGCATTTCATACTCTTCAACCGCTTCTTTTGGTCAAATGTTGAGTTGTTCTTTCTTGTTTCTTGTTTCTTGTTTCTTGTTTTCTTGTTTCTTTAAAGACTTTTGACAAACAAATGGTTGTTTACCATTCAGAATTGACCGTTCTACGATACTCTAGTGACACTAGCACATGCACATTCATCTAAACAAACAGGTGACCATTTGCTTCGAAGTGCGTTTTGCGCGAATAACTTTTGTTTGGTCTGGCTCGTTTTGAAATATCCATAAAGTCGACTGTTGTTTTCTTTCAGGTTCCTACGCATAGATCCAAGATTCGTCACGTGTGTAGATGTTATACACCCCTTTTAACGCACCACGATTATATTTTTTGAGCATTTGTTTACACTAATTGACACGTCATGTCAACCATCATGAAAATATTTCAACCAACCTTCACATGTCTCCATTTTTTGCGTAAAAAAAACTGTCAGCGCAAATACAGATTATAATTCAACTCCGGTTGTGCGCTGCACTTGAACAGCGGAGCAATTAATTTCCAATAACTTCGTTAAACTCCCTGCACTTATCTAATATTTTGGAGTAGTTGCAAGCAGTCAAGATCTATTGTGCAAGTTTATGTAGCTTCCAGTTATGTCGAATGCGTGCCGATCAAAAATACCTAGCTCAATTTAACAGACAGTGAATAATTATATGTGTATAACAGCACAACTCTAATCGGCTTATTGTCAACAACCCGGCAACTTAATCCCTTTTTATTACTGCAACTATCTGTCGCAGCACATGAACTTATGATTCATCTAAATTTTATAAATGTTTTATTAAAATATCCAATTAATACAATAAAAATTCTAAGCAAAATGTATCCTTAAAATTAAATATTAAATTTGTCGGTACAATACTTCATACAATATGCGTAAACTTGGGAAGAAAATTTTCAAGGCAGATTTTCAAGATAATTAATGTCCATGCAAAATTGCCCGAAACCTCATAAATAATACAGCCGTCGTGTAAGGAAAAACCGGCTTTCTTTATGGCCAGTATAACCCCCTTTAATTTCTTTTCCAAGTGCCGTCTAAAATTGGTAAAACAAGTCAAATATCCCAGTATAAAAAATGGAAAATCTATTTAACATACAAAAGGAGGTTGCAAACATTTCAATTGTGCCAATTTATCACTATATTATTATACTACATTTATTATATTGATATATAGAACAATTTATAGATATGGTAATGTGACCGATATATTATTGATCGGTTGATGAGTATGATACTATTATAGTGTTTAAATTGGTTTAAAATACAATATGGGGCTTAAAATATCGCATTTACTCAACCGTTAGCATATAATCCCGGTGGAGCTATGCATCAACTTATATATCTGTTTTAATCTAACAAAAATGTTGCATTATAATGACTATTATTAAAAGTTGCATTTTAATACTAGCCTTTTGCGCAACAATTAAAATATTCAAAAATATGAATTTCCAAAATAAACAATTCATTCAATAAACAAGATCATTTGACCTATTCTATGAAGTATATTGGTTTGATTGGTAAATACCTTAGAGCTATTAAATCACCGCCCCAACCTTCTTCAAAGGTCTTCTTTAAATTGAAAAGCACAAAGTCTGATCAGTAGGGTCGAGGTGGTAAAAGACTAATTATATCGTACATTGTACAGATATACAATGGGTGTTGATACAATACGGTAAGTTGATTTACATGATTGCCACCCTTCCATTCATATGACACCAAATTTAAAAGCAGAGTCTTAATCAGTGAAAATGTTGTTATCATTGATACCAAAGAAGAAATATTTTTTTGCAAACTGGCGGCTGCTCGAAAAAAACATGTTCGAAAAATAATTAAGTGGGCTCGTGAAAAAATAAAAACAAAGAAAATACACCCGCGCTCCACGTTGGTGCTCTGTCGTTTCTCCATCCTCCATCTAATGCACCTGCAAGCGTCTCCCAGCATCGGTTTCTGGCCTTAAGCCGTCATCAGCTGGGCTCAGGCTGAACGCCTGGAGAGCGGATGAAGGGAACGTCTAAAGTCATGACTGTATAAATCGGCCATGTCGAATGGTGGCTGCAATCACATGCAGCACTGCCATCCTGTGGTAAATGACAGATAAACTGTGCGAGATCGTTCGTAGCCCGTCTAACCTCGGGTAAGTGGCAGGTGTGTTCAAGTGGGCTCGTAGAGAAATATATTAAAAACAAAGAAAATACACCCGCGCTCCAGGTTGGTGCCCTGTCGTTCCCCCACCCGCCATTTTATATTTATAATAAGTATACATTTATAATAAGTATACATTTATAATAAGTATACATTTATAATAAGTATACATTTATAATAAGTATACATTTATAATAAGTAAATCTACTAGGATCGATATAGGATAAAGCTATAGCCACAGTCCACCTTGACGATCTTGAGGTTGGAATAAATGTAGAGCGGAGAGTACGGTAGGGTGACGCAATATCGCCTCTTCTTTTATCATCTTAGATTCGCAGAATAATATTGTTCTTCTTTTACAAGACCCATAGGAGCTGCAAAGACACGTACAAAAGCTGCAAAGGGCTGGGGAACCATTTGGCTTAAAAATAAACCAGAAGAAGAGTCTGGTCATGTTCAATAAATTTGTTGAGGACAAAAGGATTTCTATTTTAGGAACGGATTTGGAAGTTGTGGATCACTATATATATCTTGGGCAAAGGGTTTCAATGGAAGGGGATACCGTCCGGGAGGTGGAACGAAGCGTTAAATGGGGCTGCCAGGTATTTGGCAGGATCAACATAATGTGTAAGAGCAAAATACCACTTTGCCTGTAAAGAAAAGTCTTTGATCAGTGTGTCCTGCCCATTATGACATACGGAAGTGAAACCTGGACACTCACATCACACTCAGTTCAAAAACTTCGAGTAGCACAGAGGGGAATGGAAAGATGTATGCTTGGCATTACTAGACGAGATAGAAAGACCTGACATAGATCAGAGAACAAACGAAAATGAGTGGCATCATTGGAAGTATAAATCAATTGAAATGGAAGTGGGCAGGCCATGTAGGAGGCGATGGGACGAAAGATGGACCAGGGCGGTCTTCGACTAGATACCGCTTGATCGCAAACGTCCACGGAGAAGACCGAAAAAATGATGGACTGATAACATTATTAAGTATATTGGACGGGAATGGCAGAGGGGAGCTCAGGACCACAAGAGTTGGAAGCATGCTCAGGAGACCTTTATCCTGCGGTGGATTGAGACGGATTGATGATGATGATGATGATGATAATGATGATATTTATAATTATATTTATGTTATATAATGGATTAGCTCGGCGAACCAACAAGATGACAATAATATTGTTATATAAAATTATTTATTCTTATCTCTGCATCTATGAAGTATTTTGTAACTAATGTTACAAAATAAAGAAATATATTTGTGAATTAATTATATTGTGGAATTTTGCTCTGATTTGACTTCTTCATTGCTATTATATTATAAGAATGAAATAATAGGCTTATGGAAGCTAAAATTTGTTAT
Source organism: Cosmopolites sordidus (assembly GCA_031761425.1). Classification (NCBI taxonomy): domain Eukaryota; kingdom Metazoa; phylum Arthropoda; class Insecta; order Coleoptera; family Curculionidae; genus Cosmopolites; species Cosmopolites sordidus. Next base: position 62,165 of record JARFXV010001356.1, on the reverse strand, counting down.
AAATACTTTAGATTTAAATTATTTAAATAACTAAAAAATGTATTAATACAGTTAATAGTATATGACTATTAATGCTAAAAACATCGCTATTTGTGAAATGCAGCACAAATTGTAAGCACTTTAAATATTACACAGATCATATTCAATAAGACACGCGTATTATATTAAAATGCATTGATTATATTCAAAACGTGGCTGATGACGACTGGAACCGAGTATACAAGTTTCAGTGTGTCACCGACCTGAGAGCGCTTAATGCCGAGTGGAGCCGAGTAAACCCGATTCAGCGTCACCGTCCCGAGCGTGACGATTCACTTACGTTCACTCCTCAGCAAAAACACGCCCAAAAAAGTTTTAACTTCAAAAATATATTTTGATTCAAAAATAACAGGGATGATAGAGAGTTATATGTAGAAGATCCATCCAAAATTTGAAGTCAGTTGGTAGGATAGATCTTAAGCTATTATGTCAAACCGGTAGAAAAAGTTTCTTACATTTTATTAATCTGCAATGCCCGCTTTATATAATGTGCCTTCTTCAATTTCAAATCGATTATTTTCTGAAGCTCGATCCTATCTACGAGCAGTTCTAACTTCCTTAGAAATAGCGGAGCTTCCTTAGTTCGTTGCTCAGAGTGGTTAATACGACTGCTCTCCCATTGATTAGCGAACATACAAGCATTGCGACCGATTGTAATTCCATTGGCACTTAATATTTTTAATATTGGTGAAAAGCCTTCATTAAAAATGCAATCAGCAAAATAATTTGCAATTTCAATTGTCAGCATTCTTGCGTGCATATGCTTCGGTGCAAAAGTCAAGAGCAGATTCAAATCGAAAGATTCATTGTTATTTTGCGTTTCAGATCCCAAACATTCAATTCTCTAATCTTCAAATGCTTCGAGTCAACTGTATGTAACCATTTATACCTGGGGCAGGCATAAACCTTCAAAGAAGCCAGGTATTGTCCGCCGCCTATTGTCAGACCCGCTCCGTTGCGTTATAGTTGTCGCGTCACTAAAATAGCTTTAACTCCATAAATATTTGGAATTTTCAAATTTTCTTTGGAGGATATATTCTTAAAGGTTTACATTTTAAGAATATGCAATCGATTTTTTCAAAATTCTAGACCAGAATACCCCCTTAATTCAAATATGTTTAATGCATATCGAAAGCTGCTGCTTTTATAATAATTTCGCCGCAGAGTCAACAATTTTAAGCAAATTATAAATATCACCTATTTTGAAACCACAAATCTCGGCATGAAATCTCAAATATGTTTAATGAATATAGAAAACTGATGCTTTTATAATAATTTCGGCGCAGAGTCAACAATTTTAAACAAATTATAAATATCACCTATTTTAAGACCAGATCTCGGCATTGTGTCACGCGTAATCTTAAACTCACATAAACGAATAAAAATATTCATGCAACTGTAGCCATAAATTATAACGACACGTTTTCTTTTCCTTAAGATTTGTTTCGTTGAAGAAGATGAATAAATCATTCTGAATAGTTGTTGTGTCATGCAATCTGAAAAACTATTTTTGCTTACAACGTGAAAATCAAAAGTTATCTGCAAAAAATATTTTTAAACTGTTTTAATATGATAAAACGCTGAAATTGATTGATGGTATTTGTTAGTGTGAGATACACAAACGTGATATTTTGTTGTCTCTAAATATGAAACATACCATAACAAACAACTAAGACAGGTGTTACTATAGAAAACTGTTGGAGTTGATTATATATTTTTACAGTTTTGTACATAAACTTTATTACGAATTAATTATAATGGCATTATATGAGAACACTATTTGAGTGTTACTATTACAGTTCCTAAACAGTGAAGAAAACATCTGAGATATTTGAAACAATTCAAGTTTTTAACATAGGCTCATAAAAGGTTGATATTATTGCGGCATCGATGACGAAGAGTTTCGATCTTTTTGGAAAAAAATCCATTTCTTGTTTTGGCAACCATTCAAGCAAAACAGCAATTACACTTTTGTCTGTAGAAAAATCAGTTATCCGTAGAGGTGCCTTTAGCTTTAGAAAAATAGCCCGGTCTAGAGTATAGGGGAGCTGGTAACAAATTTCGAAAGCAACGAAGCCAAATAGAGCGCTTCAATTTAATTTTCACCGTTTTTTATATTTTGCTTTTACAACAAAATTTCGGTATAAGGGCACTAATATTCGCATGTACCACCTCTCGATATATTGGTGGAGGCCGGGGCCCGGTTTGCTGGACAATTAGTAGTTCAAAATTATTTTAACATTTAAACTACTTTATATTTTGACTATTTATTGAAGAGCTATATACTTATATTGTAAATTTTACTATTATAATCCAATCAGTAAATACCATAAATCCATACCATAATTGTAATTAGCAATTTTTGCAGATACTGTTCCTGTGTCAAGTTTTAAATATTTATACAGTAAATACAAACCCTTCTATGCGTTGATGCAAAATTTATCTCGTTTTAATTTTAGATCACATTGCATTGCAATATCGAAGTATTATCTATTTCACACATGTAAGTTTTCATGTTATTTGACAGAAAATATTACGGTGGGTACTTGGGAAAAAATTATGTTCGTATATGTTCGTATGTCCGTATATGTAAGGTCGTATTTTGTTTGCTCCGAGACTCGATAGTGCGTGAGTGTGGCTATAAACGGAACTCCTGTTCCGGCAATAAAATGTGTAAAAAGGAACTGTTTTCAGGGAATATTCACAAATATTAAAGCGATATAATCCGAAAATGTTGTTGTTGGACGCTGTACCAGCTGTGATGTAACCTTTGATGGAACGGGGACTATACAAAAAGTTTGTCTGTCTGAAGTAATTTATTCCAATTACACAAAATGGATTAAACATCTGGAATGAGCTACAAAAGAGTGTTACCCAATGTAACAATTTCCATGCTACAATTGCAGAACTACAGAAAAAAGTTGATTTGCTACTGAAAGCAAACGAAAAACGAAACCCAGAACCGGTCGAATATCATACCGATAATGAAGACCTAACGAAAGAAACGGAGTGGATAGTACAGAAAAGAAGAGATAGCAAAAAGCGAAAAGCCAACTCCTCACCTATAACCGCCCCACCACAAATAGCGGAAAGGTTAATAATGCCGGAATTGAAGAAAAAACCACTACCACCTCCAATAAACATGGTAGACATTAAAGTATTCGAATACATTATTGCGATAATGCATAATGCATCAATAGAAACATATAAAGTCAAAAGTTTAAACGGGACACATAAAGTAAATGTGCCTACCGGCGAAGACTATCACAAACTGAAAGATTACCTGAGACAAACGGGAATAGAACATTGCTCATATAAGGATAAAAACACCTCGCCAATCAACGTAATGGCAAAAGGTATTGATCCCACATATGTAGAAAAAATGATTGGTGATTATCTAACATACGAAAGTACGAATTTCCTAATCTATGATGTGGTAAGCATCATAAAGAGAGAAAAAAGGGAAGATACAGTCACCAAGAGACGCCTCCCTATTTTCATGCTAATTTTCCGTAAAGAAGAGGACATAGTATACATGAATAGAGAGTATATGAAATTAAAAACATTTAGGGAATGGAAGTAAAGATCGAACCTCTACGAAAATGATCTGCTTTGATTCCACAATGTAAAAGAAGGCAGTGTTATGGGCACACCCATGAAATAAGCGAATGCAGTCATCCAAAGAGCCGAATACCTAAATGTGTCAACTGCAATGAAGCACATTCTCCCAACTATCGAGGATGCATAGTTGCCAAGGAATTTCAAAAGATTAGGAATGACGCAGTTCGCAAACAGAAGCTAAATATGAGAAGTCCCAATGTGCCAGAACCCACAAATAAGGCGATCAAATCGAAACCTGTAATAAAGCATATTATAGAGGATAAGACATTCGCCCAAACTACGAGAGGCAGTAAAACTAAACCAAGGAAAAACGATCAAGAGGAACCCGATGTAACCAGCCAAAGGTTGCAAAAAATCATGGTGAAACTTGATCAACAAGAAAGGACCAATAAAATGATCCTAGATAAACTAGACAATTTATAAAGCGGCAGTAAGGGAGCTGCTGCTAATAGAAAGAAGTAATGGACAATTTAATCAGAATAGTCCCGAATAGTCAAGAATAGCACGCGACAATAGATCAAATACCTCGAATCACTAGAAGAGAAAAAAATCTGTGCAACGATGTTCCTTGATGTGGCCCAAGCATTCGACCGAGTGTGGCACCAGGGCCTCGAACACAATCTGGAAAAATATCTACCACAACAAATGAGCCAAATTCTTCATTCATACATTACTGACCATCACTTTAGAGTCAAGCATGGTGAAGAATATTCAGATCTTAAAAAAGATACGTGCTGGAGTGCTACAAGGCAGTGTTCTCGGACCTGTCCTTTATTTGCTGTACACCAGCGATATCCCGCAGAGCAGTGGAGTAGTGATAGCAACATTCGCCAATGATACTGCTTTATTCGCTACTGGAAATGAAATTCATTCATCTACAAACAAACTCCAAACAGCTGTCAACAATGTCACCAATTTAACAAAAAAATGGCGCATTAAATTAAATGAGGCGAAGTCGACCCATGTCAATTTTACCAACAGGAAATATAACTATATACCAGTGACAGTCAACCAAAACATGCCAACGAAGCAAAGTATCTGGGCATGACTCTGGATGCCAAGCTAAGCACGTGGGTTTCAAATTCAGAAAAATGTATTGGTTATCTATCGAGATATGAAAGTGATTATGGCCGAAGATGACATCAAGGGGTTTGTAAGCCAACACCAGAAGAGGCTGGAATGCCATAAAAATGTCGAAGTGATCTTGTTACTCGACAACAACGGACTTATTCGGCGGCTGAAGAGACTGAAACTGTTCGAATTTGTGTAGTGACAATGAAGGGTGCCCGTAATTTATTATGTGCGTGTGTCAATCACATGAAAATAGTGATTAGTGTATTGTGGAGCACGTCGCTGGACATGTATCTACCAAACAAACTAAGATAAAGATAATTGTTAGTTAAATAGATTTAATCTAGTCACAATTTGTAATGTCTATTCGACATAATCAGAAAATAAAAAAAAGGATTAAAAATGGCAGAAAATATTGAGCATGGTAAGCAGTGATGGAAAATAGATTGTTGGGATTAAATTTGGTGGAATTGATAGAAAATGGTTATGAGCTGTTACCTGGAAACCAGACTGTTAGTTTAAAGAAACACTGTTCCCAACTAAATGAATTATAGTGATTTAGTAAATTGGAAAGGCATTGCTTTTCATCAAAACAATGTAGACCCCACCACAAGAGTATTCAGTTGACTTGTCAGCCACCGTACTTTCACGATCTTGCGGCCTTCTACTATCATTTATTTAGGTCGCTTCAAAACCGAACAGATGGTAAACACTTTACTTGAAATACATCTTGAAATCTTGAAATACATGAAATATCACCTGGATCAGTTCCTTAGTCAGAAACTTCAGAACTTCTATGAACGCGGGATTATGCAGCCACTGGAGAGATGGAGAATGATCATTGAACGGAATGGTACATATAATACCGGTTAAAATGTACTTTTTAGTAAATAAAATCTTCCTGCAATTTTTCTCAAAGAAATGGGGCGAACTTTTTTATCAACCCAATATAACGACACAACCAATACTCAATATGAACTTTGGTTATCAGGTCTCAGAATCTTCGTTTAAAGCTGAGATTAATACTGTCACCTAAACCCAATACAGTATTGATCTCAGAGTTTTTTTTCTACTACAGTAGCACATGTATAAATCTATTCTAACACAACCGATCCTATAGTTTCCATTTCCTGTAAGGAGTCGTAATGTGGTCATTAAACTTTTTGTTCATTTCCAATTAAAGTTAAAGCTTGCCATTAATTTTATTTTGTATGTATTAACTGAGTTATTGGACTTGTTCCTTTAATAGTATTGTTTATCTGTCAAATGAAATGAATCATTAGAGGTATGTTTTTAATTTTTTCTCTTTCAACATATTAATATATTACACAGGCCTACAGTTGTTTTGGTGACGGTGTATTTGGAGCTAATTTTATACGAATTTGATGTCCTGAATTCAAATATGGCATTATTTTTTTCCTAGAAGTTCATATTACTATGATATCATATGTTTGTGAACCATACGTTATACTATCTTAAGTTAAATCCATGGATCAAATAAAAAAACTAAACACGGAATTACTACTATATACAAATATAATTAAATACAAAGATATAGGAAAAGTCATCAATGAAACCAACTAGTCACTGGACACCTGAGAAGCGTGTTTTCCCTGGCATTCTTGAATGTATTTTGGAACAGTCGTATCCCATCTTCCTTAGTAGCGGTCCTTGATAGTTTTAATATCCTGATGAAATATTTCAACTTGTTCCTCAGTAGTGTCTTCTAAATTTTGAGGAAACGGTCTCACTGGCTGTGTAAATAGTGCACCTTAATTGCTCATGCTAACTGTTAAGCATCTTCTTTACCACTTCAACATAGGTTTCAGCTATGGGTTTGTCCAGAAAATTTTCAACAACTTCAACAAATGAAGTCCAGGCTTTTCGCACAGCCTCGTTCATCGAATTTGCGAATGTAGGATTGTTAGTTGTTTTATTTGTGAGCTGTCAAATATTCCTGCTTTGAATATTTTCATACTCAACGAATGCATTTTTTCCCTATATATGCATCCATTCTTATCAAGAGCCTTTACAAACTGCTTCATTAGACCCAGCTTCATATACAGTGGAGTAAAGATGTTTTTCTCTCGTCCAACTAAGGGCACTTTAATGTCATTCTTTTGTCCAACTTCCATGTTTTCTCTCTTAGGCCACTCTTTTCTAACCCAGTGGTGTGTTTTGTCTCTGCTATGCACAAGAAGCAAGGATATTTGGTGTTCCTACTTTGTTGTCCAAGGAGACAGTTTTGTCAAAGTGCCATTTTTAAGTTCACGCAAATCACCCCTTGATGTTAATAGAACATTATCTTCACCAAGGCCAAAACTATGGTATCATAATTTCTTTCTTTTTCGTTGAATGAGGAATTGATATTGAATCATATTTGTTCCCATTGTATAGAATGACACATTTCAAACTTCGTTTTGAGCTGTCAATAAATAGACACCAATCATCTGGAAAATATTCAGGAAGACCCATTTTTCCAGTCCTCTAATTTCGTGACAAATTACAAGATTATTTTCTTGAGAAAAGAATGGTAGCAGCCCCTTTTTTCTGGTAGGTTAAAATACAATTTTGGTTCTTTGTTCAGTAATTTTTTTGTCGTTCCACCTGGAAGCCAGTAATTTAGAAGCTTTTTTCGACAGCTTGGAATCTCTGGTGAGGTCATTTAACTCATCCTCATAATCACTATCACCTTCATTAGTATCACGAGGGTAATCAGAGGAACAATACTCGTTCTCACAGAGCACTGGTAGCTGGTCAAACGTTGGGATCGGTACTTCCTCTGAGTGAGGCAAGTCCACTTGCTACGGTTGTTTCGAATTATTCCAGTGATATTTACTAGGCAGAAATAACGTAGTCATAGAAGTGGTTTTTGGGTTTTCTCCAAACCATTGGTACGCCGAATTTTAAACTTTTTCTTTTTCTGGTAGTCCATTGCCGTAAATGTTCTGTACAAGTTTTACAGACCAGATCGGGGTCCAGGTTTTATCCTGATCACCAAGCCTAATACCAAAGTATCGAAGTATCGAAAGTATTTCTGTTTTCTTTTTACGTGTATTCTCCACATATGTGACAAAACACATAGGACAATAGGCCAAATATACAGGAACTGATCCATTACAAATACATACACAACTTAATATATACTGGAAATTTTAGATATTAATCTTTGGTTAACGATTTAAAATAAATTTTCGCTAGATATCGACTACTTCAGTTAAATTTATAATGGTTTGAGTTAAATAACATAGAGTATGCTCTTTAGATTTGAATAATAACTAGTTTAACCATATATTCGAGCATACACATTAATATCTTTTTATTTGCAATAAAATAATTGTTTTTCATCAATTTTCATCAATTCATCAATATACTACAATGCATATATATTATTTCGTCGATAATTCTCTTAGCTAACAACACGCTTAAATTATTTTGAATTAACTAGTTGGATGACTATATGATCAGATTCTAATATTTAAATTACCCTTTATCTGAATACTATTGAATGCCCATGCTATATAGCCCCAAATTGGACAAGGTCAAAATGAAATCTAATTAACTCCCCCAGATCTTTTTGAGGTAAAATTATTTAGTTGTTCTTTGTTTCTGTTTTATGATTTATTGCTGGTTAACTGTAATTTTAGTTTATCAGTTGCAGAAATGTATCTGTTGAAGTGTTTGAAATAATAGTTTGTTTCTACGCTTTTTAAACACCTTTATTTATATAAAGAAATCTATCTTTATAAATAGATATCTAAAACATGTAATCTTTTGAATTCAATCTAATTCAACAACTAACCCACGTTCTATTTATTAGATACATTTACTAAATAAACCGAGTAAAAATCACAAACCGTGAAGTTAATCAAGCTTTACATTAATAATTAAAAAACTTAATTGAATGTAAGTAGTCCTTTATCACTGTTCAAACTTTTCTTACGTTTTGCTATTTAAATTATTTTCTATGCATCTGAAATCCTATTATTAATTACACTTTTAACAAACTTTAAGCTACTAAAATTGATATTATAGTGATGCACGAGTGTATGTCGGGAACACAAGATTTCTCAGTTCTTTCATATTTAATGTGGGTAATACGTTTTTTATATCTTGTAACCTCTTTTTTTGCTTATTTAGGTTATGGCTATGGCAGCCGTTCGCCGTAGGCAGTTGGGTCATGGGTAGCGGATGGATCTCGTCGGCACTTCAATGAGGGCGCCATCCATTTCTTTGGAATAAATAAAAACTCTTAAACTGGGAAGAGGGTTTAGCTACTCCAAAAAGATTCAGTTAACTATATCATTTTTTTGATAATCACAAGCACTCGTTCACATACAAACCAAAAATAAAAATTATAAAATAACTAATTATAACACAAAAAAGAAGTTTAAGAAAGTTTTAAGTTATTTAGATTTGTTTTTTGACCATTAATTTTTGTAAAAAGTTAAAATCTCCTTGGGCTATCAACTCTCTTTTTATGCTCTGTTCTTAAATTTCTCGAGAAGCTTACCGACTGGCGACTGACCAACGCAGTATACCTCTCAGAAGGCATCCGACCTTAACCTGCCTGAAACTGACGTAACTGAGGAGAAATTGCTAATCGGATTATACACTCTTGCATGTTGAAATACAGTACTCCTGATCTTCTTTCTTCTTCTTCTTCTTCTTTTCGGTTTATGGCTCTGCTGTTAAGCAATTAGCCAGCTCATTTGAGGGAACCACCAGATGATCGAGCTGTGCTCCTGGCAATTCGGAATATTTATAATGGTAAGGTTAAGTATAACCTTGAATGAAACCTTGTGCAGCTTTCCGGGTGTGGGTTAGTATACAAAACGAACAGAGGTATAGACATGTACTGGATCGACGGGTTTGAGACGCCACTTAATCTACACAAGAAGGACAGCTTGTTATGTTTAGTTAAAAGTTTTGTTTGTTATCAGAGGGTATATACATGTATATAATCACATACAAATACATAGACGTAGACTTTTTTTTTTGTTTAGGGGGGAACTTGTGTGGCACACTTATCGAGGCACTGATTTGCTTTAACCTTATTGCTTATTTAACCGTTTATTTTTTGGTATTATTTATATTGGTTGCTTATTATTGTTTTTCCTCCATCAGCGCTCCATTCTATTTAATTTTAAAAATTTTGAAAGGAGGTCCATCGTCCGACAATTCGGAAGGGACAATATGCTGGCGATATGTATGGGGGTTTGCACGTTAATTTTTATAAGTTCGTTGTATAGATGAAAATTGCCTATGATGTGGATAGGGCATTCGAAGAATATATGGTTGAGGTCGTCGATTTTGCCGCAGTCACATAAGGGGTCACTTCTTAATCCTAACCTATGTAGGTGTTGTCGTGTTAAGCAGTGCCCCGTTCTCATTCTAATGATGTTAATCAGATGCCGACGATCGATATAGGATATCTTTCTGAACCATGGATGCTCCGAAAATGTGTCTTGGACCATTCTGTAGGAATTCGCTTTGTTATGTGGATTTTGTTTCCATTTGTCTTTGAATTGCGATATAATTTTTTCTTTTATACTGTTATAAATATCTTTAGGGCTTTTGAACATTATCTGTGGAATAGTTAGGATTGTTCCTATTTTGGTTAGGGAATCGGCTTTCTCGTTTCCTGGAATACCTTTGTGGCCTGAAATCCAAGATAAAATGCATGAGTGATCTGTTAGATTGTTAAGTCGTATAATGAGGCTCCTTGTTTGGAGGGAAACCATGTCTCTGTTTGTCGAAATTTGCGTCTTCTGAAGACTTTTTATCGCGCTCAAGGAATCTGTGAAAATTATGCAGTGCTTGATTTTTTTCCTTGTGACTGTTGTGACTGCATGATGGATGGCAGCCATTTCCGCGTTCATTATGCACAATTCTTTGGGTAATTTTGACGAGAAATTGTAATTAAGATCCGGAATGTGTACTCCGAACCCTAATCTTCCCTTGTTCTTAGATGCGTCGGTATAGATGATGGTGTGACTGTGCCTGAAGGTTTTCACGGAGTCTAGAAATAGTTGTTTGACATGAATATCGCTTTTATTTATGTTAGAATGAAGCATTTTTAATGGCTCAATTTGGATGTCCGCCTCTGTCAAGAAACAGGGTGCTGATGTACTGTGGAACATCCTGTTCCAGTAAGAGAAGAAATATTCTACAGATTGTGCGAGTATGTGGCCATTGCTTTTGGACGTGAAGTTGACGTTTCTTGACAATTTGTCGCGTAATGCTTTCGTAAGTTTGATTATGTGGTGTTTTTCCGAGGTAATTAATTTGCTGATAAATTTTATGGCAGAAATCTTTCTGCGTAGATCGAGTGGAAGTTCTGCCGCCTCGTTCAGTACTGCATCGTTCGGTGTGGAGCGCATACAACCGAGGCATATTCTTAATCCCTCTCTGTGTATCCTATCCAATCTAAGTAAGTTCGCTTTAGAAGTAGAGTTGAATGCCAAGTCTCCAAAGTCAAGGTGGGAACGCACTGCCGCATAAAATATAGACAGTAAGGTGCTCGGGTCTGCACCCCACCAAATACGACATACTGCCCTTAAAACATTCAGCCCCTTTGATGCTCTTGCGCCGATATTATTAATGTGAGAGGTCCAACTTAGGTTATTTTGCAAGGTGATTCCAAGATATTTGATTGAATTTCTATAAGGTAGGGTTACGTTTTGAATGTTAATGGTTGGAGGAGGGACTTTCAGAGGTCGCCTGGAGAAGCAGATTGCTTCGCATTTATTAGGTGATAGTTGAAGATTGCTCTCCTCTAGCGATTGCCTTACTTTGTCAACTGCCGCGTTAATACGTTGGGCTAAATTAGTGATATCCTTTCCCTTACAAAAAATTGCTATATCATCCGCATATCCTATAATCTGAACGTCTCCGAGTGCCAAATTAAATAGATCGTTAATGTACATGTTAAACAGAATAGAACTAAGTGGCGAACCCTGTGGCAACCCAGTGGACGTGTATAAAGATCCGTGTAGTTCTCCGTTATTTTTTTGGGTATATAGCTCCCTGTTGATTAGAATATTAAATACTAATTTATTGATTTGTGAGGGGATGTTTAAGTATGACATTTTGTTATATAAGGTGTAGACGTTAACATAATCGTAGGCCGATTTTATATCCAGAAATACCGCCAAGACCTTTTCGCTGTTTAAAAAACATAATTGATAAAAGTAGTGATGTAACCTATATTGTAGGAGATTACCATGCCCTTCCTAAAGCCTGTTTGTAGGGGGTGAAATACGCCTTGGTTTTCTAGGTCCCATTCGATACGGTTTTTGATCAGGATGTCCAGGACTTTTGCATAACAAGAGGCCATAACTATCGGTCTGAAATTTTCTGGGTTTTTTGCTGTTTTACCTGGTTTTAGGATTCCCACTATATTGTATCTTCTCCAGGAATCTGGTATAGGTTGGTCCTCTGCAAGGATGCTATTATATGTTTTTAATAGTTGTAGTTTATTTCTTAAAGGCATGGATTTGATCATCAAGTAAGAGACATTATCCAGACCGGGTGTAGAGTGTTTTTTGTTCAGAAGACTATAATTAAGTTCGTGAATTGAAAAAGGTTTCATTTGGTCAGAGTTTTCGTCGAAGTTAAATGAAGGTTGGAAATTAAAAATCGCCATCCTTTCTATAATTTGAATTTTCGACTGTCCTCGATGTTCGCCCTGTTGTATGTGGTTTGAGAATTCCCGAATTTTTTAATCTTATTCCAGATATAAGAAGGTTGGGATTTTCTATTTAGAGATTGACAAAATTCTTTAAACTTTTCCATTTTCTTCTTCTTTAATTTCCTGCGGGAAATGGCTATGATTTTTTTTGCATTGATGAAATTGTCAATTGATGGATTGAAACTGAAGTTTTTGATAGTGTGCTTTCTTTCTCGAATGATCTTGGAACAGTCTTCGTCCCACCAGTGGTTGCCTACTTGTATTGGTTTATTTATTGTCTTATCTGGGATTGCTACTTCTGCAGCCCTTGAAACTTGATAGTGTAAATCATCAAAAGATGTTGTCTCGGGAATAAAGCTTGTTAGCATTTTTTCATAAAATAAGTTCCAGTCGGCCTTTCTGAAATTTCTGGCTTTGTATTAAGTGAAATTTTCAAGTGTGCCTAAGTGAAATTTTCGATTGGAGAAGATTGTGACTGAAGTTTAGGGAAAGCATTGTGGGAATGTGATCACTCCTGGCATAGTCGATGAGCGTTTCCCAGTGCGATGATGCCGTTAGTTGAGGACTTATAATCGTTAAATCGACAGCGCTGATCGGAGCATTTGGATTCTGGAACATCGTGGGCGCTCCCGAATTGCATACCACAAGATCGTGTGTGAATAATAGATCATATATTATTTTCCCTGTTCTGTTGGGAGTTGTTTTGTCCCAAAGGTTGTGATGTGCATTAAGATCACCCATAACGATTAGACGCGAGCCGGTATTTATTATTTGATTGAACAAATCCTGGTTATCCAAGTTTCCCGAGTTGCAATATATGTTTGTGAGGAATATATCTCCAACTTTAATGGTAATGTATTGAATGTTGTCGGAATTGAATGATTTTATGTGAGAGAATAGCATGTTTTTTCTTATGAGGGTTGCTACACCTCCATATCCATCTTGTCTATCTTGTCTTAATATATTGTATGAGTTTATGCAAAATCGTTGATTTGTTTTGAGCCATGTTTCATTTAGAAGTACGATATCTATGGTTTCTGAATTTAAAATTGAGATTAAATTACCCCGATTTTTGTTGGCACTTCTGAGATTCCATTGTAGTATTCGTAGGTTTTTTCTTTGGAAAGAGGTTAATGCTGGGAATTTTATTCGACGAAGGAGGGATCGTCACGATCCCTGTATGAGGCACCGTGGAGGTGGCTAATTAAAAAGTTGTAGATGAGGGCTCTCTCATCTGGGGAGCTCGACAATTTCGATATTAAATCTAATTGACTGCTGTGATTGCTAGAGAGTGAAGTTTCTATTTCGAGTGGAGAGTTTGAAATATTATGAGAGGCTGAGTATGTGGCACTTGGAGGCTAAGAAGAGCAACTAGCTATAAAAGAGGAAGCGTATTGAGATGAGGATTTGTTAAGGTATATCGGAGCAGATTTTTCTGATCGTGAATTTAGTGTGTATAAAGCTTCTTTGTGGGCTTCTTTGTCATAACCTTTCATTACTAACCTTTCTGTCGTTGATTCGTTAATCGTAGCTTGCGCAAAGGAACGTTTGTTAGAGTTTTGATTGAAATGAGTGGCTCTTCTTTCATTTCGCATGAATGAAGTCCTTGTGAGGTCGAGAGTTTGGGTTGTTTTTGTTGGGAAGACTTGGAAAATCCGCGGGGTTTAAATATACATCTTCCTTATTGATATATGTTTTCTTTATCATGTTTGATGCCTCTATGAATGGTAGGTTGTTGAAGGCCATTAACTCCTTAATTTGTTTTTGCCTTATGTGTTCGGGACATTTTTTATAGGTCGACAAATGAGCGTCTTTGCAATAGATGCATTTTGTTTCGCATTTATAAATGTTTTTTGAATCTTGTGTGATGAAATGTTCTGAATCGTTCTTATTTTTTTCTTATCTCCACAGTTAAAACACGTCTCTGAACCTTTACAATTAGCTTTAGTGTGGCCGAATTTTAGGCATGAGAAACATTGTGTTACGGGGGATATGTATATTGATACTGTTAATGCCATGTTGTAAACTTTTACTGTTTTTGGTATAATTGTGCCCTTGAATGTGAATAGACAGGTTCCGGTTGGGATATATTCTACAGAACCGTCCTTGAGGGATTTCCTGTTCAATCTTTTGATGTTTAGGATTGGAGACTCTGCATAACAGTCCTTTAATAAATCCTCTTCCTTAAAATCCAGATCAATTTGCCTGACTAATCCCTTATAGGTAGTGAAATTATATGGGATGTAAGAATGATATCCTTTTTCTCGTATTGTGTCGTTGTTCAAAAAGTTATTTGCTGCTGTAAAATTTTTAAATTCGATCGCCATTCTATTTATTCCTTTATTAATAATTTTTTTTACATCCACTAAATTTAGATTAAATATATCTCTGGCGATTTTTAAATGCGAGAATCTGCCGATGCTACTTGTGTTTTTTGTTGACGTTTCGATGTAGACAAAAAATGGTCCTATATCATTTTCGTCGTAAACAATAATGGGTCTTTTTAAAGCGGGTGAATCGTCTATTGTCCCTTCTTTAGGTTTTTCGTTGGAAGTAATAATTTTGTCGAGGGGGGGCAGGCCCTCCTCCTTACTAAACATTTTTCTATGCACAAACCTCCCCCTTTTCGATCGAAATTCAATTCAAATGAGGGCAAAACTTTTAAGGATATAGAAAAAAAGCAATAGTACAATCGATATATGCACCACTTACCCTTTCTTTATATGGGTGAGACACAAGTTAATACTACGTTCGGAGAAACACCCTTCTTAGATCGTAGCGAATGCACGCTGTTTCGAACACGGTTCCCACAGCACTGTACTCCTGATCTTTCCTCGGAAGGGCACCAGTTCAAGTACTAGCGACGCTCTATTTTGACCTGCGAGTCGCCAGATTATAGGTTGCCAAACTCGGCGAATTTTCATGATTTCAATAATAAGCTTAAAATATAAAACAATGCTTAAAACTGAATGTCAATGTAGTATTTACCTACAACTCTACGAATTAGAATAATATACTAAAATAATATATTAACAACCATTTCAGATCTTGTGATCCGATGTGACTATAATCGTAATCAACAAATTTTTCTTAAGGCTAAATAGAAGACTTGTAAGAGTTGCTGTAAATGAAATCTAAAAATGAACAGAAACTGGAAATTGATACAGAATGTACAACTTTCAGTTTGTTAAACTTAAGAACGATTTTAAATAATTTACAATAATTTAATACTTATGGAAATTAAATATATTTATGATTTTTCATAAAACAGCAAATAAATTTCAAAACTACGAATATGTTGTTTTATGATATATAGAATGTAATCTTTATATTTAATTAAAAAAGCAATAAAGGAAATATAAATTTAATTTTTCGTAAATTGGTTTTCAGTTTTGTTAATTGCAAATACAGTGAAAAAAAAAAGGAAAAAAAGGAATTTTAAAAGTATTCTGAACTTTAAAATTCAATCGGCCTATTCGGAATGAAATAGGAAGGAACTAAAATCTTGAAAGTCTTGAAATTGCAAGCAGTTTAAGCAACTGTTAAAAACCCAATAAACTAAAAGTTATACAAGCTAATGAGCATTTTGGTGGGTAGGTCTTCTAGGTATTTTTTTCTTTATTTAGATTTTTCGCCACGATCTAAAATTCAAGAAATATCATACATATCTATTTTTATGTAAATAAAGAATCACTGGGTAAAAACAAAAAACCAAACTGAGACAAATTTCTCAGTGATTTTTTTTGTAATAAATTTGCCGAACTAACAGAATTTTAAAAATTTTAAAAATGTTCTAAAAAATATACAAACTTTTAACCTTAACGTTTTGGAAAGTATTCTCCTCCCGTTTTCAAAACGAATCTAAAAATAAATTATATTAATTTCTATAAATTTTGAAAAGATAGAAAGTAAATATATTTTTGTGTATGTCAACGATACTTACATTGATAATTGTAATTGACAATTAGTTTTACTGTGAGGTTTACTGTGTGATTGTGATTGTGTATCGAAATACTTAAATGTTTTTAATTGCATTCTTTAAAATCGTGAACCATATTGAATTTAAATCTACGGAAGGCATAGCAATACAGTTATTTTTATTTGAATTAATTATGCCGGTTTCTTTTCATCTTCTGTATTTTGTTACCGATTCTTTTAATATCATTTTGGAATTATTCCAATTGATTATATGACTCGATTGCCATGCGTGTTTACAAATTCTAGATTTGTTAAAATCACCCTTTCTAAGAAGGGCCACCTATATAAAATTTATCACATTCGCAGGGAATTTTAGAAACCACATTTTTGGTATTTTGTTGTGTGTTGTTTGGTTTAGTTTTTGTTAATATAGATCTAAGAATATTTTTTTGTTTTAAATGTCGTTCTTATGTTGTATTTGTTTCTTACTCTTTTAATTGTGTCAAAAATACCGTGGATGTAAGGAATCATGAGGTTAATTGTTTTAGAGTTATTATTATTGTTATTAATAACTTGTCTCTTTTGTCTGGTTTTCAAAAGTTTTAAACGATTTATCTATAAAATTTTGTAACTAATTGTTTTTTATTAAAATCTCTTAGAATGATTTGTGATTTGTTTCTTTTTGTAGTGTATCACTGTCGGTATAAACAAGTTTTGCTCTGTCATATAAACCTTTAATTAGTCCTTTTTTGACTAATTTTTAGTGATTGGAAAAGAAATTGAGATACCTATCTTTGTTTGTCGGTTATCTGTAAACTTTAGTTTTTAATGTGATGTTTAGTTTTAATATCAAAGTGTTGAGGCATGGCAATTTATTCTCGTTTTCCATCTCTAAAGTAAACTTAATTGTAGGCTCTTAATTGTAAAAAATATTTAGGTCGGCAATGTTATGTTGCCATATAGCAGAAATATCATCTACATATCTAAGCCTCGAGTTCCTCCACAAAGATATTACTCATTAAAGAAGAAAGAGAAGAACCCATTACCATTCTTAAATTTTGTTGATAATAATCATTTTCTAATTGAAAATATGTGGCTTTTAAGCACAGAGTTAATAATTCCAAAATTGTACTTATGTTTAGTTTAGTGCGGTCTTTTAATGTTGTGTCATGTTCTAATCTCTTTCTAATTATTAAAACTTATTTATCAACGGGTACATTAGTAAATAAACTCACCACGTCAAAACTAATCATGAAATTTTGGTTTGTAATGTTAATGTTCAAAATTTTATCCCAAAAAATCTGAAGTGGTTTAAATATATGAATTTATTCTACCCGAAAGTGTATTTAAAATGTCTAATAAAAATTTTGCTACTTTACAACATGGTGAATCTATACTACTAACTATAAAGCGAAGTGGTATATTAGATTTGTGTATTTGTCGTAGACCATGGAAATGAGGTGGTTTACTATAATGTGGTGTAAGTTGTGATCTTTCTAGATCCGTAAATTCACGTTTGTGCTTATATAATGTATTGTAAATTTGTCTCTCCATTTTTAATGTTGGATCTGTAGGTATTGTAGTGTAATTTCCCTTATTTTAGAACAGATATTTTTGATATTTTTTGAGTTTTGAATCGTAGCGAAAAACCCAAATAACAAAAAAAAATATATGAACACGCCACAATCATTCAGACAGATATTACTTAGGTCCTTTAGGTATAGTAGGAGCAAAAATCTCAATATATATATATATATATATATATATATATATATATATATATATATATATATATATAGTTTTTTTCCTGGGGAAATTGGTTGTTTTTGGGCTAGCGGTCAGCAGTAAAACAAGTGTTTAATCGTCTCAATATTTCGTCATTGTTTTGATGACTTCATCAGGAGACTAATTAATGACTATGGTTTAAAACGTGTGTATCTAAATAACGTTCTTGAACGATACGGTCATCAAAACAATGACGAAATATTGAGACGATTAAACACTTGTTTTACTGCTGACCGCTAGCCCGAAAACAACCAATTTCCCCAACAAAAAAAAACTATAAATTGCACGGTCGAGAAACATATCAAATTATATATATATATAATAATAAAATCTTAAATATCTTAAAACTTAATAAGAGAGACAAAAAACTTAATAAGAACTGAAATACAACAGAGACGTTTTGCTGCACATTAAATTTAGAATATCCCCCTGATGATAGGAGCCTATACATTTAACACAGATTTATCTAACTGCGGTCACCCAAAACAGTAAAAATAAGAGTTCAAAAGTTTTTAACATTTGCCAAGGTAATTTCACAAAATCGTACTCTCAAGAGCTCAACAGTTTTCACTAGGAGTGGTGTTTTGAAAAAGCAGCGTACGTTACTTCTTTAACCGAATGGTATGCTGTTTTGGTTCAGTAAAGGTTATATCCAATGTAGTTATATCTGTGTGTTCCATTTTCTTGATGAGTCGATACATTTTAATAAATAATATAAATATTTGCAATGGCACCCATATTAAGTAACTTCAACATATATGATGCTAATGTAATTAGTTATGTACTTAGCGGTATCACTATCATTTGTGAGATGGATCGTTTGCTATCTATTATTCTTTTGACGGTATATGCCATGCGTTTGTATTCCATATATTTGTCATCGTCCATAAATTAAGACTATTACATAGTTCTAAAAATCACATTTAACGGGTGATTTTTTAATGTCTGTCAAACGAACTGTGCGTTTGCGCGTCTCTAGTTTTAAAATTATTAAGTATAGTCTAGCAAATCATCATCGATCGTTTAACATCAGAGTAACTCGTCGCCATTAGCAGGAAGTTGGGCTTTGTTATTCGACTAAGTAAAAAATTTTGCATAAAGATCTTGGTCTGGTGCCTTACAAGATCATCCATCTGGCGATCTCAAAATCAACTGCAACTTTACACAGAACAGCAAAATTTTGTTTAGCGTCGAACCTCATTTTTGCCTAAATGGTTACATAAATAACCAAAATTACCGCATTTGTTATATTGATTATAATAATATATATTGATCCGCAAATGATCCAAAAAATATCGTGGTATCCAAAAAAGTACACTGTATGATCAAATTATACGTCGTGGCATTATTGAGCCATATTTCTTTAAAAATCAAGCTGGAAAGCACCTTGCTGTTAATGGGGATCGTTACAAATTCAATGATTATTTAATTCCAAATTTAAATGGTAATTCCAAATTCAAAAGGACGGCTCCACATGTCATACAGCCAACGCAACAATGATTTATTGAACAATAACAATCTTTACTTTATGTTGAAAAATCAACAATTATTGATGCCTTGGAAGCCAACATAACTCGGATAACAACTGGATAACAAGAACACAATTGCTTGAAAAAGTGCTCAGAAATTAGAATTGGATTCAAAAGAAGCCGTGACGGACTTTTGTCCGAAATTGTTTTCAAACACTAATGCAATTGAATATTATTTCATATAAAATAAATAGTTTCAAGGCATCTAATTCTTTTGTTGTTTTATTTAAATTAAAACGCACTAAAAATCACCCATATACCCAATAATTATTTTTCGAATAACACAGTTTTAAATGCCCCACAAAATAGAATTGCAACAACTGAGTTAAGTAAGCCAGTAAGTTACTAACAAATAGTTATTCTAGTTGGATATGGAGAATAGGAGTAACAGTAAAATTAAAAAAAAAATTAAAAGTAATTTTTACAAATTTCACGAGAGTTAGCGTATTGAACACGATCCACGACCAAAAGTCACCAAAGTTCAAAAAAACTGTCGTTATGAGTCTGCTAGGCTTATTAAGAACTCGACAAGCATTCATAATTATACAGTACATTTTATTTTGTAGTGCTCTATCATCCCATATTTGCTTGAAGTTTGTAGCAGTTTTTCTTTATTCCCGAAGAAGAAAGCGTCGTCTCGATATGATTTCGACATCCAATATAATTGACGACAATTTTATAAGCGGTTTCCAAAAGTAACTACCAGGAGACGTTTAAAAAAATATAGGAAAAACTTAAAAAAAATTAACAATTAAAACAAAATTTAATCATAATATTGATTTCATTCCAATATGACCACATTCTTTAACATCAAATCGCACGTCAAAACATATTGAATAGTATTGAATCAGTAAAGAAAGCCTTCATAGAAACGAATACTTTTTCTAGCAATATGAAACAAAACTTACTGTACCATGTAATATCTGAATTTATTATATACATTAAATAATTGTATTAATTTATATTACCATTACACTGATTTTACTAAAATTAGTTGTCATGTCCAGTGGAGATCTTTAATGGCTATAATATACAGGGTTTTCCGAAACTCAACGTCAAGCGGGTGCCGAGCGAAGGAATGGTTATACCATGTTGGCAAAAATAAGAAAAAAAATCCGTGTCACCGTGTTAAGTGATACTAGGCATATTTTTGAAAATCTTGAAATTCTACACGCTAGATTATATCTTTAGGTACTGTGATGACAAATTTGCCAATTGCTCACTGTTATTTTTAATGTGATTCTACATAAATCCTGCTATCAATGGCATTTACAAATCAAACAATGAACGTTGTTAATTTAGTAAAAAAAGGAGTTTTATTGAGTCGTGATTTAAAAAATTATGTCACCTAAGTTTGTCACTTTATTTTAAAAAATAACGTATTACATTACCCTGGGCAAGTTATTTTAAAAGATGGCCCATTTACACAAGAGGTTAAAATGGTACAACAATTGGCACTTTATACAAAAATACTTTTTTTTGCAAAAGGATCATATTTCAAAAAGCTCATTCCATGATAAAAAATACTTTTGTGTTCTCAAAAATTGACTTCACCAGTGTAAGTGAGATGATTTTTGACTGCGATTAATAGCATGGTTATTAAGGATCACGTTATAAAAAATAACACTCAAAAATTGAAAAATTTGTGACCACAGTGCCTAAAGATATAGCCTAGGGTGTCTATAGGGTGATTATAAAATATATGCCTATTATCACTTAACACGGTTGTGACGGTTCTATAACGCGTAAAAAATATTTAGATACCCTGTGAATTAATTCTAATATTGGAATACCTGTTATGAAATACTAAACTTAAAGATATTTACCACAAAATCCCAAATCAATGATTTTAATTCCTCAACTAGTTTCGCCAACTAACTTTAATTAAGATCAATCAAGATGTAAATGATTAAAAGTGCAGATTAAGTCTGGGCATTTATTACAAATTATTTAATACCAACTCAAGATTGGAGAAACTTGTTTCCACCTTTAATAGGAGAGATAGAAAACAATGACAGTTGTCATCGAGACATAATAATTTGTACACATCATTGAAGGTACACTTTGTGAATTGCATATTTTTTAGCCATCGACAAGTTGTGTAATGGAATATTCGAACACGCATTTCGGGTTTTGAACATATATCTCGCAAACGGCGTGAGGTATCGATATTAATCAAAGGTACATTTTTTATATGGGAATTATGACTCTTCCCTATCTATTTTGAAGTCAAAGTATCCCCAGCTTTATAGGATAAAAATATAAGCAAGTTAATACCTCACAAAGTAAGTAGCAAGCGCCCGCTAACAACTAGGCTTAAACTGGTTATTTGTAGCCTTTGAAAACCCAACTACCCCGATTTTGAACTTGATATATTCAACCGTTTTAAAATTATCTCAATTTTTCGAAAATTTGGTTTCACTTTCAACACCCTGTATAAAAAACTGTTTTTTAAAGACTAACATTTGCCAACGCATTTATTGACCAAATCCTCTAATTTTTATCTCTACTATTACCAGTTGCTCTATGGCGGATAAGTTATGGGACTCCCTGTATATATATATATATATATATATATATATATATATATATATATATATATATATATATATATATATATATATATATATATACATATATATATATATATATATATATATATATATATATCATCATCATCATCATCATCAGCCCGTATCGATCCACTGCAGGATGAAGGCCTCTTCAGCATGCTTCCAACCTTCACGGTCCTGGGCTTTCCTCTGCCACTCGGGTCCAATATACTTAACGATGTCATCAGTCCATCGTGCTTTCGGTCTTCTTCGCGGACGTTTGCGATCAAGCGGTATCCACTCCAGGATTGCCTTGGTCCATCTGTCGTCCCATCGCCTCGCTATATGGCCTGCCCATCTCCATTTCAACTGTTTTACTCTTCCAATGATGTCACAGACTTTTGTTTGTTCCCTGATCCATGCGCAGGACTTTCTGTCTCGTCTTGTAATGCCAAGCATACATCTTTCCATTCCCCTCTGTGCCACCCGAAGTTTTTGAATTGATTGCGATGTGAGTGTCCAGGTTTCACTTCCGTATGTCATAACGGGTAGAACGCACTGATCGAATACTTTTCGTTTCAGGCAAAGTGGGAGTCTGCTCTTAAACACTATGTTGAGCCTACCAAATGCCTGCCAGCCACATTTAACACGCCGTTCCACCTCCCGGGCGGTATTCCCCTCCATGGAAATCCTCTGCCCAAGATATACAAAGCTGTCCACAATCTCTAAATCCCTTCCTAAAACTGAAATTCTTCTGTCCTGAGCGAAGTTATTGAACATAACCTGACTCTTTTTCAGGTTTATTTTCAAGCCAAATGGTTCGCCAGCCCTTTGCAGTTCTTGTATGCGTCTTTGCAGCTCCTCTGGGTCTTGTGAAATGAGAATAATATCATCTGCAAATCTAAGATGGTTTAAGTTTGCACCGTTGATCTTTACCCCATCCTGTTCCCAATCCAGTTTACGGAATACTTCTTCAAGGCCAGCCGAGAAAAGAATAGGCGATATTGCGTCACCCTGCCGTACACCTCGTTCTATATTAATTCCCACTTCAAGATCATCAAGGTGAATTGTGGCTGTAGCTCCATCATATATCGATTCTAATAGGTTTACATAGGCTCTCTCTACACCTTGGCTAAGCAGTGCATCCATTATCGCATGCTTTGAGATGGAATCAAATGCTTTTTCGTAGTCGATAAAAGCCAAGCACAGTGGCATGGTGTATTCGTTGTGCCTTTCTATGACCTGCTGTACAACCTGGATGTGATCCATTGTACTGAATCCACTTCTGAATCCTGCTTGTTCTCTTGGTTGTGCGTCATTCAGTTTTTTAAATATTCTTTTAGAAATTATCTTAGTGAAAACTTTGTACATCACTGATAGGAGGCTTATTGGACGGTAGTTCTTTAAATCTTCCTGTGCTCCTTTTTTATGTAAAAGGATCACTTCTGCATTTTTCCATAAGTCAGGTACTTTTTGTTCTTTGAGGCATTTTGAGTATAATTTTGCCAGTGTTTTATGTAACGTCCGACCACCAGCTTTTAGCATTTCGACAGTTACACTATCCTTTCCTGGAGCCTTGCCATTCTTCATCAATTCTATAGCATTTGTTACTTCCTCCACTAGGATATCTGGTATTATATATTGTTCTTCCGTGGGTATTGCTGTCCCTGACTGGCTCTGATCTTCATATAACTGGGAATAAAACCTTCTGACAATCTCTAACATTTGGGTATGCGTCCTGCACACTGTGCCATCCTCACGCTTTAAAGCATATATTTGCGTTCTTTTGTTTCTCAGCTTCTGTTTAGCTTTGTTAATTCCTTTGTTTTCTTCCAGGGTTTTTTGCACTAGCTGCATATTGAATCGGCGCGTGTCCTCTCGGATACGTTTTCTTATAGTTTTGCAGAGCTCAGTGTACTCGACCCTGCCAAAAGGACTACCTGCATTTCTCATTGCTCGCCGTTTCTTCATTAAATCAATGGTCTCACTGGAGATTTTTGTTTGTTTGAGACATTTTTCCCCTGGTGCTATTGAAGCAGCCGTTTGAAGTACATTGTTGGCGATTTCTTCATATTGAACTGATATTTCCACCTCCTCTGGATCTTGTAACGCAGCAAACCGGTTTGACAAAGCAATCTCAAAATCGCTTCCTCTCTCCAGCAGTTTTCCAGAATCCACCTTGCCCTTCTTTGATCTTACCATTTTTTCGCGCTCTTTTCGACAGTCAATCCGAACCCTTGCTCGTACAATTCGGTGGTCACTTCCAACATTAAAATTGTTAAGGACAGTACAATTGGTAAATATTGTTTTATCGTTGGTCATGATGTAGTCAATTTCGCTGGTGAGCCCAGATGGACTTTTCCATGTCCATTTTCTGCTGATATTTTTCTTATAGAATGAATTCATAATATATAGTTCTTGTCCTTCAGCAAAATCAACTAATCTGTCACCTCTATTGTCTCGCTCACCAGTTCCATATGGGCCAGTTGCATTTTCGTCTGTTCTTGTTGTTCCAATTCTGGCATTAAAATCACCCATCAGGATTTTGTACCTACATTTCTCCTTGTATAAAAGCTGGGCCACATCATCATAAAATTCCTCAATTTCCTCATCTTTATGGCTTATAGTTGGTGCATAAGCTTGGACGATTTGAAGCCTAAACTTTTTATTCAGCTGAATGACGCATTGGGCTAATCGGTCGGATGTACTTTCAAATTTTACCACACTGTCCTTCAGCTTTCGATTGATGAGGAATCCTATTCCGCCACATCGGCCATTTTCCGTACCTCGAGTGTAGAGTACGTGTCCAGTTGGTTCCAGTTTGATTAACTCTTCACCCTTCCTTCGTGTTTATATATATATATATATATATATATATATATATATATATATATATACATATATATATATATATATATATATATATATATATATATATATATATATATATATATATATATATATATATCCCCAGCTTTACACTTTTCTAGGCAGTGGCCATTCAATCTGGCCTCAAAATGCCTCGCCCAACGCAGAAGCCTTGCAAGACCAGCAACTATTAATCATTACTAGAAAAGGCAATAAATGTAATATTGTGCAATGAAAAAAAATTGCCCTTGAAAGCTTAAAGTCAACGAATATAAAAGAGACTTATACACCGATCCGAAACTGCCACAGAACAATGAGAAGCAATAAAGGTGGTTCTTTTCTATTACTAACTTAGAACGCTCATGTCAAAACCAACTGTAGCCGAGGAAACTGTGGCAAAATTTTGCGATGTCGTATCATTTTCTATATGAAAATAGCAATTTTAATCAAAAAAATATGTATACTTGTAAGTATATTCGGGGAATATTTAACAATGAGATAATTCGGGGAATATTTAACAATGAGTTTAAAAAAAACTATCCCTTATAACAGGTGTTTCAAATTGAATGGTTTTTGAATTCCTCAATAAAACACAGTTGTCATTGGTACTCCATTTATAAAAATGGAGTCGAACACAATACAAAAACACGTTAAAATTGTTGAATTATTTTATAAAAATGGACGTTCAGTGAAAAATGTTTTTAGAAAGTTTATTTTTATTAGTTTTTCAGTTTGGTTTTATAAAACTTATTGACCCTTGTATATAGCTGTTATCAATTAATACATGCTACATCTATTTATTATAACAATATGAATTAACTCTTAATTTCAAATAAACTCTAATATTTAATTCTAAACAAATAATATGTCCAACAATATTCAATTTCGTCAACTGAACAGTCTATTATTTCAAGATATAATAAACTTTATTATTATTTTAAAAGTTGTTACTTTCGATTCCGAACTAAAATTATATTTAATACTGCAAAGTTTTTTATTTTATCTCTGGGAAAATTTTGTTAGCCACGGACTATTCCGAAGACATGATTCAATTCTCCGTAATATGGAAGCCATTTCAGAAATCATATTTTAAATCTCATTCTATTTGAAAGAAACTCATCTCGCCTAGAATTTACAATAATCAAGTCTCTATCATCCTATAACCGCATCCTAAAAGATTTTATATTGCTGCAATTTCAAGTCGTAATGACAAAAAATTAAATTTCTTATATTTTGTGTAGCACTTTCAAAAAGTCTCTATACAGAATTTAAGTTTTCCACGCCCTATAGATAAGTTGGATAAAAGTATAACATTATTTTGACACTTTTACAATAGAAGAGGAATTTTATACTAATTTAATATTTTATTATCTGAGAATATAAATTAAGTGGCACATAATAATTATTATTGCATTTTCTCTCAAATATTAGTATTTTTTATGCTAAGTCTATGTACCTTCTGTGGTACATTCTAGGGTACCTTCTAGGATCATTTCTTTCTCCATTCCTTCCTATCAGTCTTATCTGTTTAATACTTTCCCAATTTATACATCTATTATTTACCCCTTCTTGTAACTTTCTTCAATCGGCCCTTTTCTAAACTTTTCTCTAAAATATTTCCATGGTGCTTTCGTGACGGACACTGCCTTTGTGAGCCTTATATCTTGCGTTCGGTATATGTGTTCGACCCAGCTAAACTCTCCTATCAATATTTCGTTTATTGACTTTATTTGTAGGTTCTGTCTGTGTTTTTCCTTTCTTGTTATGTCTCTTCTTAATGTAAAACAAGATCGATAGTAATATGGATCTTGCGTATGCATCGTAATTATCTTACATTGATTTTTATCTTTTTCTTTTTTTTTATTCTTTTTTTTCAGTCAGTGTTCTGCAGAAGATAGTATATTAGTATACTACGAAACATACAATAGTTTGGTGGTATAGTAATGACGTAATTATTGTTCAGAATATTATAGTAATATCGTGCAGAAGTCAATAAAATGTATTCGAAGCTTTACCAAATAAAACCTGTTTAAAGGAAAATGTCAAACGCGCATTCGATTTTTATCGTTCGTCTGAATGGAGGTGTAATAACCCTGAACGAGGTGGAAATAGGGGTCCCTGAGTTTTTTGCATATAAAGATATTTGCACGAACAATCAAACGAGTTACGCTTGGCAGTGTAAGATAAATAGCTCCATAATTTAAAAATTGAATATTTATGCAATTGTTTCCAAATCTATGCAGACTATATATTATATAGCCCAAAGAGCAAACTGAAGTTAAGCGACATCGATATAAGGAAAATATATATATATATATATATATATATATATATATATATATATATATATATATATATATATATATATATATATATATATATATATATATATATATATATATATATATATATATATATATATATATATATATATATACATATATATCGCGTATCGGCGGTAAACGGTCGCTGCAGTCAGACTGTGCGAAACGTTCATGACCCGTCTAACCTCGGGTAAGTACCTGCTATGATCGAAAAATTGTGAACTAGACCCGTGGAAAAAAGTATTAAAAAGCTAAAGAAGTTCACCCGTCCTCCACGTCATGTGGAGGACGGAGTGGAGTTTTCGTAAAGTGTGAAGGAAGGTAAACATTAGGTTAATATTTTTTTAACTTAATGCAGGTAGTAGTGAAATAATAACTGATTTTTTTCAGAAAAATCGAAATATCTCTTGACATGTCAGAGATATCGATTTCGGGTTTTCACTGAATTATTCCTCTTTAAATTACCTTTCTAGCCATGTAATAAAAGCTGTACCATATTAAGATCAATTTTTAACTTATTATTACGGTAAAAATTAAAACTAACTGATTTTTTTCAGAAAAATCGAAATATCTCTTGACATGTCAGAGATATCGATTTCTGGTTTTCACTGGATGATTCCTCTTTAAATTACCTTTCTAGCGATGTAATAAAAGCTGTACCATTCCATTTGAAAAAACTGAATAAAACTTCAAAAAAACTATTGTTGAATGTAACGCCACCTCGCGGTTTCATTTATAAACTAAATAATTTATCTCTCAGATTATCTGATTGTCCCAGCAATTGCCTTTTAAATGAATCCAAATTGAGGAAAATCGGTTAAGGTAAACGGACATTAGACGACTTTTTATCTAAATAGGTAAAACTCCCCCCACCCCTCTATTCGTGAAATTACGACAAAATGTCATAAAACAAAGTTGTAGGAGACAGTTTGCTAATAATAACTGAGAATTTTTCTTACTCGGTTAACACTTGAAAATACACAAAAAAATGAGACAGCAGAAACTGTGTCATCACACACCTAACCGTTGGGTTCCACAATCTCATGTGGAACACACAACAACCTGCGTCTCCACCTAAATAAACACTTTTGTTGGTTGCTTGACTGGGAAGGAGCCCCACTTATACCTTCAACTGGATGACATATGTTTCGTCGCTCGAGGTTCAGACTCTTCAGGGCGCCAACATATACCATATCATCAAGTATAGGGAGACCCTATCCGCAGCCAACAACCCATTTCGCCGACCTCCCGTCGGACAGCGTATATATGTAGTGTTAGATTTTCTTGAACTGCGTCCAATGAGACAGCAGAAGCTAAGTGTCATCACACACCCAACCGTTGGGTTCCAGAATCTCATGTGGAACACACAACAACCTGCGTCTCCGCCTAAATGAACACTTTTGTTGGTTGCTTGACTGGGAAGGAGCCCCACCTATACCTTCAACTGGATGACATATGTTTCGTCTCTCAAGGTTCAGACTCTTCAAGGCGCCGACATATACCATGCCGTCAAGAATAGGGAGACCCTATCTACAGCCAATAATCCATGTTTCCGCAGACCGTACATATACGGCAGACCGTACATACGGATGTACATATACTTCTTCTTAGTTCTTCTTTATCACTTCTTCCACTAGCATATCTGGCATTTGTTCTGTGGTGGGTAGTGTTGACTTTTAACTGTGAATAAAATTTTCTGAAAACCTCTAAAATTTCCGTATGCGCCCTTCACACTATGCCATTCTCACCCATTAAGTCATACTTTTGCGTCCTTTTCTTTCTCAGCGTCTGTTAAGCCTTGTTAATTCCTTCCATTTCCTTATTATTTTGCGGAGCTCAGCGTACTCGACCCTGCTAAAATGAGTCCGTGCATTTCTCATTGTCCGTCGCTTTTTCATTAAATCAATTTCTCACTGGAGATTTTTGTCTGATTTTTCTTCTGGTGCCATTGAAGCGGTGCCCATCTTATTTGGGCCTTGAAACACAGCAAAGCGGTTCGCAATGTTTATGGTTGTACTGTCATATTAAAATACCATGCTGAAGGCGTGAATCTAATATTTATGATTAAAATAGACCTTAATATTTATCAAAAAATCTATTTAAATTCAAATTGTTCAAATAAATCGCATGAGAATATGCTCATATGAGTTTTTATTTTTTTGACGTGTAATCAATACAAATCAACAAATTTTAGCTCCCGTTGTGTGAAACGTGACTAAATATGACATTGCCTCAGGTCCATAGGATACAATTAGATCTCGATAATGCCGGGGGTGATTATGTAATGGGATGTATCCGCTAACATAACAATTATGCTGACACTTTATTTACATCAAGGAGGTGATATTAGGTATTTCGCTTTTTAAATCATATGCAATGATATATTAGTGAATAATAACTACTAATTATTTAAGGACTTCAAAAATCTATGCATTTGCTATCCACACAATGAATAATAATTAATTAATTAATAATAATAATTATAACCAATAAAAAGCGAAATATCTAGGTTTTATCTATATTTAATCTTACATATTCACATTTCTGTAGTTAAGAATCCTTAAATATTTTTTACTATATGCACTATTTCAGTTTATCAATATTGGTAATTTGTTAAAACGGTTTAGCATTTTCTATTAAAAATTGCAAAGGAAACATAGATCAAACTGGAAACCTAGTTCACTGAAAACTAACTCTTCGAAATTTTCTGTATCTTTGTATCGATGATTTTCTGTTAATATAAATTTATTTCATTAGAAAATGCAATTGACCACCAGAATAATTTTCTATAACTATCTTCAATGTTTTTTATGAATAATATTTTGATAACAAAATAAAACTTTGGATAAACCGGTAATTTGCTTTCGATTTCCTGATATATAAACTGAAGATAAGGGTTAATAGATGCAGCAAAAAAATTATGTTATTTGTTGCCAGTGTGTCGCTGTTTGTTGATATTTCTAAATCATTCCGGGTGTTGATCCTTTGGTTCTGTGAAGAGTCATACGTTTCGCCAAAATCTCATTTGGCATTTTTAAGTGTTGTCCGCTTCAAGTGAAGAGTCCAACTGACCTCCAACTCGACCTTCACTCGAAGCGGACAACACCTGAAAATGCCAAATGAGATTTTCGAAGGCGAAGTCGTATATATATATATATATATATATATATATATATATATATATATATATATATATATATATATATATATATATATATATATAACTTATGTTTGTATTCACCAAAAATCATTTTTAAAAACAGTTATTTATTTATGCAGAAAAAATATACAATCAAGCTTTGATCAGTGTTACTACAATAATGATCGATAATTAAAAAATTGATTCTTATAATCCATGGCTGCTTAATGGCTGCTTAATGGTATCCGGCACGTACGCCAGCATGAACACCATCGGCAGCAAGATGTAGGGGTCATTGCCTGGTATATTTCGGATATAATTCCTTCTTCCTTAAGTGTCTTCTTGTCCTCAAGAAGGTTCTCGAGGGTGTCTAGGGGTAGTTTAATTTTTGGTCCAAATAGTAGCTGGGCTATCCTCTTCCTTTTTCTAAGAAGGACGTAAAATAAAGCTAAAATCAAAAGAATAATTAACGTTGTACTAGAATTGTACTGAATAATTTTCATCAACGGAATAACTTCCTGTGGAACAATGGATGGAATTGTTTCTTGAGTCTTCCTTACAGGTGCGTATCTTTTTCCCAGAATATGGAGCGTTTCATTCGGGAATATTAGACAGCTTTTATCAACAATTTCTTTGTACACTTTCACCGGAGTAGTCGTGCTGATGATTAAGGACTTGTCAGTTTAATAGACAATGGGCTTGTCCACTTGAGCGGCCTGGCACATCTTTACGATTAGTAGGCGGCAGTTGTGGACCACGGGCTTTGAGCAAATGTATTTGTTCTCACTCTTGTAGCAAGATTTAAAACATTTTTCTTTGCCATAATATTTTGTTGGTGGTCGTATAATGATCCCATCTATATTTTGAATGGAGTAGATGTGGGATAATTCGAGGGTAATGGGATATAAAATAGGAATTTTATTATTATGAGCATCTCGCTGTCTGTTACACAAATAATCGATTTTGTATGTTCAATTAATTCGTAAGAATGTTGGTCACTTGAGATTAGTGCATCCTTAACGTAGCGATTTCGCAATAAATCTTCTAATTCGTATATATCCCTTAAGAATAATAGTTCTAAATTAGTCAAAGAATTTTGGGCTAAAGCGTAACATCATTAAGATTATTTTATTGATTCGTTCGAGGTTTAAAATTTCGTTGTGTAATATCATATAGTTTCCGAAGTTATTATATTTAGTTGTTAAGTTTTGGGTTACTTCTTATAATAGTTTTATGTCTTGGGTGAGGTGTTCATTCTTGTCTTTTCCATAGGAGAGTTGCGTAATATTAACTCGTATGATATGTTTATGCCAATGTGAAAATTCTTTATAGGGTCATATATTTTCTTCATAATATCCCTTTGTTTCAATCGGTACGATGTGAAGGGCCTGGTTGAGGCTCATCAGAGTCTTGCAACAAGAGAGTCTTTATTATTCGCCTGATCCGTTTTATATTAGCAGGGAATGTTTCTGATTCTTTTCTTGTATGAGGGTCAGTTATTTTGATTCTTTGAGGTGTTTTTTCTTTATATTTCATTTGTGTATATCTGTGTGCTATCTTTGGTTGTCTCTGGGTCGAACGTAGGTATACGTCTTGTTGTTCCTTCATCGGAGGTAGATCTTCGCGTTCTTTGTTAACTTTCTCTACCTGTTTCGTTCTTTTTGCGAGTTGTTGGTGGTAGACGTTATCTAGAAATGGTCCTAGTTCATTTTTGTGTTTTTGCACGTAATTCTGATAAATTGTAAGATTGTTGTCGTATCCGATATCATCGGCATATGGTCCATAGAGTAAAAAGAATGGTGAGTATTTAGTAGAGCTATATCTGCTTTGGTTATACATCAAACTCGCATGCGTGGCTAGGTTAGCTATAGTTTCTCTTTTATTTTGTTCTTTTAGGATCCGGATTTTTTCTATTAATGTAGAATGGAATTTTTCGATGGGTGAATTTGAATTGTGACTTCCCACTGTCGTGAAATGGAGTTCTATCTGGTGTAGGGTTAAAAATTCCTTTACTAGGGCGTTGTTGAATTCCGTCCCAGAGTTGCAGATTTTTTTTTTGGGTTGTTGTGATGGGAGAAATAATGCCGTAGTTTCGAGAGGATACTGAGAGCTGTCTTATCTAGTATAACATAGGCTTGTGTATAGCTGGTGAACGAGTCTATGATAGTTAAAAATAGATTCTTCTGAATTTCATAGGTGTCAATATGTAACGTATGAAAGGGTTTTGCGCTTAAGAGTGGTTCATTATACAGTATCTTATAAGGGTGTCTTTCATATTTATTTCGTAAGCATAGGATGCATTAATTGATAAAATCTGTTGTGGTAGCCTTCATGATGGGCCAATAATATTATGCATCCAGCGTTATTGGTAATTCCGTCTGTAAGAAGGATATGCATTCTGGATCTTCAGTATACAATCCGTGTGTAGAAGTTTGTAGTATGAGGGGTTTTAGAGCGGACATTATTTCGTTTTTCGAATTTGTGGTAAGTTTCAGTATATGAGAGAAATGTGTCCCATGGAATTTAGAGGTGTCTTCTGTTTTATATTCTTCTTGATTTGTATAGATATGTATTTGGAATCGAAAGATGTTCAAGTGATTTTCCGAAAATCTGATTTCACAAACGGGTTCTTCGCAAGAGGAATGAATAGTATTACCGTCATCATTGCTAGGTTCTTGATTCGTGGTTTTGGGCAGTGTATTTAGGATGTCATCATAATCTTCAGAGGTCATGTCCAAGTCGGGTTCACATATCATGGATTCCGTTTCCATCATGTTGAAGTCCAGTCTTGATAGGGCGTCGGCTACTTGATTCTCCTTCCCTCTCTTGTACTGTACCTCAAAATTGTATTCTTCTAGTTTGATCTTCCGTCGGACTAGTCTTGACGATTGATCTTTCAGTTTGAAGAGCCATACAAGTGAGTTGTGGTCGGTTCCAATAAGAAATCTCCTGCCGTAAACGTCTAAAGTGCTTGCAAGATTCTATTATTGAAGGCATCTCACGTTCTATCGTGGAATAGTTTCGTTCGGCTGTGTTTAGAGTACGAGAATAATTAGCGATAGGATTTCCTTGTTGAGAGGGCACAGATGCACTTTTTTAAGCCGAATGGCATTCGTGTATATTCGAAGCGACCGTGTGGAACTGTGAAGGCCGTCTTTATTGTTGATTTGGGATCTATTTCGATTTGATGAAACCCTTGTGCTAGATCGAGGGTAGTGAAATAGATTGATCGTACAAGATTATCTAATATTTCATCTATTCTTGGTAGAGTATACTTGTCTTCAACTGTTTTTTCGTTTAGTTTTCGGTAGTCTACTACCATTCGGTATTTTCTCACCCCTGATGCGTCTAGATTTTTGGGTACGATGCATACTGGGGCTGAGTATGGGAATTCAGATGGTCGTATGATTTTTTCTCTAATAGTTTATTAATTTGAGAAGATATTTCGGCTTGCATTTTCTGTGGATGTCGGAATGATCTGATATAGACTGGTTGGTCATCTTGTGTTTTTATCTCGTGTTTTATCGAAGATATAAAACTTTGTTTTCGGAATAGAAAATATCTTTGCATTGTTTGCATAGTTTCATGATTTTTTCTTTTTCTTCATGCTTTAAATGTTCTAGCCTAATTTGATCTAAAACGGGATCTTCGGTGTTCTTATATGTCAGGTGACTATTGATTTCAAATTCTTGCAAAGGTTTTACGCGGATGGGTGTGGGGTAGTCTTCATCCTAGCAGAAGTTCTGAATTATAGATTCCAGCTGGTATCTGGTGATCGTCCATCTCGATTGCCGGTACTAATACGTCCCCATTTGGTATTGTCACTGGAAGTTTTGTAAGGCATTTGGTTTGATGGAAAACCTTAAATGGTATACATACGTTGTATTTGTCGATGGTAAACGTGTTATCAATTTCTCTCTAAATTCGTGTTTTTTATCGAAATATTGTGCGGCTTTTGGGATTAGTATGGTGTCGGAGCCTCCGCTATCAATTAATACTTTAAGTTTTGTATTAGGTAGATAGAAGAAGGGTAATCTGATAGCTCGTGGAAAGTTGCAGTTATTTAATTCCAGGCAGGTGGTTCGTCTTCGGAGGCTTCTAGTGGAAAATCCTCTTCTAGATGGTCAGGGTATACGTTGTCAGCGTAATTTTCAGTTTCTATATTGTGATGGTGATTCGTAGTAGACATTTTTTGGTTGCCTGAATTTTTTATTGTCGATACTCCGGACATTGGTTGGACCGACGGTGTTGAATGTCTTTGAAAATGTTGCTGAGTTTGAGGTTGTTTAAAAACATTATTAAGGTCCTTGTGGAAAAGGCTTATGACTTATAGGTTTGCTTATATCTCCAAAAGGTTTTGGTTTAAGGCTTTGTTGAGGTTTTTGTACTAAAGGTCGTTTCAAATAATTCATATAAGCGACCTGTTGTCTGTAATTATCGTGTGCGATGCATTTCTGGTATGCATCTTCAAGAGAATTTAATGTAAAATGTGACAAATGTTCGCCATATGTGTTGTTTATTCCTTTGCTAAATGCCTGTAGGGTTAGATTCTGAAAATAGGGGTTTTTAAATGCCATTATCGTGGCATCAGCATGTAAATTTACGTGTTGCAATAAGTCGTTTAGTGCTATATTAATTCTTTGATAATATTCCTGGTAAGTATCTGTTTTCGCTTGAGCTGTACTAGTTAACTGAGTTATCAAGATAGACTCTGATGGAGTGTCACCGTATTTTCTTAATAGACTGGGTTTTACTTCGTCCCAAGTAAACCTGTTTTCCTAGTTTATGTGGTCCTGGGGTTATCCCTCGATCTTCGAAATTATATTAGCGGCTAATATAAATTGTTGAGTATCTGATAGAGTTCTAGGGCTCAGAAAGTGCAGTAAAGTTTCTACACTATTTATAAACGAAGAAAGATTCTTTCTTAATGAGAATTTTGGCAGAGTATTACAAAGGTTTATTAAGTAAGCATCTGCAATAGCTGCCATTTTTACTTCAATTGTATCTCGTCTTGAAGTAGAATATGGTTTTTTACAGGTTTTCTCTTTTAGAGAAATTTTTCCTGGTAAGCTTCCTTCTGTTATGAAGGTTTTATAAGCTCGGTAATCAGCTAGTTGATTTTCGATTATTGTAGACAAGCTTGCGAGAGGTATGTTTTACAATTGCTCATAAATAATAATAAAAATGGATAATAGGTTGAGTACCTACAGGAAGAGGAAAGTCTTCACTAAAGATGATTTCTTAGGATCTGCTGCTTAACAACTTAACTTGGCCGATTTTTCACAGATGAATTCTCGTGCAGCGAGACTCCTGTTCGCAGCGCCAATTATGTTTGTATTCACCAAAAATCACTTTTTAAAAACAGTTATTTGTTTATGCAGAAAGAATATACAATCAAGCTTTGATCAGTGTTACTACAATAATAATCGATAATTCAAAAATTGGTTCTTATAAGCCATGGTTGCTTAATGGAGCCGGCACGTACGCCAGCATGAACATCATCGTCAGCAAGATGTAGGGGTCATTGATTAGTTTTTATAGGCCATGGTTGCTTAATGGTATCTGGTACGTACGCCAGCATATACAAGATCGTCAGCAAGATGTAGGGGTCATTACCTGGTCTATTTCGGATATTAATATACACACACACACATGTATATATATATATATATATATATATATATATATATATTAGTTGCTTAACCGGGAGGAAGCCCCACCCATCCCTTACATTGGAGGGCACATGTTTCGTTTGTTGGTGGTTAGACTCATAAGGGTACCGACATATGCTCTCTCGCCAAGAATAGGGAGTCCCTCTCCACAATCAAACAACCCATATTTTCGCCGACTTCTCGTCGGATGGGTTATAAATGTAGTTCTTTTGCACGCAGTCCAAAGAAGTAAAAAAAAACTCCATACACATAAATATATATACATATATATATATATATATATATATATATATATATATATATATATATATATATATATATATATATATATATATATATATATTTTATACCTATAAATTTATTTATTATTTAATTTTTTATTAAACCTATAATATATTTATACCTATAAATTCCTTTTTTTCTATCCCCAACTTCTTAAGCATCCAAGTTTGTTTTTTTTGTTTGTTTTTTACTTACTTCCTTCAAAAACTTTTATTAACTGTCCTATTTTCATATTATTGCATATTACTTCGTCGATTAATAAATTAATATAATCTTCTCACGATAAATATACTATTCGTTGGATTATATTCAATTACTAAAAACGCTCCAATTAGCGTATATATATATATATATATATATATATATATATATATATATATATATATATATATATATATATATATATATATATATATATATATATATATATATATATATATATATATATATATATATATATATATATATATATATATATATATATATATATATTTATATAAATATATATATATATATATATATATATATATATATATATATATATATATATATATATATATATATATATATATGTATTAACTTAAGCTTAAACTTTTTTTTCAGCTGAACTACTTTCTGACTAACCAGTCAGATAAGATTTCAAATTTTACGACACTGTCTTTCAGCTTTCGATTGATGAATTCATATATATATATATATATATATATATATATATATATATATATATATATATATATATATATTATGTGGATCATGAAAGGTCCGGATGCTTTAGGAAAGATATCGTTTAATAATATCCTACCAGCTTACAAATTTACTATATCCAGAAATCAGAATAAATATCATTGAAATATTAAAATTGCAAGATGAGCTCTTAGTTACCTTATATAAATGAACTGAATCACTTGATATCCGTCATGTCGTTACATACTTCTTGTCGAGATAAATCCTTTTCACACACTTTTTAGGTACTCTAATTTCAATTATGTCAATTCTGTAAATAGGTTCTAACATCACATCTCATTAAAATTAATACATTCCGAACGAATTAAGACGGAGGCATAAAACTTTATTTATAATAATATGAATAAAACTACTCTACTTTTTTAAAAGTTCACTATCTTAAAGATAATAATTCATAAGCAATCCTTATAAATTTCTATTAGTTTAATATAGTGGAATAATGAAACCCCTGGTATTCGGTTAATATTCAGATTCACAGTTACATGCCTAGTTTAGTAGGGTAATGGTGGACACCACCGCTAGGCTTTTTTTTGTGTTATAACTGTTTAATTTTTATAATTTTGTTTCGTATGTTGTTCCCTGAAAATGTGAATTCAGAAATAAACATTTTCCCAGTTTTAGGGTTTATTTTTATTTTTAGTAATTCTGAAGAACTGGATGGCACCATACTAACGTGCCTAAGCAAACCATCCGTAACCTATGACACAAATGCCTTTGGTGGACGGCTGCGTCGCTGTAACGATTGTCATATTGATATTAAGAATATAATAATAAAGAAAACACGTTACAAGATAGAATATATCGGTGGATACTTTATACTTTTCATGAATAATTATTAAACTATAGAGTTTGGAACATTTTCATGGTGGAAAAAATTGCTTTCTTTTGATTTGTCAGTATTGAATGTTTACCAGGCATGCTGTCTGTTAGCAACACGTCATAATAAGCAACACTTCTCTAATTCAATGGGTCTTATGAGCCCCTTACTTTTTTGGAATTATTGAGGCAAAGTATAAAAGTAACTCTGATTGAACAAACTGAATAATTTATAAAATATATATTTCCTAAGAAGAGTGCAGTAATTTACTTATACACTTTGAGAGCAATAGTTCCTCTAATTTAAAATGTATATATTAATTCCATCAGCGAATCATAATAAGTTTTGCCGAGGAAATGAAAAGTAAATTTACTCACTTTTTGTGCAGAGGGAATTTTAATTTTAATAGACTTGAAGAGACGTTGGTTGTTAGAAAAACAAACGCAAATTTGAATAAATTATTAAACGGAACATCCCAGAGGGAGCATTTTTTCTTATTCTTTCAATCAAAACGTATTATGTTTTCATTCATTACAGTTTTAATTCATCTTTCGGATAAGCCTAATTAATGATAATAAACCTGGTGGAAACTGAATTGGATTTTATTTGCTGAGTGCTTTAAAATTAAATTTTACATAGATTTCTGTTGCTGGAAAATGTGGGTCTCGTTTATGAGTTAATACTTATAAAGTATTTTTTTAAGTTAGTTATTTGTTGAATTACACGTAACCTCACTAACCTCGTAACCTACTATCAGGTTCTTTTTGGTTTAGACTGTGTCCTTTTTTTCTGATATTTAATTATGATCGTTTTAATCACTCAAACGAGCTTTGTAGCTAAAGTAATCGGTAGGCAATACTGTTGACTTCCGCTTTAAATATAAAGTTGGATCAATATCTGATGCGTATTCAGTGTAGGTTTGAACACCTTAGGGTTACTTAATGATACGTACCGATTCTTTTTGTGAACGGGACTTTTCTAATGCGTTTTGAAAAGGAGTGACAAACAGAGTGAACAATTTCGAGCAACGGAGCTGCTATTAAGTTTTATTTTAAGGCTTGGGGAAACTTTGGAAAAACTTCAATAACTCAACAGCGTTTTATCCTTTTTTTGATCCTGTGGCTTTTTGGAACTATTTTTGCAGAATTTATCTCGATTTTCCTCATCCCCAATTGAATGGTTCGAACTGATGAACAGTTGCGTGAGTCAAATTAATTGAATTCTGTCCTTATCATTCTGATCGTCAACCAACATCTTCATCATTACGTGCAATTGAAGCTTTTCGCAGCGAGGGCAATCTTTATTCGAGTTTCGGCCTTGAATATTGGCTTTGATAATATCTTAAACATCTGAAAACCTTAGCCCTTGACAAAATTTTATTTTCATTGAACTTCTGAAATTTTGCAATAGTTAAAATCGCACTGTACCTAAGTTTAAAATAGAACTTGTTAGCGCGAGTTATGTGCAGAGGTCCTCGACCCATTTCAGGAAACTGCTGAGAACCGCAAGTCTTAAATAGCTGACATTAACAATTTTACACACACACACACACACACACACACACACACACACAAATATATATATATATATATATATATATATATATATATATATATATATATATATATATATATACACAATATTGTTATTCATTGTGAACATTCTGATTTTTTGAACGATTGTAATAGTCAACAATTTTTAAAGATTATTAAATTCATTTGCGAATTAAATTTGTGTTTTAAAAAATCTATATTAGTAACCAAAGTATTTAAGTGGCGCAGTCGGTAGGATTGTTCCGTGGGACATTCACAGTGAATAATCCTTTGAGTTTCACTCTTAAACGAGACAACGAAAAAATACTGTTGTGAGTGCACAAGAAGAGTCTGCAAGTTCCAATCATCAATTGAGAAAATTGGTAGGCCAATGATTCAACCCATAGCAAGGTTACTGATGCTGTAACTACCAATCAATTGTTCATGTCAGTCTCCTCAAATTTCATTGATTCCTTTAACGAAAACAATCAGAACAACCAAGTAGATTTAGTAGAATTATTTAACACATTAAAACTTTCAAATAATTTAATTAATTTAAATAAGAATCAAAAAACACACAAAATGGCTCCACCAGCTTTAGATATTAAGAACTTAAGCATTATTCCACAATTCGATGGAAATCCAAATAAATTACATAGATTTATCAATGCATCAGAGTCAATTTTATCGTATTATTTTGACGTAAGTGATCGAAGTAATTTTTAAAATGTTCTTTTATTAAATGGTATCTTAAATAAATTAGAAGGCAGAGCTGAATAAGTTATCGCCATAAACGGTTGTGATACCTGGGACAACATAAAACAAACGTTAATTAAAATTTTTGGTGATTAACGAGATGAAAATTGCTTGAACCAAGATTTGGTTAATTTGAAACAAAAACCACAATAATTACCGGCACAATTTCACTAAAGGGTAATTCATCTGCTCAATACTCTTTGTAATTATATTGATTTGCACAGCACCACACCGGCAGAACGAACTAGTAAGAGAGATTTTTTCACTAAGCAAGCATTAAAAACAATTTTAGCAGGACTAAGGGATCCTCTAGGTCCAACTATACGAGATATGCGTCCAAATTGCTCAAGTCAAGCATGACAGTTTATAAATGAAGAAGAAAATGTCAAATATTATCAAAAATCAACGCATCAAATTCCATTTACGCTACCGATTTCTAAAAATACCCATCCACCAGTAAGATTTCCAATAAATAATTTCAATAACAATTTTAGACCATTTATCAAATTCGTCAACCCTCTCAGGTTCAACACACACAATTTCCTCGTGGACCAATAAATCTACAAAGACATCCGAGCCCACCCGCTCAAAGTATTCCAAGTAATTCTCAAGTTTTTGGAAGAAATTCCAATCTGAGACCCATACAAAACAGACCCACGCCTATGAGTATATCTACAAGAAATACTTCCGAATTTAGAAAGCCGAATCAAAACTACAATCATTTTGCAAATCGCAGAGGAAACAAAAATATAATAGTCGAAGAATTGTTTAACACTGAAGACGACACCTCCGAGCAACAGGAAACATATGTCGAGGACATTAACACCGAGTACGAATTCTATGAAAAAGAACATGAGACGACTCAGGATTTTAAGGAAAACTCGGTTTAATAGACCGAACCTTAGTAGAGTATCATCTATCGTCAGACAAAAAAGAATTGCCTTGTATTTTAATTTCGAAACTTCATCTTAAACTATTAATAGATACAG
Organism: Cosmopolites sordidus; assembly: GCA_031761425.1. Lineage (NCBI taxonomy): Eukaryota > Metazoa > Arthropoda > Insecta > Coleoptera > Curculionidae > Cosmopolites > Cosmopolites sordidus. Next base: position 20,834 of record JARFXV010001356.1, on the reverse strand, counting down.
GGTCAACAAAATCTTTTATTAATCCTGACATTGCATATACATTTTTTAAAAATGAAATATTTTATGAACCTTTTACAGTATCTACTGTCTTTCAAACTTCTCTTGATTATTGTTGCGAAATACCAATGTTTTCTGAATTTAATCAAAACGAAACTTTAAAATGTTACTTGTTTAATTTTCACAATATTTATGATGGTCTAATTGGACTAGATAATTTATAATTACTAAACGCAAAATTAGATTTTCTAAATTTATATTTAATAACACCGCACAGTAAAATACCTATAAAATACCAACCAATTGTTCAAAAATGTTCTCATTCTATAAAAATCGAACCGCATACAAAATTAATAACCAAAATTCCTGTAAACATTAAAAATGGTGATGTATTAGTTCCACATCAAAAGATACAAAATATGGAAATTCCAGAAACCTTAACAATTGCAAGAAATGGATTAGCTTCAGTTCAAATCTTAAATAAAACCCGTAAAGAAATTTGTCTGCTCTTGACGACACCAATAAGAGTAATTCCATTCAAACAAAATGACTACGAACTTTACCAAATTGACATTTCCAGCCCTGATAACAAACAAATTATTGATGTAGAAAAACTGATTCGAACGTCTCATATGAACCCAGAAGAAAAACAGGATGTTATTAAGCTATGTAAAAAGTATTCAGATATATTTTATACCGAAAACCAACCTTTAACTTTTACCAACCAAGTGAAACACACCATTAAGACAAAAGACAAATACCAGTCTACACTAAATCTTACAGATATCCATTTATTCATAAGGACGAGGTACAGAAACAGATTAAATCCATGTTAGAACAAGGAATTAGACCTAGCGATTCATCATGGTCATCACCAATTTGGGTAGTCCCCAAAAAAACAGATGCTTCTGGCAAGATAAAATGGAGAATTGTAGTCGACTACCGTAAATTAAATGAGAAAACCATTGAAGACAGATATCCGTTACCTAGTATAAGTAACGTCTTAGACAAATTAGGTCGCTGTAACTATTTTACAACACTCGATTTGGCAAGTGGATTCCACCAAATTGAGATGGAACCATGTGATATACCAAAAGCAGCTTTCAATGTCGAGAACGGGCTTTATGAATACGTCCGATTGCCTTTTGGGTTACGCAATGCACCAGCTACTTTCCAACGTACCATGGATAACATCTTACATGGACTACAAAACGAAATTTGTTTAGTATACTTGGATGATATCATTATCTTCTCGACATCCTTGTAAGAACATATCGTTAACTTGAAAAATGTATTCCAACGATTAAGAGAAACAAACTTCAAAATTCAGTTGGACAAATGTGAGTTCTTGAAAAAGGAAGTTGCTTATTAAGGGCACATAGTAACTCCAGATGGTGTGAAATCTAATCCCGACAAGATTATTAGCATACAAAAATACCCTTTACCAAACACCACCAACGAAATTAAAGGATTTTTAAGTCTATTAGGGTACTACAGAAAATGTATTAAAGATTTTGCTAAATTAACAAAACCGCTAACTCTTTGCCTAAAGAAAAACGCAAAAATTGAACATACTGCCAAATTCATAAAATGCTTTGAGGATTGTAAAAACATTTTAATAAATTAACCATTGCTACGGTATCCCGACTTTACGAAGGAATTTAATCTTACAACAGACGCAAGTAACGTAGCAATAGGAGCAATATTGTCACAAGGACCTATTGGCAGTGATAAACCTGTATCCTATACATCAAGAACTTTAAATGAATCGGAACAAAATTACAGCACAATAGAAAAAGAACTACTAGCAATAATATGGGCTACAAAGTATTTCCGACCGTACTTGTTTGGTCGCAAATTTAAAATTATAACAGACCATAAACCACTTCAGTGGCTGATGTCATTAAAAGAACCAAGTTCTAGATTAGTAAGATGGAGATTACGTCTAGAAAAATATGACTATGAAGTGATGTACAAGAAAGGAAAGTACAATACGAATGCAGATGCACTTTCCAGAGTTGAAATTCATACTAAAGAATTATTAGTAGAATAAAGACCAATTAGTAGAATATATGGAAAAATTTAATGATATAATGTCTAGAGAAAATAATGACAACGCTTCAATGTCTGGTAATATAGGAGAACAACCCCTTATACCTAACGTAGAACAACCGGAAGATGCTCAAAATGAAAGCCGAAATGGCATAACAGTACACACTAGTCACGAAGACAGTATTCTTGGAATACCAATTTCAGAAAAACTTTTAATACCTATAATAACCAAATAATTATAGACCTTGTTTCTTATTCAGCTGCGAAAGCAAAAACAATACAAATATTCCCTACAAAATCAAGAACTACTGTCCAACTTTCAAAAAATAACCTAGAAACTGATCTTATAAAATTCTTTAAAGAATTTATCAAACCCAAAATTACGTACGCACTTCACTTCAAAGATGATAATTGTTTTCCGGAAATATGTAACATACTTAGAAATACATTCAAAAGTTTAGCATTCAAACTCGTTAAATGCAATGTTATCTTGGAAGACATTAAAGAGAAAAACAAACAAAACACTATTATTCCAAGTGTAAGGAAAAATCAACCACCGTGGAATTCTAGAAACAGAAACACGTATCAGAAAAAATTACTACTGGCCAGGAATTAAATCAGATGTTACAGATTACATCAACATGTGCGAAAATTGTCAATTAAATAAATATGATAGAAACCCACCACGTCAAAAGCTAATGATAACTCCAACACCTTCTAAGCCATTTGAAATAATCCATATAGACACTTTTCAGGCCCAAGGACAAAAATATCTAACTATAATAGACACATTTTCGAAATATGCTCAAACCTACCCGTTACAATGTCTAGCCGGTGTTGAAATTGTACGATCATTACTTACTTTCATTACACATCATGGATTACCAAATATAGTTACAATGGATAATGGTACTGAACTAAAAAATAGTGTTGTTCAAGAATTTCTTCAAACACACCATATCGAACATCAATATATCTCTAATAATCATCCAGAATCGAATGGGTCCACAGAACGTTTCCATTCTACTGTATTAGAATATTTACGAGTGTATTAGTAAAAACAAAAAAACTGACATTTTAAATCAAATGCCTTATGCAATTTTAGGTTACAACAATTCAATACATTCTGTAACAAAACAAAAACCAATTGATATCATAAATGGACATCTAAATTCAAAAGATCCTTTTGATATTAATTTAAATCAAAAACTCATTAACAATTATCTCGTAGAACATCGTCAAGCTACTCAAGAAATTTATAAGAAGTTAAATGAAAACATGACTTCTCAAAAGGAACGTATCATCAGTAAACATCGTATCATCAAACAGCGAGAAGATCCATTATCATATGAAGAAGGTGAAAATGTTTATAGAAAACTAAAGTCAAATAACAGAAATAAATTAACACAGAAATATGTAAAAGAGAAAGTTAATAAAAATAAAAATATTAAAATTCATTCAGGATCAAAATTAATTCACAAACAAAATTTAGAAAGACCTAAATTGAAACGTAATCCGTTACAGGTCCCAGCTTCTGCTGCCAGCAGCCCTTTAAGAAGTGAAAATAACTAACTTAGCTCAAAACTCGGGACTTCTTCCGTATAAGCTAGGAACAACGCGTTTAAAATCAAAAGTTCATACCTTCAAGGCTTTCTAGCCTCTTCTGGTATTTGCTTGCAAACCCCTTGATTTCAACCATAGGTACTTTCAGCTATCAATGGATGCCTTTATTTCGGATGTACCACAGGGGCATTGACAATATTGCGAAGTACTTTATTTTGGAACTTCTGAATGATTTATACATTGGATTTCATGGTGCATCCCCAAAGTTGGATGCCGTAAGTCCATATAAGCTTTAGGATTTGCTTAAAAAGGAGCAGTTCATTGTGTATTGACAAAACAGAGTGACGCCCTAGTTACCAATACATTTTTCTGAATTTGAGACCCAGTTGCTTACATTATTTTTATATGTCTTTTCCACCTTTACTTGGCACTCAGAGTCATGCTCACATACTTTGCTTCGTTAGCTTGTCAAATTCTTTTCGGGTTGGCTGTCACTGGTATATAGTTATGTTTCCAATTGGTGACATTGTCGACAGCTATTGGGAGTTTGTTTCTAGCTAACTGAATGTTTTTTTCAGTACCGAGTAAAGCAGTATCATCGGAAAATGTTGCCGTGACTACACCACCGCTCTGCGGGATATCGATATACTTGATCTATTTTCGAGTGTTTCTTGCGTAATCCAAACTAATGCTTTGGAATAAGATGCTTCTCCTCAGTGGTGGGTTTGAGGCGTTGCAAGAGCAGCTTTTCAAGTAACTTGGATATAATCGGCAACATGGATATTGGGCGGAATCATGTTTTATGTTCAGGTGGTTTGCCAGGTTTCAAAATCATTATTACTTCAGCGATATTCCATTATACTGGCACGTACGTGAGACGTAGTATAATGTTGAAAATATGAGTAAGCTTCATGATGGCTTTACGTAGTCACTCCCTGAGCATTTGCATGTTTATTAGGTCATAATCTGGAATTTTTTTTGGATTGAGATGTTTGTTAAGAGTTGTGACAATTTCTGCTGAGGTAATTGCCTTAATTGTAGTCTTGATTGCTAATTTGTGGTATTTCTTCCAAGCCAGCTGGACGATGAGGCTGGAAAGTATTCTCTTCAATGAATATTTCTGTTTTTTTGTTATCTCGTAGCTTCCAGTTACATCGCTTTTGTGGATTGGCGGGCCATGGTTCTTTCGCCTGTTCAAGGTTCGGTTGCTTTCCATAACGAGTAGTCAGAGCTTTCATGGCCTGTTAACTCACTTAAATTTTTCTCAAAGCTTTTATTCTTGATGGCTGTAATTTTATCTTTTAGCTGTATGCATAGTTTATTTAGCAGTCTTTTGTTGTCCGAGTATCGAGTTTGCTACCACTTTTTCCGGGCTTTTTTTTCGTGCACCAGATCTCGAATTTCCTTTATGTAGTTCAATGTCGTATTATTCCACGCAGCTTACTGCAGATCAACCACTAGTTTTTCACCTTCATAGTCTAGCTGCTCTTTCGTTTTCAGGGTTATATTTAGCTCAATTCTCTGTTCAGCCTCTGACGGAACTCCGTCCCAATCAGTTTTCTCGTTAGTAAAATATGGGGGCTGTTGCTTGGTGATTAGGTGCTCACTTAGTGAGAACACAATTGCTGAGTGATCAGATGAAAACCTTTCTTCAATAGTGACATATGAGGATGCAATGTTGCGCAACACGAAGAAGCTTGGAACTTTATTTCTCTCCTATACCAGTTTCTTCTTCTTCTTGTCCTGGAGGTTAAGTTGACCCGAAGGCCCTGACTTGTATTCACTGATTTTTTCGAACGTCACGACAATGTCGCTTGTTCGAAGGGTTTTAGCTGCCGTCCTTTAGGCATGGAGGTGATGACCGAAGAGGATGGTCATACTGGGGCAACGGCCGGCAATGAAGCTGCCGTGGCTCTGATTAGCGGATTGTCCGAAAGGGACGCCGTCGCTAGGAATTTGTCCAGAAGTCTGGACAGGAATGTCTGAATCACTGGTATGTCAGTTTCCCGATGGATTTGCGCATTCCTTACAAACCATGGGGCACCTACTAGCGTGCGAAGAACACGTGACTGGAACGATTGCAGAATTGCAATCGACGTTGGGGGGAGGTACGGAAACCAGGCCTGAGATCCGTAGGTGAGGACGGATCGGACCATGATTTTATACAAGGTTATTCGGATGTTCAGCGAGAGCTTACTTTTGCCGTTCATTAGGGGGTAAAGCAGACGAGCCATGGCTCTTGCTTTCCCGGTTACCTTCTTTAGGTGCGGCACCCACGTGAGGGCCTTGTCGAACTCAAGGCCCAGGTAGTGTGCCGTTCTGGCCCATTTGATGGGGACTCCGTAGATGCGGATATTCTGTCTGATTATCGGCTGTCTTCTTGTGAAGAGGACAGCCTGGATTTTGCTGCGATTTCCTATACCAGTACGTTGGTTTGCCTGTTGACTGGAGGTGGCAGGACATTATCTTTGCAGCTGCGTACAGTTGCCTTCGCTTCGGCGTGATGTTAGTAGAACCCCCGTAGGTGTGCTTGGCATTGAATAATCCGATAATAAAGCGATCTTCTTGTCTGGAAAAAGCAAGTAAACTATTTCTCCTTTGGATACTTTCCTGCTGGGCAATATATTGCAGAAATTGTGACGTCTTTAAATTTCATCTGAACTTTCACAGATGTTGCTTGTGCCTCAGGGGTATCATATTCAGCATTTATGTAGTGTTTTATGTTTTCTTTGATTATCAATACTAGTCCGCCTTTTCCTAGTAGGTCCGAGCGGGCAGTGTGATAGAATTTGTATCTCCTTATTTTAAAATAATTTGTTTTGGTTATGTGTGTCTCTGAGATTCGGATCTTTGTATTTACCAATTGTATTCCAGGGTACTATTCTGATTCAATTTAGAATATGGCTATTTGTTTTGCAATTAGAAATATAAATATTTCCGAATCGTGCTATAATTAAATTTAGTTTAATTAAATTAAATTTTAAATTCATTTATGATTATGTGATTATTTAGAAAATCAATTTAAAATTTTTATTTGCTGAAAACCGTAAGTCAGATTTTTCTCTTTGATTGGTAACTGTTTTATATAGTCATCTGTATTAATTTCCATTTTATATGCCTGTGCTTGCCTTAAGGGAAAACAGAATGAAATTGTTTTCATACGAAAAGAATGTAAATACAAAAAAAGCTTTGATATATATATATATATATATATATATATATATATATATATATATATATATATATATATATATATTTATATATATATTTATAAATATATATATATATATATATATATATATATATATATATATATATATATATATATATATATATATATATATATATATATATATATATATATATATACGCGTTTTACCTGTCGAAAAGTTAAAGTATAGGTTCTTATTTAATAAATTAGTTGTCTATATATAAGTTGATTAACGAAAAATTAACGTATTTTAAACAATCATCACTCCATTAATTAGTTAGTATAAATGTTATCAGAGTAACATACCATTTTCAATGCTTGTGGACAATTTTAAAATACGAAAAATAATATCATTTAAGTGATGGCCATTTTTACGAATACGCGTTTGTAGCCGTTTTCGAAAGTTTACCTCCATATTTTCTAACGTTTCTTTAATTCGATTACCTAAGGTGGTCATCAATTCTTTCAGTGCTGAGGCTTACCCTCATAAAAACGGTATTTCAAGTACGTAAAATTGCCTAAAAATTTAGCATTTGCCAATCACATTACAATGTGATTTTTTGACTGTGTAGTGATCTTTGGTACAATTAATGGGTTTTTTCGGTGTTGAAATCAACGATAACCACTTTTGATAAACGTTTAGTAAGCGAACATTGGGTGCTCTTGAGTCGACATCATTGGGAGAATTGATAGACACCTCCTATACTACCGAACCATCCATTCCAAAAATGTCCGTTTCCCATGAACCACCTTACATAAGAAAAAATATTTCAATTTTGTCATGATTATAATATTATCATAAATATTTCTTTTTAATTTAGTTTCAAAATGAATATTACTATTTTGAGAATCTTATTAATTACATCGTTAATTACTTAGTTTCACCACCATCTAAGTGGAAATTAATTATAATTTAGCCTATTTAAGAATTTCTAGTTAGATACAATTTGAAACAACAGATTGTATTTGGTTTTCTTCGCACAATTTCCATTTTAAGTGAGAGTTCTATTTCCATTTTTACGAATTTGATCAACTGTTGACATTTAATGATCAAAATACTGCGTTAAATTAAAACATTCTTAAAAGCGTTGTTGGGAGGGTGCTTTTTCCATAAAATTTTATATCGATGACAACTTTTTGTTATCTATTCCCTGGAAATATCATTTCATCTAAGAACCTATTTTGCTTTGACAAATATTAAAATCATGCGTAAATGTATTTTTAAGATAAAATGCGAAAATTTGAATATTCGTGGGATTTCTTAAAAACTGGAGATGAAACCGAAGACAGACAGACCATTATCATTTATTATATATAATTATACCACATGACATAGAAATCCGAACACCTAGTAAAATGATTTAATGTCAACAATAATTTATGTAAATAATTATATGGTCATAGTAAGCAAATTATTAAAATTACAGTCCAACTTGATAAACTTTAACCACTGTTACTTTTGGTAATTCGCTGATGCGCCATGGCTTGTTAGTCGCTCATTAATGCGTCTGGGCATTGATCTGTTAAGGTGATTAATATCCTTCTGGGGTACTTTATTCCAAGTGACTTCTACCTCATGTCGAAGAGCTAAGAGTTGTACATTTAGTAGCCTTCTACCGATCATCTCCCATACATGTTGGATTGGGCTTAAATCGGCATATATTGGAGGCCATGGCAGTACATTAATTTAAGTATGGTCGAAGTTGTCAAGTATGGTTCTTGCAATATGTTGCCAGGCATTATCTTGCTGAAAAATTGAGTTTAAGAGTGTCCTTAAGTATGGTATGAGATGAGGGTCCACAATTTCTTGATGTAACTAACTGCGGTCATGTTTTTTCTGATGAACACTAGAAGTGACCTAGAGCCATAAGTACCAACGGTGTGATGAACATACCGTTCAACAAAAAAAAAAAAAAAAACTGTGGATGTCGTCGTTCACTACGTCATCTTCTCACTAGTGCCCGGGCACCATGCATGTCTAAACAAAATCAAGACTCGTCATTAAACACTATTGTGTTCCAGTCATTGTCCCACGATAACCGTCTCAAGTCGATTGCGTCGATGCTCTGATCGTCTAACCTTTGAAAATTCAAAGGGCACACTGTGGTGTGCTATATCGCCTTTTGGCATTCTTTATTTTTTGAGGATTCAAATGAAAATGCAACTACTGTTACATAAATATGCAATTTTCACATAATCATTATGGTTTTGGCATAACCATTAACTAGGTTTACTCTTTTTAACGATGACATCTGGTTTCTGTAACATGCGGCAAACGCTGACTCCGTTAGAATCCGTATATATGGGGAAATTCTTTGGCCAGCTAAATTGCCAGAATGCGAAATTAGCCAGTTATTTCACCAAGTGAAATTAGCTAGATTGCCAGATTGAATGTTATTTAATGAGAAAGGTCCATGTTAAGCATCCATGCAAAACTATTGAGGAGCTGAAAATTAGAATTGAATATATAAAAAATAATCTGAATTCTAGCTGAAATGTGTACTGTGTATAAGGTAATGTGCGGTTTAGAATGGAAAAATGGAAGTGTGTTTACGAAAAACGGAGGCCACCTTTCAGACCCTATCCTTAAAATATATTATATTTTTTGTTCTGTAACGTAATACAGCGCGCCTCATTTAAGATGAAACACCCCTATATTTTCGTTATTTGACGAAATACAGATTTAAATTTTTACACAGTCATACAAGTTGATCGATCACATTTTTTTAAGATACTCAACTGAAATCTGAAGTTTAAACCAGCCTACTACGAATTCACAAACGAGGTCAATTTTCGATATTTTGCTTAGCGTTAGAGATATCGAAAAATGTTATTAAAAAAGTTGATCAGAATATTATTTTAAGCCAAACGAGTTTCATGACAAAGTTGGCATTTTAAATTTTTTCATTATTTTGATCTATGTACAAAATTATTACAAGTTTATTTTTTAATTTGATAATTAGTATTCCATGGAAAGTAATAATTTGACACTAGTATTAAATGTCAGTTAAAATCAACTTTCAGTTTATTGCGTTAAGTTCTAGTCAGTGATCACATAATTAAATGCAATTGACTTTAGGAGAAAAAATCGAAATAATCCGGTTTTTTGGGGATTGCCTATAGTAGCAGGGAAGTAGCTGCAGAGTTTAACATGAAACCAACGTGCTTCCATTACTCCTAGAAAAGTAGTCGCTGTAAATGGTCTTTTCAATGAAACTGGCAGTGTTATTCAAATCCATCAACAAGATCAACCTCGTCGAATAGACCCGCACAAAATCCAGGCCTATAAACCGAAGTTCTTACATACATTGAAACAAGGGGATGATAATAAAAAATTAGACTGTTGTTATTGGGCCCAAGATAATTTATTAAATGACAGGCATTTCCTGAAGAATATTACATTTACTGATAAGGCTACATTCACCACTAATGGGGGTTATATCAACTCAAAACTGTAGATACTGGGCTAGAGGTAATCCTAACTGGGTTATAAAGGTCAATATTCCCAGAAAGTCAATGTCTGGTATGCATCCATCCATAATTCAAGGATTGTTCGTCAATGGTTGAACCGAACGTTATCTATGCGTTGGATAGGAAGAAATAGTCCTTTTAAACTGTGGCCTCCGAGGTCTGCCGATATTACACACCTCGATTTTTATTTTTGGGGAATGGTCAAAAATAAAGTTTATAAAACAATGCTGAGAAATCGAGATGAACTTTGTGCTAGAATAAGGCAAGCCTGTTAAGAAAGCAGCTTCCCGGAACTTAGACGAGTAGCTAAATAGAATCCTAAAAGAATCGAAAAATACATTCGAATATACGGAGGACTAGTTGAGAGAGATCACAATTGATAGTTAATTATTTGTATTATGAAAATTATTGTTGTATACTTTTTCCTAAATTTCATCAATTACCAAAAATTGTTTTCCCATAAGAATAAAATAATTATTACTTTGTAAGTGCTTTTTATTTTATTGAAATATTTTAATGCATGACACTATTAAATTGGCAATATGTCAAGTTTTACTTTCTAAACACTAATTATCAAATTTAAAAATAAAGTTGTAATAATTTTGTGTATAGACCAATGTAATGAAAACATTAAAAATGCGAATTTTGTAACGAAACTCGACATTTGGGGTTAGAAAAATAAACTTTTTTCGATATTTCCAATGCGAAGCCAAACTTTGAGAACTAACTTTGTTTGTGTTTAGATTTAAAAATATCTTAAAAAATATGACCCATCAATCTGTATGATTGTGCAAAAATTTAAATCTGTATTCTTTCAAATAGCGAAAATATGAGGTGTCTTCATCTTAAATGCGGCACAGTGTATATACGACCAGTTAAGAAACTATTTCGATTAGTTTGGGTTTTTACAATTGAGTTTATCTCACTTCATCTATATCAGCCGCACCTAATATAAGAATTTCAATGTAATTACACTCAAAATCGACTTTGAAGAACAACAAAACTTTTTGGGATCTGACACAAGTACAAATACCTACTGAGTTCTGATGGAAACCTTGATAGTATCCAGATTGCACATAAAAATAATACCTATTAATGGTAAGAAAATTAATGGAAATGGAACAAATATATAATAGAATTTTATAAATTTTTAAATTTAGCTAGTTTTTCTTCAATACGGATCCGAAAATTACGTTAACGATAGTCAGACGTATATGATTATTGTGTTCATTAATGCTTATTGTCTTTTGGTTTATGGCTTTTCATTAAAAAAAATACAAACACGAGTCGCAGATTTATTATAATTGTCGCTAAACATGCACTTCAGCATGAGCATAATATAAACATTATTAACTTTAGACTTGTTAAAATTATAAATAATAAGAGGGTTTTGGATGGATATGAAAGCACTGAAACAGCAAAATATAAGAAAACCATGAACCAGGATAAAGGAACTATTCCATTCAACCAAATTTTTTAATTATTAATGTAACGCTTGGTTAAGTTCACAGTTCATGATTTTTACAAGCTTCATTAGGTACGGTTGTCACATAAGTAAGACATAGTTTAGTTTGAATCATATCCTGAATGGAAAGTTCCAATAACAGAACTGAATAACATATACACTTTAAAAAGATAAATTGAACGAACTGTATGCGCTATTTCTTATGTTACGACGCTATCTTTACAAATGGCCACCATCAGTTTCTTAAGTATTAAGATGAAAAATATCCAGCTTTCAAAAATATATTTACTAAATTAATTGACCAAAAAACTTACTGTTGCATGATATGCATGATAATATATTAATCTATTACTATATTTTGTATTTTTTGCAGGTGAATGGCCTTTTGGTCTTCTTTGGTGTAATGTCTATGCAACATGCGATGTCTTAGCTTGTTCGGCATCTATCATGCACATGTGTTTCATAAGTTTGGGACGATATTTGGGAATCAGGAACCCACTCAAAACAAGGCACAGCACTACTACAAGAACAGTAGTTTTAAGAATTGGTTTGGCTTGGCTGCTTTCTATGATTGTATCAAGTTCTATTACCGTTTTAGGTAAGTAATCCAACTTTACTACTACTTACGTACCCTTCTTAAGTTAGAACATTATGAATTTATAAATATTTTTAAGCTGATTGGCAGATGCTCTTCAGAAGCTACTTACATTAGAAATGGACAAAAATGAATAGAAAATAATGAATATTCATAAAGAATGAATAGTTATTCATTCTAATAAATCGACTATATCCAAATTGGCGCTGTGCGTAGGTGATGATCTGATGGTAGAGTAGCTAACGTAATACGGGATAATTAATTACTCCTCAGACACACCAGTAATCAGGCTGCGTAAAACCGGGTGAAAGTTATTAGCACAAACAAAGAATTGAAAGTCCATTGTAGGTGCCGATCTGGATTAATCGATAACTAGTAACCCCGATTCGGAGCCCACATTCAGTTCTAGGTCCAGTTGATTATTAGCATCAGAGCCTGACTCACCAACCAAATTGGTAATTCATAGTAAGGGAGAGGGGGATTAATTGAACCAAAAATACTTTAATAATTTTTTTTAATTGAATTAAAAAAACTTTTCTTTAGATAATATAGTAGTTTATTATTCGCTTTATCATTTCCTATAGGTAAATTAGTCAACAAATGATTATAATTATGAAATATATACTTATAATTGTACAACCATATCAAGTGTTAAATTGAACCAGTAGTTGAACCATTAGTTGGGATCAATTGAACCAAAAATATTAGAAAAAAAAACACTTTTAATAAATAATTTATTATTAATTATATATTAATACTATTGCTACACACTTGTAACGAACATATGTTATTATATTATTTATTTTTTTAAACTTTTATCATAAAATTTACTTTTTTTTCACTACTCCACTTTTTTTATTTTTCCGGATTCCGGTTGTCTTTTCATGATATATTTACATCAATCACTACCAGCTTGGTTATTATTATCATGTGATGAGGGATGCCTTATATTATTTTCAAAAGCAAATTGATATGCCTACTTTTTTAAATGAATCGTTGAATCGTTTTTAGTTGAATCATCAATCCATAATATAATTTAGCAGATTATAATCAGTAGTCGACTAATAAACGTTTTTGTTCGGTTGACTTGAGAAGGTTTTCCATCTTGCTCTCTAACCACTACGAATACAGTTGAGAAAAACTAAAAGTTATTGAGAAAAACTAAAAGTTATTATCCAAAGCGGGGTTGGAGCCCACATTTATGATGCAATGGACTTTCAATTATTTGTTTGTGCCAATAACACATTATATGATGCACATATATATCATAACACATTTATGATGCACTAGCCACTGAGAAACGTAAACAGGAACAGTAAACAGTCAATTGAAACAAAAATAGTTTAATGATTTTTTTTAATTAAATTTAAAAAAAAACTTTTCTTTATATAATATAGTAGTATCTTCTTATCGCTTTATCATTTTTGATAGGTAAATTAGTCAACAAATGATTATAATTAAAATATATATATATATATATATATATATATATATATATATATATATATATATATATATATATATATATATATATATATATATATATTGATATACTTGTCGCGATTGTACAATTATATATATATATATATATATATATATATATATATATATATATATATATATATATATATATATATATATATATATATATATATATACATATATAATTGTACAATCGCGTCAAGTGGTTCAACCGACCCCAACACAGGGGTAATTGAACCACTAGTTGGGGCCAATTAAACTAAAAATATTAGAAACAAAAACACTTTTAATAAATATTTTATTACTAATTATATCTTAATACTATTATTACACACTTGTAACGAACATATATTATTATTATTTATTTTCTTATACTCTTATCATAAAATTTACTTCTGCTATATTTTTTTTATTTTCACTTCTATATTTTTTTAAATCTGTCCATATTCCAGATGTCTTTTTATGATATCTTTGTACCAATCACTACCAGCCTGTTTATTATTATCCCGTGATGATATTTTATACTATTTTCAAAAGCAAATTGATATGCCAACTTCCTTCAATCAATCGTTGTTAATCCATAATATAATTTAGCAGATGATAATAAGTAGTCGATTAATAAACGTTCTTGTTCGGTAGTGAAGACCTTGTTGTGAGGATAGTACCCAGCATTTAAATTGTCTCCTTTTTTAAATTTCTTAAGATATCGCCGTAATGTTGCGTAACATAGATGAAATAATTTGGCAACACATCTTATTGTCTCTTTAGATTCCAAAATTCTTTTATATGCTGTTTCTTCACCACGGCTGGTTTTCCTCCATATATTATACATTGACCGTTATCAATTTGCTAGGTTATAACGTCAACTTGGCAAAAATGATTTTATGTGAACAAAATAATTAGATGCTAACTGTTTTTTTCACAATTATTGAAAAATGTAGACAATCTATAATGAACAAACTATTCACTACAGAATATAACAATAACAAATGATACATTGTTTAGCTTTATAAGTATTTTTCATCCGATGCTTTCGATGTCAATTGACACCATCTGATTTTATTGCGGTAATTAGTAAATTAGAAATTATTTTGCTATAAATCAAGTTAGGAATTGTAAAATATAGATATATGGAGGCATTACAACTGAAATTTTGTTTATATTTAAAAATTGAAATATTATTTCAATTTTTATTGAAATATTTTGTCGAGAGCTAAAGAAAAGTTTATAGAAACACTCATAAACACAAAAATTTTAATTTTTCAAAATTAAATCATCACAATGATTCCAAATTTTGGGCAAATCAGGGCTTAAGATATTAAAATATAATTCGAAGAGGATGTATAATTTTTTTATTTTTATCGAATTTTTAAATCGACTGGTTCAATTGCCCTGTGGTTCAATTGCCCTGTGGTTCAATTAACCCCTCGTCTCTCTTAACACGTAAACTAAATTTGTAGTAATGCTTCATTTTTTTTAACATCTTATCTAGCAAAATCAAAAAGAATAAATTATTTGCTTTAAAATGGCTCTTTAATCTTTTCCGTATCAATTATTAAAGCAAACAAGATATATTTTTCTATATAATATTTCTATTTCTTCTTTAAATTTTGTGTGAAGAAATCTGTGAAAATATATCAATAATGTAATCCGTTAACAGGAATGCAACATTGGACATTGTGCTGGAGACATTCAGCATGGACATTGTGCTTAAGTTACTATAAGGTTTGGGGCCTATTTATGTAAATAGTTTTCTTCAAAAATTCCCCTGAAAATAATTCGAACCCATCAAATGTATTTTGTATGGAAATTGTCAATTTGATACAAGTTGTTTATAATTACATTACAGGATTGTACTCGCCTAATATTGTCTGTGTGTAGGTAACAGACTTGAACAACTTGATTAAAATTCGGCGCAAACTACGTGGAGAAATTATTAGTTGTGCACCATATTGTGGAATCGATATTGTTGGAGATTCTTCCACACTTTTCCACATTGACATTGAAACTGCTTGAATCAACCGTAAATTGTGGTTTTATGAGAACGTACTCGTCGATATTTTGGTCTAAATCCACGTTGAGTTAAAATAATTGAATCATGTTTTTAATGTAAATTACAACAATTTCACTGCACTCTTTTGGCGTGTATTTTCACTTCTGCATTGCACAACAGCCAAACCCAAACTGTTACAAATAACCCGAAAAAAAAAAACGACGCAAAAATAAAATAGTAGCATGATTGAATTAATTTGCTAATAATACTTCTTCGTCGTACAGATTACTCTTCTGAAAATCAAGAAATAGTACTGAATAAAGCCAGCAGAGTACTGGTACTGGATAAAATAAAGTGTGGTGCAATATTTGTACAATTTAGGCTTTGAAGTTACTTACACATCGTTGAAGTTCTATTTAGTTCATCTGCCTACTGTACTTTTCAGTTAGCGTTTTCACTTCAATTTTTCATCGTAGCTACCAGCAGCATAGTCCTGGATACTTATTGATATAACTTATACTCCTTTAATCTTTAATAATTAGTAATTTGTGCCTCTGTACGATTATGAATATCGGTGGGAGTAATAATACGCTTCTGTCAAATAAAATAAGCTGTTTCGATTTTTTTATTTTTGTGTCGTTTTTGTATAATACCTGAATTCGTGTTAAAGTAGCATTATTCCATCAATCTGCCAATAAAAAGATATTTATGAATACAAATAATCAGAGAAACATTCCGTAAGTGCGGAAAATGTCAATTTTAGTGATGGCCATTATTACGAACGTACGTTTGGAGCCTTTCTCGAAAGTTTGCCTCCACTTACCTTCCCAGCGTTTCTTTATATTTTTCTCTAATCCGACCACGTATTGCAGTTTACAATTCTTACAGTGTGCCAGGCTTACCTTCGTACACACTGATTTCATGTACTTTGAAAAATATTAATCACACATTAAAAAGACCAGTGATCGAGAAGGAGAAGGGACAGCGCCAAAATGAGAAATTACTGATTTCGACATACAGCTGGACAAACCTGAAAATTCTGATTGTATGAGCAGTAGCCCCATGTAATAAAAACACATCCCTCGTATTGATTTCCTGGTGACTTCTCATTTCAGATGTTTTGGCTTGAAGCGCTGATCATAGCAACATAGTAAACAAAACTACTGGCTTATTCCCTTTTAAAATATATATATATACATATATATATATATATATATATATATATATATATATATATATATATATATATATATATATATATATAAATATATATATATATATATATATATATATATATATATATATATATATATATATATATATATATATATATAAATATATATATATATATATATATATATATATATATATATATATATATATATATATATATATATATATATATATATATATTTTACAGAAATATTTCACCCATTCTCCACGTGGTGCCACCGATCGCCTTCGCCGAACTGTCAACCATGCAACGTCACGTGTCTCTCGGGACCGGTTTCTAGCCTTTCAGCCGTCATCAGCCGACACAATTCAATGTGAGGGTATCTGTAAGCAGAATTTTCATTCTGAGTGTGTTTGCGTCAGCACGTCTAATCTGGAAATAATAAAGAATTTACCAGGTCTTAAATAGTTTTGCCGTAGTTGTGTCGAAGTTGTTAATTGGGGTGATGGGTTTAAAAAGGAATTCGAGCAATTCAAACATATTATAAAAAAGGAGCTAGAAAAAAATTACCAAGGGAGAAACTACCACAGCAGGAAGTCTAACGCGGAAGACTAACGAAAAATCAGTAAGTACGTATGCAGAAATAAGCAAAAAATCTAAAGGTGAAGTATTAGTTGTTGAGCCCAAGGCAAGACAAGACAACAAAAAACCAAAAAAGCCATAAAACATGTCATCAATCCAACAGATCTTGAAGTTGGTATCATTCAAATGAAAAATGTAAAAGGTGGTGGTATACTGATGAAATGTAATACTAAAGAGGAGATTAGCAAACTAAAAACCATGGTAGAAAAAAAACTGAAAAGCAAATACAATATAAAAACGCCAAAAAATAAATATTCAAATATAAAGATATTAGACATAGAAGAAAATATCAGTAAGGAAGACATAAAGGCACATTAACAGCAGAATAAATTTATTTTACATGACAAATCTGCTCTACAAGTAAAGGTTGTGAAAAAATGAAGACGAATTATATGACCACCGTAGAATGCGACCCAAAAACATTTTGGTCCATTATGGAATCGAGACGAAAATTGTGCATAGGTTTCTCAGTCTGTCGAGTTTTTGAGTATATGTCGGTGTATCGGTGTTTGAAGTGTGGGTCATAGTTCAAATGAATGTGATAAAGAAGAAGCATGCCTCAGGTGCGGCGCAAACAATCACGTGGCAAGAGAATGTACAAATTCTAATTTTAAATGTATGAACTGTAAGAAGTCAAACACAACACAAAGTATGAGATATGATGTGGAGCACTCTGCTTTTGATATGAATTGCCCTGTTTTCAAGCGTAGAATGGAAATAGAAAGGAAAAAAAAAGTAATTCTATTGATGAATAGCAATTAGCTGAAGAGCGGGGTAAACATGATCAATGTGCTATTATGCTCTTACATCAGAATGTACAAAGTTTGAGAAACAAAATCGATTACTTTGAATATATAATAAAATCAAGGAAGATCGATGTGGTCTGCATAACGGAACAGTGGTTAACAGACAGTGAAATGAACTTGTACAAAATGAATAATTATCAAATGGGTACTGCTTATTGTAGAGAAAATTCAAATGGTGGTGAGGTCATGATACTTGTTAGTGATAAGCTGAGTTCATTCGTTAAAAATATGGAGAGAACAAATAAATATAGTAGTGATGGTATATTTGAAATTTGCGGCATTTATATTGAGTTTGAGAATGACTTAATTTGTGTATTGAATTTGTATCGGGCTCCAAATACTAATACTGATATTTTTTTTTCAAAAATTGAATAGCTTTCTTTATGAGTTACGCCTTCCAATAAATTGTAAATGTGTTTTATGTGGGGATTTAAATATCGATTATAAGGAAAATACTAATATTGTTAGTAACTTAAAGGATGTACTACTTAGTTATGGGTTATGTAATACAGTAAAGGAACCAACTCGTACCACAGAAAGATCGGCTACTGTTATAGATTACATATGTACGAATTATGAATTAGATGGTTTGTCTTGTATTGTTTGGAGTAATTATTTGTCTGATCATTCGGCTCAGTTGATAGAGATTCCAATTACATCAAGTCTGCATGAAATAATAAAATTTAAAAGACATTATAGTGAAACTAATATGAAACTATTTCAGCTGTATCTGAGCGGGGAAGATTGGTATGACGTATTTCAGGCTGAAAGTTTGGATCGGGGATTTGAGGCATTTTCACATTGTTTGGAGTAGTACATTGATATGTGCTTTTCCCTTAGAAAAGTAAGAATGTCCAGTGAGGGTCAATTTAAACCTTGGTTGACAAAAGGTATCAGAATGTCATGTATTACCTTAAAAGAATTGTATCGAACGAAACTATTATCCGGAGCTGAACAAGATGCTACACATTATAGGGTGTACAAAAGAATGTATAGAAAGGTTATAAGAAGGGCTAAACTGCTTTACAATGTGAAACAATATTTTGAATCGGAGAACAAGTCAAAAACGGCTTGGAAAATAATAAACAATAACATTGAAAAAAACCGCAATACAAGAACTAACATAAGCGCTATAAGGGATGAGGATGGAATTACTTTGAAAGACAAGTATGAAATTGCTAGTTGTTTTAATAAATACTTTGTTAATCTTCCTAAGAACGTGTTGGTGAGTTCAATGGCTGCTGCTAGGGTTAGACAAGTGACTCCAATTCAAAACTCTATGATATTACGGCCATTTAACCAATATGACAATTAAAACAGTAAATAAACTAAAAAATACAAATTCTGTGGGGCTAAATAATATTCCTTCAGTTGTACTGAAGAAGTCTATCAACTCATTAATAATACCGTTAACATATCTAGTGAATTGGAACTAGTATTTTTCTGGAAACTAGTATTTGGAAACTAGTATTTTTCCGAGGGCATTAAAAACATCAAAAGTAATTCCTGTCTTCAAGAGAGGTGACCGGCTCTACCTCTCCAACTATAGACCAATAGCTATTCTACCTACGTTATCTAAACTGTTGGAGCGTATAGTGTATGAGCAGATCATATCCTTTCTTATGCGCTTTAATATATTGAAATCATCACAGCACGGGTTTTGAAGTGGTCGATCTACACATTCAGCAATCTGTGAATTTTTAAACAAAATATATGAAAACATAAACGATAATTGCAAATGTGTTGGTCTGCTTATAAATCTAAGTAAGGTTTTCGATCTGGTGGATCACGCAATACTGCTGGACAAACTTCATCACTATGGCTTGAGGGGTCGAGTGAAAGAGTGGTTGCAATCTTACTTGTTTGACTGATACCAAGTTGTACAGATGAAGCAACATCTGAAAGATTAAGGATTATTTCTGGAGTGCCCCAAGGATCTGTTTTGGGTCCACTATTATTTTTAATTTTTGTTAATGATCTGCCAGATGTTTCTAGTAGCGGAAATATGGTAATGTTTGCTGATGATATCAGCTATTAACAGGAAATAGAAAACATGCAGGGAGCCGGAACAGGAAAAACGAGTGAAACGGTACAGGAAATGCTCAATAAATTTTATAGGTTGGTTTACGAATAATAATTTATCCCTTAACGTGGACAAAACCAGTTTTGTTGCTTTTACTCCTCGAATACACACTATAACGGAGTCATATTTACTAAAAATTAACGGTAAGTCTATACAGCAAACATCCTGCACTAGATTTCTGGATGTTCATCTCGATAACAGACTTTGCTGGGATGAACACATAGCTGAACTATGCAAGAAACTATCTGCTGTCTCATATGCTGTTTATAGGTTGAAATGAGTTGGTACCACGGATATTGG